>MU001678.1:266930-598048 GCA_010093515.1 Lineolata rhizophorae | reverse complement strand
CCCCCCCTTCGGCCGAAGCGTGCCGGCATGGGAGTAAGAATCTACCTACCTACCTACCTCACCACGCCTGTAACGACATAGAAAGCTACACCGCCGTGCCTTAAGTCCCTGTTATTTGAGATAATGGTATTTGGACTCTCATCTCCGCGAGAGCTTGGCGATTTGTTCCATCAGTTTAGCTCAATTTCGGCTGTCTCATCAGGATGCCCACTGTGCCCCGGCCCAATTTTGGGACTTCACCTCATCACCGCTTTGAGCTTGTCAAGTATACACGACGGCGCGGCGACATCAATTTGGGTCTTCAAGGTTTCAATCGTCATACAGCCAGCTCCTCTCGCACGGGAGGGAATCGCTGAGCCTTGTCCACGGGGCGAATATCTTCGTGCTTTATAGAATATACCTGAGCTGATAAACTCACATACCACCATCTAAAAGTCTGCAAGTTCTGTATATTCGCCTTGATGTTGCCTTGATGCGCTCCCTTCTCCGATGCTACCGTCTTTTGCTTACTCCTCTAAACTTGCTCACCCTTCCCTAGCTGTCTTTCATTTTTCCTACCTCAACCCCATTCTTCCCGACTTCTTTCTTTCTACGATAACCATTCACAATGAGACAAGGACGGAACGCCGCCGAGAAGCTTCAGCATGCCAAAGTAAAATGTTTAGAGCAGGACACCGGCATTTTGGATGGCAAACCAGTTCACAAACATCTTCTGCCTGCCTCGGAGAGGAACTACCAGGACAAATTAGACCTCTAGATTCAGCATGTTCTGTCACTCCAAGCCCCAAGCCAACAATCACTAATGTTGCCTTACTCAGATTCGTATTCGACGACCCCGGCGCATCAGCATATGACCTAAAATCACTTCAGAAATTTGCGAAAGTGATTGGGTATATGATTGATGGAATAGACGACGGCGAAGCCGAGCCGAGCCTAGGTGGCACATTTCCACCTGGTTCAGGGACCATCTGTAAATACTGAAGCAGAATTACAGCCATGTGGCGCCGGCATAAACCCGTGATCGATCGCGAGACCATTAGGTCTGTGACGAATGTATGTATCCTTTCACCATGTATTTTAATCATTTGGTTGAGCCAACGATAGTAATAGTTTATCAAGGGCCTCTGGCTAAAGAAATCGGGGCTAAGAGCTCGAAAAGGCTACGAAGATGGGCCACCAAGAATCACTTGTTCCATTATGCCACGCAGACATTCAAACAGGATTGGTTCGAACACAGAGGGCCTGCAACTCGATTCGACGACCACTGTTTGCGTTTAAGAAACACTTTTTCCTTTTTCCGGATTGACGAGTACATCGGAACTGACAGAGGCTTGCACTACAGGGATATCACTTTCGGCGTCTTCATCAATGAATCCGGAAATCCGGAGTTCGACATTCAACTCACCCGCGACGCCAAAAATCTGACAGATTGTTCGGAGCGAAAGCCGAAGCATGCCCTATACGAGGGCGAGGTTCCGATGCTTCTTTGCTTTATCTCTCTACTCTTCTTCTTGACCCGACACTTTCTCCATAAAGTATTCAGAGATCATAGAACAATTGAAGAGCTCCTCAGCATTATGCCGCCGAAGGAGAAATGCTTCCATGTAACGTCCATCACCCTCATATACTCTCCTTTCCAACATTTCTGAGTGATGGACCCCAGAGAGTGTGGGCTGTCATCGGAAGTTCTTCCTCCGTCGGCCAGCGTGGTTCATCAGCATCGAAATAGTATTTGTGCACCTTCCAATCCGCAATCGAAAAGATTCACCATTCCAAATGAAGGACCTCGATCTTTTCGGTCAAGTTAGTGTGGCGTATTGTATCCATATCAGTTGTTTCGGCAGACAGGTTAAATCGCCAAAATCGCAGAACTTGAACTGACCTTTGGTAACCAAGACGTTCCGGGGGCGATTTCGTGCACAAGGACTCGACGTGAATGGTTGAAGGACAGTATGTCAATGATAGATAAATCTAGCCACTCTTGACAGATTCCTGTGGCACATGGTTGCGCTTGATGTAGCTTTCCAGGTCACCCCCTCCCCGTTCGCCAGCTCAATTCCGTCGGTCGAAATCTTGAAGCAAGTGATGATACCCTCATGAAAACTTAACCGCTCGTACACTCTCCGCTCATTCTCCAAAATCTCGTGATTCCCCTCGTTGAGGTTTTCAACCTAGTCCTTGTCAAGAGAAGCTCCAGGATCAGAGGTTTTCGCTACTTTGACAACGCGTTCGTCGTTAAGACGGAGGATGACGCCAGTCAGGCCGAATCCAACCGCGCCTAGATTCGCATACGAGGCTGTGGAATAGTTGGCCATACTGCAGTGGGATATTGCGCAACTATTAAGAGGCGACGATATGGTGACTAGTTGGGGCACTGAAGGTATCGTTAGCTTGGAAATATCAACCGTCCTAGCAGGTTGTATACGTATGTACTATGGTAAAGACGAGGCAGCGATCGAGATAGATTCAACCGGAGGACTGACTGAAGGTTTATTGTGGTTTCGACGTGTGTACGATACGACTTGGGTACTTCCAGAGATTGGGGGTGCGTTGCTGATCTAGCCCTGTGTTCAGCGCCTGTCGTTACAGCGGCCATACGCAGAATGCCTCAGTAAATATTTGTGTGAGCTGTGGGAAGCAAACCAAGACCAAGTGCGAGGATGCAAATTGTGCACGCCAGAACACTTGAAGGGGATGCGAGGGGTGTGGAGATGGGAATTGCCGGGCGAGACTGTTCAAATTCTTGTTCTCGTGGTTGCTGTACTCACCGGGGTAGCCGATTTGGCTGCTTGACGCTCCTTTAGGACACGAGCTTGGAGTGACTATCCAAAATGGTCGCGCGATTTTCATGAGCCTTTGAAACAAATTGAATTGATTGGCTTTATCATGAAGAGTGATACCCCTATTTAGGCATACCTACAGCGCTCCCCAGCGTAACATGAAATGGTGGAATTAATTGAAGACATCGCAAAAGGCGGTAGCCTTTGCCAGAAACCCCATTTCGCTTCTATCCTTGCCCATAATTGCCCAGTAATTAGCCTGATTTCCTCCTGAAGTTTCTGGTAGTCATTGCACATCGCAACGTAGTCCTCGTTATTGAGGTTCCAGACCGGTTGCTCAATCTCTCTACGGTAGAAACCTGCGTTCTCTCAATCAAGAATAGAAACCACCTCCAACGTATCCTCGCTAAGAATAACATTGTTTCGGGAGAGATCACCATAGCAAAAGACGAAATTCTCCCTCGGAGCTGCCTCTTGTGGCTCCCATGCATTTCGGCGGTCGTATTCGACGATACGTTGTGGTGGGCAGACGAAGTCGTTGAGCCCAGTTGAGCCCGACGTGAACTACTAGAGTTGCGGAAGGACCTCCGTTCGAATATAGCTGTGCACGTTCCCGGCGGCCTTGTTCACGCAGACCGCGCACTCTCTAAATATGACATGCTTAGATCCGGAACTAGCGCGACATTTTTCTCACTCCGGAGGCTTCAACACCGTATGCTTGGTCCATTTTGAGATATAAGGAACCATTCGCACGCCGATCCAATCGGACACTTCTTAGTACGGGAATACTTGTGTGTGTAGCGACGAACTGCAATGTAGTGTATTCGTTCTGGAGACGTCGGAGACCCCATTTCCGGACTATTAGTTCACCGCGCTGATTATTCCGTCTCTCAGACCCCGCGTACCCCTTTGATAAAGGATTTTTCGGTCATCTGGTAGAAATTGCTGTCTAGATATATCGGTTCGCCATCGTCGTGGATGGGTGTAGATTCGGATTAGCTCAGAGGCAAGTAGTATAACAGAGACATACTGATAATTCAAACAATACAAGGGGGCGTAAAGAATTCTGTGCGTACTAGAATAGTTGGGCTGGCAAGAAATATAGCAAGGTGCTGCCTGGAAGGATGAACGAGTGACCACTGACGGCTTACTACCTGGCACGCACCAATGTCAGTTTATGAAGCAATGAGGCAGGATTTGGTAGATAAGCACACTGATTGCAAGGGGTGAGTGACGGCAGAGTCATTAGCGGCAAAGTGAGTGGCGGGAGGATTACTAGTAGCGGGATGAGTGTCGGCAGTGTCGTCACCAGCGTTATCACTAACGAATGCTAAGCTGGTGTGACAGCTTGTAAACATGTTAGTGTTTCACTGTTGCTTCCTTGTCATGCATGTTACGCAAATTTCGAAGTCCGACTATAGCTTCATCATACGATACATCACGAATGTGACCCGCCCTGTGAGCATTCAAGGGCGGAGCCACTTGTTGTGGGGTAGCTCATTTTCATCTCTGGTGTTGGGAGTTGCTACTTGCATGACGGTCGTCTGTGATCCAGCTGGCTCAGAGAAGGAATCTTGCGATTCCTGAAAAGAGCTAATACTGGACGTGACCGTCGGGTCGGGGAGATTGCGTTCTGACAGCCTGTTGATGGCGGACGAGATCTTTTCGAACGTTTTGATGAGAAGATGTTATAGACATTCATAGTAAATTGATGAGCCGTCCACTTGTCTCTGGGGTCGGTGAAGTAGAACTTGCGAACGGGATGGCGCTAGAACATCAGACTTGTCCCCTTCAAATACAGCATAATGACCCTATATCCTTACTGATTTGTCATCATGAGACACTGAAAACGTGAGGATCTCCCTGTCAGTATCTTTCGCTGTCCCGATAGCAGTGTAGAGCATAACGATGGCTTTTGCCGCGATAGTCCCGCTATGAGCATTCTAGCGATCAGTGATTTCGAGCCCAGCGTTTCCTCATTTGACCTCGCATGTTAAGAACGGGAAGAGCATGTAAAACGTAGCTCCAAAAAGGATTGGTATGACGCGTTGCAGCATATGTACGGCTCAATCTTTGCATATTGTTCGCTCGAGAAAGCCGACCGTCGAAGACCGACAGCATAATCCGGCTGAGGACGAGTTGTGTAGCAGGATAGCAAGTGTTCCAGCCCTTATTTACACTCTCAATCGTCTTGTCGAGGTGCTTCGCGCTATGAATAACGAGTGATTAGGCGGAGGGAACAATGAGCGGTGTTGCATTTTTGAGAATCTTTGCTTCGTTTCGAGATCGCAACTCTTCGCAGATTCGTTCGAAGACGACGTCGTCAAGGAGGGTGCCATCCGGAATGATCTATTGGTTACAGAGTAGTTCCTTCCACGGTTCCCGGCTGTCCTTTGAGATGCCCGATGGATGCACTGTCACATGGCTGCCCTTCCTTTCAAGCTCCTGCTCATAATCTGCACTTTCGTACGGAGGGCTCTTCTCCTGCCTCGCCTCGGCGAAGCTCGATACCGACCGCTTGCGGCTACTCTCGGATAGCGACTCCTTCGCTATCAGTTGTTCTATGATGTCCGGCTCGAAGCACTCGGGTGACCAAATATCATTCTCGACCCAATACTGAATGTGTCTGCTTTGAGCCGTTGCCCTCTGGTCGAATGTATCGTGCTCGATTAGTGCAGCCCGCGTGGCGGATTCGACAGACCGATTCCAGGGGCGTTTCGGAGAACGATCAACATGCGAGTCTTCAGCTCGTCGCGATCTCTTGCGGTTATTCGGTTTTGGAGGCAATGACTGTTCCTGCATAGTAAATCTCAGTCAGTAACAGTCAGTGTATACATATTATCTATGGTCATACCACTGCAAAACGTACCTTTTCACTCGCGTAACGACACTTTTCATCACTAGCCTGGCATCAGGCGGCGCGATTTACGTCTGACAGACTTTCGAATACCCTTTGTACCGCTTCGCACCTGTCTTTCTGTATCGTGTTAGGTCGCACAATATGTGTGTTAGGGCACTAATCACTCAATATATGAATAGAACGAACGGAATTAGGGAAAGAAAACTGCGCACCTTTCGTACCTGTCTTCCCGGCGCCTACAGTTCGGAGCCATGATGTGGCAAATTGGAGGTCCTTAAGATAAATAGACGCCCCGAAATGAACGTTATCATCCGTACATGCCAGAAGGATGAGATGCGGCGTGACAAGCGAAGAATTGGGTGGTCGTGATTCGGGAGTGCAGGTGGGGGACGAAGGAACGTGCCAAGACGGCCGAAACCCGGCCAGCCAATCATCTCAGTTTGATGGCCTCGTACATACCGTACTACGTATTGTGTGGCCCATGGCCGAATGTAAAAGAGGTGCGTTGGATCTCAAAGTAGAAGCCGTCACTGCTATGGAGGGTTCTGGAGTGTGGAAGACATTCTGAGTGCTCCAGACAAAGAAGTCGATGACTCTCACTATGTGGACATGAGAGTGACAAGCTCCGCAGAGCACATCCACTCAGCTCAGGGCATGCGATTTGTGGCTCAGACGGCCCAGCTGCATGGGGTAAGAGAATAGTGGCATTATTATGATGCGGACAAGCACTAGCTACGCGGCAGAAGCTGGCGGCTGACCGAGTCCCATGTGATTCGTAGCAGCTATGCTTCGGGAGCATTTCAAAATCGCCGGTCAACAATTTTCTCCGCACCTTTTGAATCGTGGATGATCGCATCGCGGATCCTGCCCGTTGAAGCTTTCGCTTCTCGAAGAACGAAGCATAGAGCGGTACCTGCAGGTCGTGGGGGTTTCGGGTAGGGCCACGCGCGAAGCGGCGATGAGGCCCGGATCGCCGGACAAAGCCCAGCGTGGCCTCTTGGCGCCATCTGCGTCTCTCGTGCGTGTCTCGCAAACATGGATGCGTAAACGACAACTTGGCAACCAGCAACGTTTTGTCACCCTGACTAGCCCTTTCACCTTTCCCATGCTATTCTCGAGCACTCCACCTGCTCGGTCCAAACGCGCGCCATGAACGTCGCATGCGTTCGGCGCGAGAACTATTGACGATGAACCAATGGAGTTTGCGGCGTTGGCCGCGTCTGCTCCGTACGCTTGCCCTCGGGACCTTCCTCCAACACGGCTCTGCAGATGCTGACCTGTCATGATAGTGCTTTTCGCCGTAATTTGTGGGGTAGCACATGCATTAAAATATCATGACCCTCTCGTAGGAGAACTTCACGATGTCGAACCTCCTGTCGCGCCAGGAAACGCGGATGATGGGTCGCGACAGATAGCGGAAGAGCACCCTATCCCCGGTAGCACACACACGACACCCGTTACTTATACCGAGCATTTGAAATGCTAATGCTTTCCTCTTAGGCGCTGCCGCTGTCGATGAAGCCTTGTCCCTCTTGCGCAGAGTCCAGCCATCTCCTGCCGAACGCTACCATTCGTACCGCCGACCGTCTGGTGTCCTGGCCACAACCACTTACTACGCCAAAGAGCTTTTCTTCCTGCTTTTTATGAACGGGCCGCCGCAACATGATCTTCTGACATCGCATGACTACGAACGTCCACCGAAGTTGGAGCAACCCCTTCACGACGCGGTCAAGCTGCTCTCAGAGGCCGCGGCGGAGAACAACCCAGACGCGTTGTATATTCTGGCAGACATGAATTTCTACGGCAACTACTCGCACCCGAAGAATTATGGTGAAGCATTCCGACGTTATGAGCAGCTAGCCGAGCTCAACGGGAACAGCTCTGCGCAACATATGGTCGGCTTTATGTACGCAACGGGCATTGGCGGTGCTGTGGAGATGGACCAGGCTAAAGCAATGCTCTATTACACGTTCGCAGCTGAAGGCGGTGATATCCGCTCGCAAATGACCGTTGCTTATAGGCATCATGAGGGTATTTCCACCCCACGCGAGTGCGGAAATGCCGTCTTTTATTACCGTCAAGTGGCCGACAGGGCTATCGCCTACAAACGCTCAGGTCCGCCCGGGGGGCATCCGATGTATAAGGAGGCAGTCCGGATTGCGGATGAGTTGGGAGGCGTGTACGGCGAAGGCGCGAGTCACAGCAGCTCTGGGCCTAACGCCAGACAGAGTGGCCCCAGCTCCGATGCATACGCCGCCTTCGAAGACTTTTTGGAGTATCTCGATCTGATGCACCGCAAAGGTGACTTGAAAGCGACTTTTAGTCTCGCGAAGCTCCATTATGATGGCACGCGCGTCCTCGAACAAGACTACGGGGTTGCCAAACAGAAGTTCCTTGAGGTCGCGCGCAAATATTGGAACAAAGATGGCTCACGAACCGACGTCCCCCCCGCGACAGCTAAGCTTGCTGCCAAAGCAGCGGGCTACCTAGGGCGTATGTTTCTTCGTGGGGAGGGCATGGAACAAAGCTTCCAAATTGCCAAAACTTGGTTCAAACGCGGTGTGGAACACGGCGACTCCCTTTCGCAGTACTCTCTAGGCCTCATGTATCTGCACGGCCTAGGCGTACCTCGTGATCCTGTTCTTGCTGCTGAGTATCTTGCTCCTGCGGCTGATCAGGACCAGGCCTCAGCGCAAGTCCTTCTCGGAGCACTGTTCCTCGATCAGGGCGACGTCAGCACTGCTATTCGGTACTTTGAGACCGCCGCCCGTCAAGGTCATATCGAAGCCTTCTACTACCTCGCGGAGTTGAGTGACCAAGGAATCGGCAAGGAACGTTCCTGTGGCATAGCCGCCGCCTACTACAAGATCGTAGCTGAGAAGGCGGAGCCGATAGTATCGTCCTTTATAGAAGCTAATGAGGCATATGAAGCGGGAGATATTGAGCTAGCGCTCGTAGATTGGATGATGGCCGCCGAGCAAGGGTTTGAAATTGGGCAGGCAAACGTGGCTTTCTTGCTTGATCAGAACGCGCAACCGCGGTGGTCTATCTCATTGCTTTTCTCATTCTTGGTGGACGCGCTCAAGCTTTCCTGGTCTTCATCCAAGCGCGCCACGACCGGTTTAGTTAACGACGCTTCACTTGCGCTCATTTACTGGACCCGTTCTGCGAAACAGCAAAATATCGACTCCATGGTCAAGATGGGCGACTACTACCTGTCTGGATTGGGCGTCCCTGGTAACAGCAGTGGGAAATTGAATGAAGAGAAGGCGGCAGCGTGCTATACCGCAGCAGCAGAGACAATGCAAAGTGCACAAGCCATGTGGAATCTTGGATGGATGCATGAGAATGGTGTGGGCGCAGAACAAGATTTTCATCTAGCGAAGCGATTTTATGACCAAGCTTTCGAGACGAACTCCGAGGCATACTTACCAGTCACGCTAGCGCTGCTGAAGCTGAGAGCGCGTAGTGCATGGAATACTTTGACACACGGACGGGTGAAAAGCATTCAAAATGAGCCTTGTGCGTTCAACCCTTCGTATTTCTTCTAGTTTGTTTCTATATTTCTAAGTGGAACCACTGACTTTCTATACAGCGCCGAAACGCCCTCGGACTCTGACTGAATGGATCTCCGACTTCCTCAAAAATGACGCTGCTATGTATGCCCAGGACTACGATGACGTGGATGGGACAGTGGAAGACCCCTACGAACCCGATGATTGGGATCCCCATCATCCTCATGGCCATCATCCTCGAAATGCTGGCGACGACTATTACGGTGATGACGAAGGCATCCCGGACGATAGCATTATCGAGAGCCTTGTTATTGTTGCGCTTGCTACCGCGCTTGCGGCGCTTCTTTACTATCGACAGCTAAGACAACTAGAGCATAGAAGACGCGCAAGGGATGCACAGGAAGGAGCAGATGCGGAGGGGCAAGAGGAAGATAGGGGGGTGTTTCCTAGGCTAGACGATCCGGAGTGGAACAATTGGGTGGCTGGTGGAATAGGGCATTAATAAAGCTGCTGGCGGAACTGAGGTGCGCAATACCTGACCTGTAGATGCTTTTCGTGTAACATTGCATTTTAGTGGCGTTTGCGGTAACTGGGTACTTGCGTACCTCCGTGTTGGGATAGTCTTACTGTATAGCACAGGTGTATAAATGATGTCTACTCTATTCTTGGTCGTCTTAAGCTATGCGAATAAACTAGTTCTAATTACAGTATTTTCTGTTCGAACGGAAAGGCAGTGGAAGTGTATTGCTAGACAAAAAGCCAAGTATTCGAGGGAGATCCGTGACCCTCAAATTCGGTTCGCAATCAATAACTCCGGTTGTGGATCCTCATGAGGCCTTGTTACGGAAAGGCATGCGATGGGAATACGAATCTTGTGCGTAAGGCTGAATTAGAGTGGAGCTGCAGATCCCGGGGTTTAGCGTTCTGCAAGCGTCGGATTTTCGCATTCAGCGCCAAGAAAGGCGGAATACGACTTTCCGACCAGGTCAATACTGAAATGCAACTACGGTACGGACGAAACGATGAAAGATGATTCAACTTATAAACCCTCAATGCGTTGAAGATACAATGGCGTGTTGCAGCAATTGCAGTTGCAAACTCTCATTGCAAAAATGGTGCCCAAAGTAGCGGTAATCTTTTTTATTGGCCTCATTCTTTGCCATCGTCCGAACGCACATCATCACGGTCCATGGTCGCCGCCATACGAACGGCGGCGCTGTGCTTTCGGCAATAACTGCTGGCCTGACCACGCGACATGGACCGCTTTCAACGACTCTATTTCAGGTCGCCTCGTCCGTTCTTTCCCCTCCGCTGCTAGGTGTCATGAAGCTCAGTACGATGAGCAATTATGCCAAATTGTTAGAGATAATTGGGATAATAGCTTTTGGCGAACCAACCAAACCGGAGCGTATAGCGCTATTCTTTGGGAGCTTGGAAATGACAGGTGTTTTATCAACTCATCTGTCAGCGCACCATGTGGTCAAGGCTTAGGTACTCTTAAGTCCTGAATTCGGGACAAAACAGAATAAGACTAATACGATGACCATAGTCCCCTATTATTCTGTCGCAGCACAGGAAGTATCGGACATACAAGCGGCAGTACGATTTGCAAACTACAAAGATTTGTATCTCGTGGTGAAAAATACCGGTCATAGCCAGTACGGCCATTTCATTCCAGAATTTGATTTTGTTCACAAGTCCTGACATTGCAAAAGCTTAGGCAGGTCTAGCGGAAAGAACGCTCTCTCCATCTGGACTCACAACTTGAAAGGAAAGCAATGGCACGATTCATTCGTCCCTGTCGGTGCCCCTAGGGATACTCAAGGACAGGGAGCTGTAACATTGCAAGCTGGTGAGCAATGGCTTGGTAAGCTGACCATTGTTTTGTTATCTGTCGAAACTCCTTATGCTTACTGTATATTGATAGATGTGTACGAAGCTGCAGCTGAGCAAGGTGTCATCGTAGTTGGAGGGAATGCTCGCACCGTCGGAACATCCGGAGGATATGTCACCGGAGGTGGCCACTCAGCTTGGGCGAATAAGTACGGATTAGCCACTGACAGTAAGTATTTGAGATATTCTCTACATCCGCATTTAACACTGACTCCGCGAAAGATCTCCTTGAAGTCACTATCGTTACAGCGACAGGAGACCACGAAATCCTCAACACTTTTACGGACCCGGGCTATTTCTACGCCGTCCGTGGAGGTGGCGGAAGTGCATGGGGAGTGAGTAATTACTCTACACTCTAAACAATCTGACCCATTTTCTAACAATAACCGCCAAAGGTCATCATTTCTGTCACGTACAAGACGCACCCCAACCCATCCCATCTTCAACTTGGTCTCGTTCAGTTTAATGCTACCGGCAGCTCTGCAGTTCGAACTGTCCAATCCGCCGTGATGAAGTCTTTAGTAGATATTACATCTGCAGGTTACACTGGGTATGGTGTGTTTGACCAGGGCTTCTCTGGCATTTTCATCCAACCAAATGGTACCAACGAAACCTTTGTCGAGGCATTTGCCCCATTCTATCAGCTCTCAACCTATCCAAACGTCAGCGCGGTGATCGGCAATTTTACACTCCCTAGTTGGATCGACTACTGCGATGCTTTTCTCACGGATCCCAACATCGGCACAAACATTCAGGATGCATCTCGTCTTTTGACGGCGGACATATTACTGAACAAGACGGACGATCTCATTGACATGATTTCTGATTTTCCAGATGCCCCGTCAGGTTTCAATTTCAGTAAGATCAACCCGATTCCTTCGAACTCCGAAAGCCTGACTTTGTAAAGAACTTCTCTAATCTGGATGTTCATCAAATTAGTTGGCAAGGTCAACCCCACAAATCGAGCTAATACGGCTGTAAACTCAGTATGGGACTTTAGTCATGCACTTCTAAGTTTTGGTATTGATTGGGCCGACGATGAACCGGCTCATGTCAAGACAGAGCGAAAGCAGCGTCTAGTGGAGATTAGCCGCCGTTTCGATGCCGTTATCGGTCCCGACGGCGGCACATACATAAACGAAGCTAATCCTTACGAGCCAGAATGGCAGCGCGTTTTCTGGGGCGATAAGTACGAGACCCTACTTAAAATCAAGCACAGGGTTGACCCGACAAATTTATTTGTTTGCAACAGGTGTGTTGGGACGGACATCATTTTTGAACCCTAAGCATAACATGGAGAAGTGTCAGTGCAACAAGTCTGCTTTAAATTGGAGAGCACGGTCCAAATAATTCGACATTTCTTAACATAGCTTCCTATTTACGTTGCACTGTTCTGCCGCTTGTTATCGGACTCTAGCCAAATTTCATTTCGCTTGCAGGGATCATCACTGATTGTTAGGCGCCCGGGGACGGGCGGGGAAAATCCTTCCGCTAGCGCGAGATATATATAGGTAGCCCTTCTCCCCATGGTCTGCAGAGCACTCGCCATTCTTCCGAAAACAGTCGCTTCGTTTTCGTGTTGTTGCCATATTCCTTTAACGTCACATATAGAGTACAAGTTCTAGTCTTTTCGAAGGCATTTCATGCAAAATTTTGGCGTGGCTATATAGATTCAGACTTCGTTTCTTCGATCTGGTTGGCTTGTGTCGAGAGCTTAGGAAACCTGATAGGATTGCATAGTTGCAACTGTAGAGAAAGATGCATACGAAACATACCAATTCTCTAGTTGGCGATGGGACCGTAGCTCGAAACCAAGGCCAACATGATCTCAAGCATTTGCGACTAATCATTCAGGTCATATGCGCGGTTCTCTTTCTTATATCGCTCATTCCCCACCCAGCTGATTGGATAGCTGAGCCTCAAATGCCAACACACAAAATAACAAATGACGGTCCTTCTACTGATTTTTTCAGTTTTGAAGAGGTATGTTCTCAGTGCCCTGATTTTCCTTTTAACTATTTTCTGTCGTCGATGCCGATAGGAGGTTAATTCAAATGGGAAGATACCTTCAAGCCCAGACCTGAAGTGGTACCCCTGTTACCCAGACCAGCTCCTCGATATCGAATGCGCTCGTCTCGCGGTACCTATGGATTACGACCGGCCTCTTAACTCTTCAAAGATCGTCCCCACTGTCGATATTGCTTTGGCAATGATTCCTGGTCGCAACCGTTCGAGTCCGTCTACTTATTCTTCTACTCCTTTATTGATCAATCCAGGAGGCCCCGGTGGATCAGGTGCTCTATTTGTGGCCTATAACGGGCAACATTTTAGGCAAATTGTTCGGGATGACGTTGATATTATCGGATTCGATCCCCGGGGAATTGGCTTTACGACTCCCGCGGCAAATTGTTGGGCATTTCCGACTTCTGACCATACCGATGGCGACGACGGGGATGGTAAAAACACGGACCCCGAGGTTGCAAGTATAGCCCTAATGCGACGGTTGCTATATGCTAGTAGACGCGGTGAATTGGGGCTCGTAAACTCAACGGAAGACGCGTTGCCAAAGTTGCTCGAGCATTTCCACCTAGAGAGTCAAATGTGCGAGGCAAAGGATTCGTTCGAGGGGAAGGAAAACAGCATTTTGCGATACATTGGTACGGCGACCGTGGCGACGGACATGGCATCGATTGCAGATGCGTGGACCCGGTGGAGAAAGAACGACAACTCAGACATGGACGAATCCTTGTCGAGTAAAAGGGAGGAAAGCACAAAGATAGAATACTGGGGACTCAGTTACGGCACGCTGCTCGGGGCCACTTTCGCGGCCATGTTCCCAGAAAGGATTCATCGCATGGTGCTCGATGGGGTTGTGAACGCCGATCAGTGGACTACTTCGAGATTTTTGGACATGCTAGTAGATACCGATGCTGCGTTCGAGACGTTCTTCGAGTACTGCTTTGAAGCAGGGCCGCGATGTGCTTTCTATAGCTCTGGCGACAACGTTGACGACATCGTCAGTCGATACGAACGAGTCATGAGCAAGCTTCAAGAGCAGCCTATAAGCGGTGTATATCCTGACTGGAATACACCGTGGAGGGTTGACTGGGACTTGCTGCATGACATCATATTTGATGCAACATATCTCCCAATATCTCGGTTCCCCGACATTGCCAATCTGCTCCAAGCCCTAGACATTGGCGACAAGGACAAGCTCATGGAATATTGGCGTGGTATTGCAGGATCACCAGTCGATACTCCCGTTGCCGAGCTTTTCTGTCGGAAAGAGTTACCTCAAGATCTGCATGGTGGGGATGCTCAAAAGGCTATAATGTGTGGGGACAAAACACATCCTGTAAGTCAGCTGCAAGAAAATCCTGGGTGCATTGGTACGACATAAAACAATCTATTAACACCTAGACAGTTGAAGGGAGATCTTGCCAATCTTGAGTCAATCTTTAAAGTGATGGCGTCCCGCTCCAAATTTGCCGATGTTATTATGACTTTCGTCATATCGTGCGCCGACTACTCCATTCCCTCCAGTCCAATCAGCCTTCCGTGGTCCAAAGATGACTATATTGCGACGCAGCAACAGCAGATCAATACATCCTTCCCACTGCTCTTTATCAGCAATTCTCGCGATCCAGTCACGCCGCTGATGTCCGGGCTCCACATGGCCGATAAATTTAGCGATGCAGGATTCCTCGAACTACGTACCGAGGGTCATACCAGCTTTGCTGCTACCTCCGCCTGTCTACTCGCGCGAGTTAGGGCATATTTTAAAAATGGTACGGTCCCGAAGTTGTTGCCGCCGCAGGCTGAGTCCACAACTTATCGAGATCACTGGGACACTTGTGAGGTAGATGAGTGGCCTTGGAGACCGTTTGATAGGAATAAGTGGGTTGGCGAGGCATCCCCAAGGCTAGACATAGGAGAGGTAGATGCTGATGATATGATGGAGATGCTTAACGCCTGGAAAGAATTGCAGAAGATGACCAGGGATTGGGAACTGCTTAGGCGAAAGAAGCGCTATTTCGGACTTTGAATATTTTAGTATTATTACGTATCTGTAAATGGGCAAGTTTCACCTCTTCGCATATGAGAACCCGCAAATGAGCCGCCTAGGTGAGCTTTGTTTTGTCTTTCAAGAGCGCTGCAGCCACTGCTCTTATGATAATAGCACGTAAGGAAGTCGAAATAGTGGGCATCGGAAGGATGAACTATTCTAACAGAACATAAGTATCCTCCTAATGACTTTTAAGGGAGGAATAAGCATATTTCAAACTGCGGTCCGCGCTGCTAGGTTATGTTCGTACTCACAATATGGCGCACATCTATGCGTTGATCAATCTGCGTGAATTGCAACCTTTCATTTATCTAACCCGGCGATACTTAGCATCAAGGCTTGCAACTCAGCTAGACAAGAATTGCTAGCATCAAATCAGTTGACTACGAACAAGACAATTTAAGAATCAGGCCTTTCATACACCATTTCTCCGTATTTTTGGACTTCGGGAACTTCCATTCCTGCAGCGATTGCTCATGGAACGCCCCACCCAGTAATATTCGCCCGTGTGAAAATTTGACATACTCCGAGAGAATAATTTCCGGCAAGTATCAAGAGAGCGGAAAGCAAGCAAACACCTAACACTCAGTGTTTAACAATCGAGGTAGCTGACTTAAAGTAAAAGGTGAAAAAACGTATGCTGTTCCAAACCGGCTCCTGATCCCTAGCGACATGCTATCAAAATCATTCAGACACGAAAAAAATATACACCTAGATGTCAGCGACACATTAACAAAAGTTGTCTATTCCAGCTCGGGGGCGTTCAATGGTCGTGTAACCGTGGACGTGGGCTGCATAGGGCATGAAATTATATCTTCCGTTTGAACGTGACCATTCTGCCAATTGTCATCGCTGCTGGTAGTGCTGCGGAAAACCTATCGCGTTCTATAGAGACGCCATCGTTAGTAAATCCAAACCACTATATTGAAAAAGACTAACTCACCGGCTTCTGTCTCAAACCCAATAGTTATGTCATCGTGTTCGCCCGGGTATTCAGGCATATCCAATGAGACGAATCTTCTCTTCTGCGGCTCGGCACCGTCGTATGCTTCATCCTTGTCACGCTTTTCGGGTGGCAGGGCGAACTTGGCATCCACGAGCTTGATCTTGGTCTTGCCATCTTTCTCGAACACATCCATACTCTTCATCAAAAACCCCATGGCGTCCGAGTGCGCAAACCCTTCGAAGAAGGCCAACAACATCGTCACCATGCCGCCGCCGCCGCCACTGCCGGAAGTCGAGCCTTGCCCACCAGCACCGCCCCACCCACCGCCAGCGCCCATCGCCTGCGCTACAACCTGCACTCGCACCCGCGATGCTTCCCAGCGTTTATAAATCGGCACCACCATACGTCGTCTCGAGATCGCAAAGGTTGACGCGATACTATCGTACCGGACGTAGAACCCCGTTACGGCCTGTTGGAAGGTATGTAACTCCTTCAAACTGGGGAACGAAAGCGTACGGACTGTGGGGCCGAGATGCATAGAGCGAACCAAATCGACAAGCGCGTCAGGCGCACTTGGGTCGTGGGACAATTTCGCCGGCCAGATCGAGCTACTCATGTCAGATTGCGCTGCACGCAGAAGATGTACGCGTGGTGACCCGTCCGTATCGAGACGAAAGAGCATCTCGCCAGGACCGAGATTCAGACGGTCAGTCATACTCCCAGCGGCGTGGCGCACAGTTACACGAAGGCTCTCCGACAAAACGGTTGGTGCATGATCCATCGTGCCAGGACTCTCAAGATCCTCGCACATAGTTACACGAAGGTCTTGCCAGTTGAAACGTTCAATCGCCTTCGTCGCCGGAGTAGGGGATATGCGCCCGCCATTGTCGACAGGCGCAATTGACAGCCCCAATAACGTGACTTGAGCGAAAACTCGCTCACCTGGTGCAACCACGATGCCATTCAGCACCATGTAAAAGTGATTTCGCTCAGCAGCATCGTTGAAAACAACGAAAAAGGTAACACGCGTTGATTGATCCTTGACAGCGCGCAGCACCATTGCTGGAGGTGGCGGCCCGGCATCGTTTTTGCTAGGATGACCGTCCACCACAAACTCGTAGATAATGGGTTCCGTCATATTCCACTTGTGTTCGATGCTACTGAGGGATTTACCCTTTGGATTTGTCACCACGGCCACCCGATATCCCGAGTGGAACCGCCGCGGGCGTACACCGCTTGTAACGTCAATTTTCTCGAATACACGTAGGCGCGGCCTATGGACACGTTCGGATGGAAATCCGCCGGCGGCATTACCCGGCGCAGGTGAAGCACCGCGCAATGGAGCGCTGCTTTGCTGAAATTCGCGGATAGTTGCGTCGTAAACAAGTTTCTCGTCGTGCGCAGGAGCGATTGTACGGCCGATGGTTTGTGTGTAATGATAAATCGAGTGAAGAGAGCGATAGTCTGCTTCGCTGAGGTCAACGGAAAGCGTGAAACCTCGAGGAAGCCGAACATATAAGCCTCGTGATTGGCGGATCTTCCATTGGACATCATTCTCCCAAGTCGGTCCACTGATGCCATGGCTGCCACCACGCTTGCTGTCGCTATGGATTACCAAGTTTACCAGTTCTGACTGCGAACATATCGCGGCTTTGACACCAAGATCACCATGACCACGCAGTATGCTCAGTACGCATATAAGTGGAACTCGATCAGACTCTTGGTCATCGGTAGATAGCGACGCCTGTACAAACATACGACCATAGCAAAAGTCGGTTCTAGAATCGCCGAGGGGCATGAGAGAGAGTGGATTCGCAAAGGCGGAGTTCGTAGAGTGGTCGGCAAGCAAGGAAGATTTGGCAGTACCCGATAGTATAGCTTGCACATCCGGCGTAAAGTTGGGATACTTCACCCATATGCTCTGGTCATGGCCCTGCATCAATGACTGGAAAGGCGGCATCATCTGGTTTCGGCTCATGGACGAGAATACTGCCTTGAGGTTGCCAAGCAATATATCAGCTATGCTGAGCACATCCGCCGCATAATGGTCCCCTCGACTGCGCGCCGATATTGCTTGTGGACCGAACCCCCGGTCTCCACTGTACACTGAGAGATGTGGATACTGCGGGAGAACGTTCGTCAAGATCCACCATGTTTTGGCTAGATCAACGTGCGGCTGTAACAATCGTTGGTCTCTCTGAACAGAACTGCCCGAATTCGGTCTGCCATCTTCACCTTTCGAGCGGTTTCTAAGCATTGCTTCCAGTCCAGATCGTCCCCGAAGAAGCCACCAAATGCCTCCCCGTAGCCATTGCATTGGAGAATATTCAAACATAGGCTTTTCGAATTCGGACGTGAGTCGAAAGATATTGCTCATGTGTGTCACTCGCGCACCGAAGTCGTCCAATGCTATATCCCCCGGTGTCCGGTCGCCCGATATGACTGCATGCAAACCTGGATCTTGATCCAAACGAATTGGAGGAGAACTTAACGGTTGTTCGACGTTGACTTGCATACCAGGATCTTGCTCGAGCTGCAACGGAGCGGCCTGCTTGGAGAAGTCGACGACAACTTGCTTCTCGGTATCGTGATGTTCTGGTTTCTGCATTCGAGATCGCGTGGGTTGATCAAGTCCGGAAGGAGAGACTCCACGAGAAGAAACTGATGCTGGTTGAGGTGAGGGCGTGGGACGTAGTGATGATTTAGGGGAAGAAGCGAGATAATTCGACGGTCCAGTAATATCGTCCATGTGATAGTGTTGCGCAGATTGAGGGTGAGCTAGTCCTGCATGTTGTTGAGGAGGGGTTGCAACTGCAGGCAATGGGTGGGACAACTGGCTGGATTTGGAATCGGATCTTGATGGCGTGTGGCTAGGTGGAACCTTCGTGCTTGTTTGAGAACCCGAAGAGAGCGGTCGGTCCATGGTGCCCTGCATTGCAGCAACGGCATCTTTGGCAGCTTCGTGTAGGGCACGACCTTCCTCGGCACGCATTTTGTGCTGTACTTTGGCAGAAAATGAATTTGGATTGCTCGGCTCTGTTTCAAGAAAGTCAGGCTCTTTTTGCTGCCGTAACGGAATTTCATCCTCATCTATGTCATCGATATTTGGCAGTCTAGAAGCTCCACCCTGTTGCTGTCCCACTCCAGTCTCGAACTCGGTTTGCTTTCTGGTGATTGGTGGCGGCACCTGATAGCTGATATCCGAATCCATGCTGTCCAAGCTGGGTCTACCTGGAGCACTGCCAACATCCATGTAGCCGGTTTGGGTCCGCTGTATTGGTCTAGGTCGGAAACTGGGGTCTTCGTCGTCTTTAGGCGTAAAGTTGGGCGAGTTTCGGACGTCGGACTCGAATTTCTCTTTGAGAGGCGGCGATAGCTCGTTGAAAGATGTTTGGGAGCGTTGCAGCAGCTTGGGATGGCTGTCTGCCATCCGAGCATCGCTACCGGATATCCCTGACGAGGATCGTGTCCCCAGTTTGCTATCATCCTGCGCAGTACTCGAGTCAAACAGCGAAGCGTACTTGACGGCTGCTTCACGGCTTTTCCCAATTTCGATGGCTGGAATCTCCGACTCGTCGCCTCCCTCGCCAATGATCTCTGGCGCAGCCCTCACAAATGATACCGTGAGTCCTTTACGTCTCGATGGGCGGGTCGTGCGCATTGCCGATGGCGGGGTAGGGCTGGCTGTCTTTTTGAGGTCCGATGCACCCGGCCACCGCTGTGCGGCGGCTATATCTATTTTGGGAGGACTCGGATGCGCAGCTTTCATAGTGGAGGGCTTGAGGAAATCCACTACATCGTCGTTGAGGCGAAACTTCTGGTTGGTCTCCTTGGCCAGCGCTTCGTCGTTGGAGAATATCTTGGCCCTCCATCGGTGTTTGCTGAGAAACTTATGCTCATCCGGCTGCCGCCCGATGGTAGACCCGTCCTCCGCCATTGTATGATGCCGAGGTCGAAGGGACGGCGATAGATGGTGCGGTCGACGAAGGGCGTGGGCGGCGGAGAGTGAGCACGCGATACGATTGCGGGGTTGGATCGGGGCGTGGAGAGGGCAGAGGCCCGTAAGTGCGGTCCACCCACAACGAAGATGGCGACGGCGACCGGCGACGGCGAAGGAACGGTGGAAAAGCTCGAGGTAGGTCTTCGAGGGCGTGTTTCTACCGCTGGAACGACTCGTTCTAGTGGGCACTGCTTACCACAGGCAGTTATCGGGGACCGCTGGTGCGGCGTCAGGGTCGCAATTCTTGGCCGTCGCTAGCCCGGGAGCTAATTTGGGAAAGGCTCTAATTGGCCGCGCCACCAGCGGCATGGCGGAGCCGCTACGCCTTGGTGGTACAGCCGGGATCCTTCTGTAACCGCTCTAGTTCCATGTCCGCGTATGTACGGAGTAGTGTCCGCGCACGATAGGAGCCCGGGGCATAAATAATGCGGTGGGCAACCGCCCGCTTACAATCATCCTCGTGCTTACGTAGTTGAATCGCGTGCGTCCGCTCTGCTAGGAGAGCTTTCTAGCTCCGGTATGGATACACGAATCAATCCACCCACATATCCGCGCCCTGCGGTTTGGGACAGAAGTTCCATTACGTCCTTCGATGGGCTCTATTTCGTAAATCGAAGTACGAAATACGTGGCCGTTTGTTCTCTTTGTAACAACTTATGAGCTAGTAGTTCCAGTTTTGCAGCTTGCCAACAATTTCTGCTGCATTGATTGCGTTCCTCGAAGGCACTTGGGCAGGTTCAGGCGAATGCAACCGGTATCTACATCGCCCGAGCGGAGTTGGCAGCTGGTACGAAGCTAGGCACGGAGTACGGAGTATACCTACTCCGTACCGTACAGCACGTACTACTACGTATGTAGACATAGCGGCTGGGCCCGCACGGGTCCAATCCTATTGGAGCATCAGTTCTTTCAGGGTCCAGACCTGCCTTCTTCCCACCGAGCGAATATCAGAAATGTCTACGTAGTAAGTCGGCTTACGGCGTCCAGCTTACCGCTTCACATATCGTCAGAACTGATTTTAGGGGAACTTTTTGCGCACTAACCGTTGATCTGCTCTACCTACTGCTGGGCACACGCTAGCGATATGATTCACGACATGGGAAGCAACGACATAGCTAACGGCACTGAGGAACTCCTTCACGGTTTGGAACCAAGGCATTACTCAGTTTCTCTTATCTCTAGTTGCTAATATGCCACGCCCTCAAAGTCCTCGATCTCCCTCAGATCCATACCCGCCCCGACTCTCAGACTCTTCTCAGTACCCTAAGTTTGCTTACCTCCACACCTCCTTCCTGGGACTGCAGTGGCTCCGAATCGAGCGATGCCCCCTCCTCTAATAGTCCTCGCAATCAGCGCCGAACGCGCCGCCGTCGGGCGGCTCCCCGGATACACGTTGCCAATGACATGCTGCCGCGTTACCTCACCTCCATCATTGCGAGCGACTTGCGCTGGATTCCCGATGAAGACGTCAAGGAGGAGATATGGGAACAGGCGAGCGTGCGACTGAGCGAGCGGTCCGGCCGGAGTGCCATGCCCGCCCTAACCCGCAAGTTCCGCATTCCGCGCGTCACGGGCGCGGCCGCCGCAGAGATCACGATCCACGAACCTGCGCTTACGTCGGGTAATCTGGGATGGAAGACGTGGGCCTCGTCTCATTTGCTGGCGAAAAGGATGGCTCGCTTGCACCTGCCGGCCTTCTTTGACGATAAGGTCAAGAACGTGCGGCTCCCTCATCACTTCGACATCCTCGAGCTGGGGGCCGGAACTGGACTTGTGGGCATTGCGGCGGCTGCGATTCTAGGCGTGCGCGCGTGCCTTACTGATCTACCAGATATCGTGAAGAACCTGGCAAGCAATGTTGAAGCAAACCATGATATCATAAGCGCTGGTAGCGGCCACGTGGTTACATCGGTCCTGGACTGGACTGCGCCCAATGAATTTCGCATTCCAGACTTGAGCGCAGATGGTGTTAGCGACCGGGATGAGCACGAAGTCCAGACGCATTTCCCCGTCATTCTGGCGGCAGATCCGCTTTATTCTTCCGAACATCCTCAACTCCTGGTACAAACAATAGACCGCTGGTTGTCGAGGGAAGCGAGCGCCAGGGTTGTTGTGGAGCTCCCCTTGAGAGATGGGTACAGGTGCGAAGTTGAAGATTTCCGCTCAAGAATGAGAAATGTCGGCCTAAGGGTTGTGCAAGAAGCCGAAGAGATAGGATACGATGACTGGGGTCACGGTATGAGCGACCGGCCGGGTGAGGTGCGATGCTGGTGGTCGATGTGGAGTTGGGAAACGAAGCAGTAAGGCAAAAATAGATACACATATGGGCATCCAAGCACATAGACACTTAGACTTTCATTTATGCATAGAATTATGGACTTAACACGCCTAGTTTACAAACCGGGTTTTCCCGCTTGAATTTAACCGCCTCAGCATTGAAAGAAATTGTAAGGTTAGCAGAAATGTCTAGTCCGCCCGTCTCAAGCTGAATGCACTATTGACTTCCGGAGACTCCGCGCCTGTCTTATCTTATGGACAGGCAAATAGATTCCCCGAATGTGAACTAAATAAAACGAAGAATGTTAAAAGAAAAAGTCGTCCACACAGCCCGGAACACTTGAGTTTATCTCCCACCATCTTTCTCGCATCAATCAGTTACCCCATGGAATCGTCGATGACCATGTTACAGCTGGAGGTTCATAATGAACAACTACTTCAACGCTGTCGAAGCTGAGCCTTTCTTCCCGTTCGTATTGGAGCCAGCATCGTCGATATCAAACCTGACTGACTTGTCCTTCTTTTTCTTCGACTGCGACGAATTGGAGCTAACCACTTCCGAGAAATTTGCTTTATTTCCAGACAAAGACCGGGTATTGTTTGCATCGGACCGGTTTTCGTTACGAATGTGATAGTCGCAGTTGTTGATAGCCTCCCATGCATGCTGGCCAGTAATACGACCGTCGGCGCAATCCCCGAGGGCGAAGATCAGATCAAACAAGTATTCAGTTGGGAAGTTTTCACGTTTGGTCTTCCCGAAAAATTGGTGGATATCCTTGACGGCCTTGATCAAGACGTCAACGAGAAACTTGCGGAGAAACGAGTCGGTTGAAGTGTGTGCATAGGCCACCTTGATTTCGCGGACTGGAACGTGCCACTCATGTTTGACCTTGCGAATCAATGCGTCCATAACGTCGTTCTGGAAATTCGGCATGTCGTAGATGCCTCCGAAAATATAGGCGCGAATCAAGCCGTCAAAGCAAAGAGTGTGCTTCACTCCCGACTCGGGCGAGTTTTCCACTAGGCACTGCGTATAAAGCCAACCGACAAAGACTTGGAAGACTTTAGGGTCGACCTCGGGAAGGAACAGAGTTGACTGGCCATTCTCCATTCCGATCATCTTGTCAAGACCTGGGGAATAAAACCGAAGTACTCCCTCGTGGATGTGGAAGATCCGCTGCTCGTAGCCAACGGCAACGATTACGGCTTTATTGAAAGCATCCCTGCCTAAGGTAAGAGCAAGGCTAACACGCCTAACTTAAACAGACAACAGCCACGCTTTTGGGAACTCCATGGAAGGAAACCTACAATGGAGGAACGTTCCTGTCAGCCTGGCAGCGGCAGGACATGGTTGCTTGTGGAATCACGCGACGCCGTCCAATTAAAGGCTGGCGATCGCAGCTCGCAAGTTCGAGCTTTCTTTCCACCAGCCGATCGACCGGTCGGAACTGAGGGAAGCACAATAGAGGAGAAACGTCGAGTGCAATGTTGGATGGCGAAATGGAGAGGTGCCCCTGCAAAGGAAAGGCCTGGGGCACAGCCAACTCGCCACCTTGCGAGGAGGAGAGAGCGAGCGTTAAAGAACGCGGAGAGCAACCGCCTTTCAGGCCTCGCCTACCCATGAGTCCCCTGCTTACAAACATGCCGTTCCATGGTTCACTAAGTTCCAAGTATCTGGGTTGGTTACCTGACTGGTCATGCCCGTCACCTGGGCAAACAAGCCGGATATCCGTTACCGAATTAGGCAAGTACTGTGGTCATGGGATACCGCCAATTCCACCCGCGGAATATAGGGAGGCTTTTCTACGAGGAACCTTGCTCTAGGCTCTCCTCTAGAGCTTTAATTAATGAGCGATGCATGATTGGGTACTAAGACATCGTCATGTTGCCTTGGGGGGTTAGAAGGGTAGGCGTGAGGTTGATTGACCCCCAATATCCTGGAATCTGTTACCTGGGTCACTTTAGGCGGATACAGAACCTGGCATGCTTTTATGATCCATGAGTTCCATCCTCTTTCCATTTGTATAGGTATTTCCGGTTAGCGTATATCAGTTAAGCGACAAGAGATGACTCTTTCTGCCACCATAGACCTGAAGCTAGATATATCAATGCCTAGTAAACATTATCGGCCAGGTTCCCATAGAGTTTCGATCTTGAAATGATGCTACCTAAAGCAAATATACCAATGCAAAGCGATGTCTAATAAACAGCTAGGTATTTTCTTAGCTTAGTACTTATGCTGGACCTAAATAATACTGCAATAATTCTTGCAATATTAATTCTGCATCACATGACGTAGTCGTTCTGAGCATTCTGTGGCAGGCAGCTGCAGGCCTAGTCTTCTGACGCAGTAGGCAAGCGGTGTCAACCCCTACCGGCCGCACCTGCCGCAGTTGTTTTCTCTTCGGAATTTGAACTTGCCGAAACTTTGCCTGGTGCTTCTGGTTACCTCACCCCTTCCACCAGACTCTCCTTCCGACATCCCAGTCTGGTCCCGAGGACAACACGTCTCCGTAACGCGTTCTCGACTTCCCTCTCTTTCCTCCAGCGGAGCTAAGTGGCCTTACTAAGTCCCTGAGGACCAGTTACGTTGCTCAAAATACCCTACCCGAGGGGGTCATCGACATCACCTGTGTGCCAGGAAACCTCTTTGAGCAAGCACAGGTAAGTTATCTTGAAGGTTTGCCACAGGCATCGCCGCCGCATCCATATGCTAAATCACTTCTTGTGGCAGACACTGCAGCCCTAGGTCTATATCCAACCATACATTTGGTGTCAGGGCTTTTATACCTAGAGATTCCGATATTTGGTAGGTGCTCTGTCCCATCAGACATAGTAACACACACACACACATGCACACGCACATCCGCACATCCGCACATCCGCACACACATGTAATATCTGCCATTCCTCAAGCAGCTATCTTTGCCTATGCCCAGCCTTTCTTTGTGCAACCATATAGAGAGTGCATCGTCTCACCAAATTACTAACACTAATTGTAGCATTGACGCGCAGGTTGTCCGTTGGGGAAGGCCTGGGAAATTTCGATATTGTCCAGCCCAGAGAAGAAATTAAAGGTGAGAAGAGACTTCAGCTATACACCTTGTAGCCGTCAAACGCTGCTAATAGTACGTCATCTAGGACACAGGCGATTCAAAATTTTCGACAGCAATCGTTCTAACAATGGATTATGTCCAGGTACTTCGATCATGCAACTTTTTGCTCATATATACTATGTACGATGCTAATAACATCCGCAGGCCACGGACTCTGGATTGGGATCAAGCCCGATCTCCGGAAACGGAGCGAAAGTCAATGATCATGCCCCCGGAAGTTTGTCTATGTTGAGAGGTAGCGACATCTCCCAATCTGGATCCTCGCAAGCTCCAGAAGTTGTCGATCAGCCTCAAGGGCTTGTCATTAATTGCACGGAACACCTTGTAAGCGACGAGGCATGGGGCGATTTCTGCGATAGCCTCCGAGAGAAGTATGTCCGCGGTGTCGACGGGACGAATCAGCATCTCTGGGTAATAAAACACTAACAGAGGTTACTATGCAGGCTCTTTAGCGAAGAAATCATCGTCGAAGCTGGCAAAAATGATTCTTTGGTGTCGTGGAAGCTGCCTGGGGAGTTTCTCCAGGCAGTGTGTAAGCAGTTCACGCCGGCTGAAACGAAGAAGTTCTCATTCCCCGACGAGGACCCCGTTATCTTTTCCTTATTCATCGACTATGTTTGCTCGGGCAACATCACCTTTGGGAAGAAATTCAAATTGGAAACATCTTCCTACAAATCTCACCAAGCCGATTACTTCACTAAGGAGAAATACGCTGGATTTTCCAACTCCACAATTGAGAAACGCGATTGGCAGGAGCCAGAGAAAGCTTGGCTGCTCGCTGATAAGTTGAATGCGGAGGGTTGGCGTCGCTTTGCGATGAAGAAAGTGGTCAACTTTTACCGTGACTACTACCTTCCTCCAGATGTTGTGGTGTTCGCGTACAAGAATACGTCTCCTGGCTCAGCATTGCGTTGCTATTGCCTGGAGAAAGTTATCTACGACTCTCTGAATGCCGAGAACGGAGGTATCTCTCGTTCTAACGCTAAGCTCGAGGAATTCTTCGAAGCTGGCGTGGAATTCTTGCAGGACTTCTTCCGCATTCGTTCGAATGGAACTGCGATTGACGACCCGGCCAAAAATATGGTGCGCTACATTTCGCCGGATAAGGAAGTGCCGATGCTTTTGAAGTCGACCAAACCAGGCAAGAACCCGGCCAAAAAGCCTCATGTCAAACCTTACTTACTCAAAAATGCTCCGGCACATGCACCAAACGGTCCTAACTGCGGGACCAATTGCAGCCACACCGACACTTCTCGAGGTGGAACGTTTGGTACGCCTCACGGAATCGGAAACTCGCACCTCCACCAAGACGGAGACTGGTTTACCGCGGACGACTTTCGCAACATTGGGCGCGGCGAATCGGCTTCGCAGGCAACTCACGGTCCGGACCGAAGCCAGCCTTGCAGTCCTCCTGTCAACGATGGTGCTCGTAGCTCATGCCAATCTTCGAGCTACGCACATGAGTTTCGCAACTTGTCGCGCTCTGCACCTGGCATTGACGCACACGTGTACCCCCAGTGGCACTCTTGAGCGAATGGGTGACTTTTCTACTACACCGGCAAGCCTGAAAGACGTATTGAGAACTTGCCTGATATTAGCCTAAAATTGTGACTGGTGGAGCGAAGTCTGGACAGGAGCTTCGATGAGATGCGTAGTGCGGATGCACTGGCTGATGCTTGCGAGTGGGGAGGAGGTTGCGCGAGATAAAGAACGAAAGCTTGGTTGATGCAAAGAAAGGGCGAGATATGATTTCTTTTGAGAAAACGTAGTGCCGTGGTTCGGCAGAACCACTTAAAAGGGCAGTTACGTGGAAGTGTCCTGCCGCTCTATCCCCTTCATGGGCGAGTAGTGAATGTGGACATCAAGTGATATGCTTGCTAAATTTCCCTGCTATGAAGATACGAGCAACCCGCCGGTAACGCCATTCAATGTCATTCAGAACTCGCCTTCCCTCTAGCCTTTAATTTCTTGTTGTACTGGCGGGTCCTACTTTAGATCATCGAAACCCGACACATCAAGCCCATGTGACCTCGCTTCCACGAGAAGCCTCTCCCGTTCTTCCAGAAGATTGCGAAGAAAACGAACTGTGGCTTGTAGAACGGCATATTCGCTCCGGCCCAGTCCCTCCATTCCAGGAACGAGGGAGGCTAGTCGATCGAACTCGTAGCGAATGCCTTCGCGGCGCCTGTGTTCGGAGTTGATGTGGTTGTTGCGCTTCTCCTCTTCGGTGAGCCTAGATCTGTCCGCGATCGACTCGGGATTGTTATCGCTGCCAGTGGAAGCCATGGCCAATGGGTGTAACACGGGAGGTCGCAGTCGGCGGATGGGATGCTCTTGAGTAAAGTTGAAGCACCCAAATGGTGGAGCACATTAACAATATGTCTGTGGAGAGCCCAGAAAAAGTAGCAGCGGTTGTAACGTACACGTTGCTATGTCCAACGTTATTAAGGAATAATAAAGACTGAGAAATGAAATAAGAGCTTGAAGCCTTGCTGTAAACTCTTACGTGGCAACGATGTTACGATGGCCGCGCTGCGGATGCGAAGGTATGATCGTGAACCGCACTTGGATAGGTTCCGGCACTAGGCTTGTCTTTGTAAAAGTTTCACCGTTTCAAGGCGCTATTAATAGTCGGCCCCCCGGCGTCTCCTTCTCCGATCTAGCGTCTCGGAGCGAGGCGGGGAGGGGAAGTACCTACGTAGTAAAGCCAGGAGAGCGGCGAAACACGAAACACCGGGGGCGCGCCAAGAGCTCACGTAACGACATCATACCCTTCCCGATTTTGGGCGTACAGCTCCTACTCACTCTGACGCCTTCGGCGGCAAAGCTGAACTGCAGTTGCGTTCTCGCGCCTACCTTGAGCTTCTGAGGCCGCGTAGCCTACTCTCCCAGGCCTAAGTTGTGTCTTGCTCTGTCACCTAGCTTGATCCTCCGCGTGACGCACGCTTCGTTACCACTTACCTACCGGGCCTCGTACGGGCCCCGCAAACCTACACCTTAGAGAGATATGACATGATCCTGCTCCTCCCTCCGTTTGCTGTAGCGCCAAAAGACCACCGCAAAGTCTTTGCTCTTGACTACAGTCGTTTATCCATCGTACTCCGGCTCTGCGCTCCTGAATTTCGCTTCCGTCCCTTTTCGAACTTGAAGACGTCTGCCGGTACGGAGCACCCAGCAAGCACCCTTACCTGCTAAACCGATGGAGTACTCGCGGTCGCGGCCGCAGAACCGCCGCTTCAACAGCATTCAAAACGAAGTACGGCACCGGCGCCCTGGTTCGAGTTTGCGACGGCGACCTGCAACGGCCCAAGATGCGTACACATATTGCCTTAGGGTTGCCTTCCTATCGTACCTCCTCCAACCGCGGGCCAAAAGGCTACAACATGTGCCAGCCTCTGGCAGCGGTTCACGCGCCGTACAAAGATCGTCGACGTCCATGAACGATCTCATGAAAGACTTCTCCCTCATCCGGGACTCGAAGAGCACAAGGTTCCCGCACGGGTTCATGTCGGTGTTGGATAAGCGGATAACGGGAGTGCTGTACGGAAAAGAGCGCATGCCGGAATATGCTGATTCATTGGTGAAGCGGACGTTTGCTGTCTTCCTAAACGAATTCAAAGAGGAGCGGTTCCGCAAGTCAATGGAGAAGGATCGCCGGGTAGAGGACCTTCTGCTCATTTTCTTTTCGAACGCTACGAAGGAATTGCAAAAGGGCAAGCCACCGGACGATGATGGGTGGAAACTAATGGTAGATCGCCACGTCGCACTATTCATTCGCCTCATCAGCTCCATTCTGAAGGACCATGACTGGGCGAAGGACCGACCCGAGCTGAGCAGCAGGCTTCAGACAATGGAAAAGAAACTTCTGATGCATGACCAGGACCTTGCTGCCCAGTCACAACGCAACGGCGGGTCCGGCGGTTCGACAATTGAGGTGGAAGTACCGCGGTCCTACGAAGTCAAGGATATGCCACTGGCTCAAGTCGTGGGACGCATATTCAAAGTATCCTACGACGACCTGCAATCCGACATAAACAAAAACAAGAGCGTATGGACAGAGAAGGCGGCGTTCCAAGATCTCAAGAGCTATCAAGTCAACCTCAGTCTTCACAACAAGAAAACGCTAACTACTGATGACTTCGACTCTGACGAAGCCTTTGAGAACTGGAAAAAAGGAGAAACGTCAGATCTTTCGCAGATGATGCTAGCGATCGTCCAATCAAATCCTGAGTTGGCCAAGAGTGCACCTGGAGGAAGCTTGCCACAGTTCAAACCAGCGAATGGGCCTTCGGTCGATGCTGGATATGCGGAGATTGCCAAGAGGATGCCCGATTTAGCTGAGAATGGTTCCTCATACGTGATTGACCAGCCTGTGGATATGTCGGGATATGGTGATGATGCCCGCGACTCAGACGACGATGTCCCTTATGTGTTCATCCCACCTGATCCAAGATCTTACTACCGTGCTGCTCTTAGAGAAGCTCTCACGCATGATCTGCATGACCAGGAGCTCCAGCCTTCGGAAGCAACGGCGGATACACCAGCAATTAAATTGCTGTCGAAGCAAAGTGCCGAGCTACTCAACGAAGTTGCTTTACGCTGGCGTGTTCCCCAGTTTAGCCGCATGGTGCTTTTCCTTGATGTCGTTCGGGAAAAGTTTTTGAGCCAAGAAATTCCTCTGGAGACTCTGGATGAAGCCTTCGAATTCCTTAAGCAGCCCCCAGTTGAGCCGAAGAAGGGCAGGTCAAGTCTGATCGTTCAATCATCTCTCTTTGATCGGACTAAGTGGACCGTGGCCGATTACGCGCTCAATCAACACATTCTTTCTACGCTTCATGATGCGCTCTTGCGGGAGCTTTTCGAACTTATGATGCACTGTTACGAAAACAAACCGCCCAGCTTAGGCCCCGTAATGTATATTCTCAACAACCATATTTACGACGACCCCATTTTCCCACAGAAGCCAGAGGATTTGGACCAGTTCTCCGCCGAGCTTCAGCGGGCGCTGCGGGAGCGAGCGATGGAGAAATACCGCGAGTTTTTGGCCGAGAAGATTCCTGACAGGAAAGAAGAGTGGCAATTCTTCCACGTAATTGAGCTAGGCAAGTCTGTTCTGAAGATCGCGAATTCGATCCAGAAGCGCTATCGGAAGAATCCAGAAGTCATGGGCGTCAATCCTTTGACTATGCTGCTCGAAGAAATAATGCCATCTTATGCGCAAGATGCTAGGGAACTGGTGAAGAGAATCATGATCACTCAAGAAGAGTTGGAGAAAGAGATCCCAATTCCCGACGGATTTGAACTGTACTCCGAACTGGTTCAATTTCGCAAGGTCTTCGCGCAGTCCTTACCTAACCATCGGTTTGACTTCCCAGTCGAGGAAATACTTGCCGATTTTGTTTGGCGTTGGATTGGCGCTATGGAGTCCAACGTTACTGGCTGGGTCGAAGGTGCCGTAAGACTGGACGAGTTCAAAGTCCGAACTGAGCACCCCGAAAACATACCAACAGATGATGAGCGCCACAGCGTTTCCATTGTCGATATTTTCCGCTCGATCAACCAGTCCATCGAACAGATTTTCCAGCTGAACTGGGACAATGACCTTCAATATGCAAAGTTCATGACGGCAATTTCGAAGATAGTTGGCATTGCCCTGGCGCGATATTGCGAGCTTGTCGAACAAAAGTTCGCGAAGGAGATGGATAGGCTCACTCCAGAGCAAGAGGCTGCGTCGCGCCAGACTAGACAGGAAAAGTGGGTGCAACTGGCTAAAGACGCGTGGACTAACAAGGAAAGGATCGAACCATTCCAGTTTTTGCCGGAGTCTCTCGTCAAGCTTAACAATATCGAGTATGCTATGCAGCAATTAGACAAGTTGGAACGCGAGATCAACGTCGACGCCTGCGCGGATGTCTTACAGAGGAACCAAACCCCGCTCAATCAAAGGCCACACAAGATTAACAACTACGTGTTCACTATCAAGATCATCGAAGCCGAGGACCTCAAGGCATGCGATATCAATGGCCTCAGTGATCCGTACGTTGTCTTGGGGGACGAGTATCAAAAGAGACTGGCAAAGACCCGGGTGATATACAGTAGCCTTAATCCTCGGTGGGACGAGACGATCGATATCACGACGCAAGGACCGCTCAATGTTATTGCTACCATCTGGGACTGGGATGCCCTAGGCGACCATGACTGTGTTGGCCGCGCATCTCTGAAACTGGACCCGTCCCATTTTAGAGATTACATGCCTCGGGAATACTGGCTAGATCTTGACACGCAAGGCCGGCTATTGCTCCGTGTTAGCATGGAAGGCGAGAGAGATGATATCCAATTCTATTTCGGCAAAGCTTTCCGGACGCTGAAGAGGACGGAGCGAGACATGACTAGGAAAATTACGGATAAGGTTCGTTCAAGTTGCCTTTGAGAAAGATGCCTTACTGACAGTTGCCATAGCTTTCGGCGTACATCCACCACTGCCTGTCGTATCGAGCTCTACGGTCACTACTAAATAGAGGCATATCAATCAATTCGGTCTCTAGTTGGATCCAACGGAGCAAACCCGTGCCCACTTCTCAAGGGCCAACACAAGCCGAAATCACTAATGCATTGAAACCCCTCTTCACTTACTTCGACGAAAACTTTGCCATCATGAAGGAGACTTTGACCGATTCAGCTATGGTTATGGTTATGACAAGGCTGTGGAAGGAAGCCCTTGTGACAATCGAGTCGCTTCTGGTGCCCCCACTCTCAGACAAGCTCTCGCAGCAAAGGCAATTGAGTCAACAAGAGCTGGATATCGTGTTCAAGTGGCTTCAGGTGTGCAACCCCTCCTTTGCTGCTAGCACAGGGCCCTGTCTTACTAAGTTTCTCCACAGCTTCTGTTCGACTTCTTCCATGCTGTAGACGAAGACACAGGTACCGCGAACGGTGTTCCTGTCGACATTCTGAAATCACCCAAGTATCACGAACTCCAGAATCTTAATTTCTTCTATTTCGAGTCCACCGAGAACCTGATACGCACGTCTGAGGCCATGGCGGCAGCAGCAGCAGCGCGCCAGCACGATCAAGCCTCTCGCTTAAATCGTGTCTCAGCGCCGCCGTCTATGGGCGGCCACGGTTTCGGCGGCGCGGCAGGACTTTTGGGCATGCCCCGTCGACACAAGACAATAATGCTGTCCCGCAACTTGGGCACGATGAAGAAAGCCAAGGAAGAGAAGCGCAAAGAAGCACAGGCAGAACCAAGCGACGACATCATCCTACGCATTCTGCGCATGCGGCCTGAAGCCGAGCGCTACCTCAAAGATCGTAGTAGGCAGAAGGAACGCCTTGCCGCCGCAGCAGCAGCGGAATTGATTGTCAGGCAGAGTTTGAATCAGGGCGGACCGTCCGGGAGAATGATCGGAACTTTGCCGATAAGATAAAATGCTAGGGCGACATTGTCAGTGGCAGATAGGTAGGCAGAGACTGTAAGCGTAGATCGGGGGGTTTCATTGTTATTGCCGGCTTGGCCTTTAGGCGAGTGTTCTTGTCGTACTCTTCGGATTTTGCAACAGGCGGGTATGGCGTTGGAAATTGGCGGTATTATGGGGTATCATTCAGCCGGCACACTTTGCTACTCTTGAGTGGTCTTGTCCTGGTTGTAAAGTTGCAGTCATGCTTGGAGAGCACCATGTCTTATGTCTGATACCCTTTGCTCCGGCTGGACATTTTCTTGTTGGCAATGTTCACGTACGGCTCATGGTATCCTGTCTTGATATCAGCATGGTTTCCAAATGGCAGGGTGGGGATAGGATTAGTATGTGATGGATTCTTCAGCGTTTCTTCGAGCGAATTCGGCGGGCCACAAATGGACGTTATTGGGTTTGTGTTCTTGGTTTGGTCTTCGGTTTAGTTTGAGATATGAACGGCGAGCACACTTGTTGTGTAATGACTCTGGACTATAAGATAGCCGGCAGTGTATCTGAAAGCAATAGTGAATCACATGTTAGACTAAAGGGCATCTCTCTCCGACGATTGTCCTATTATAATGGCGACCAGTTGTCCAGAAATGGTCTTTCACGCGTTTCGCTAGTAAGGCACACCACAATCCATCATCATTGAAAATTTACTTGTGACTATGAGAACTAATGCTTCTTCAGAAGGAACTGTGGGTGGTTCCAAATCTGATATTTAATCCAACTACTGATAAAATACTCTCTGCCTCAGTGGTTTTTCTCCACAATTTCCCTCGCAAACGTCGCGAAATCCCGCCGTTCATCCACCTTCTCCCATAGGTTGGGTTGTGTGAAGACCGCCAACGTATTCCGCGCCACCATGGCACCTTTGTCTGCTGCCGCCCCGCGCACGAAATGCGGCACGGCCCGGAACTTTCCACGAGTGATAACCTGCAACGCCTCGCCCGTCTGGAATGCAAGGCAGTCACGCGGGATTTTGACTTGCGTAACCTCGCCAGCGCGGGATCGGATGTACAGCCCGGCACGGGGATCTGGTGGCGAGGGCAGCTCGGGAAGGGGCTCAGGTATCTCGTTGGAGGAGCTGCCCTTGAGACGAGGCGGAGCGGTGGCCTCATCGACAAACATGGCGGAGGTAAGGCCCGTAAGGCATCCGTGATCGAGGTGTGTGGCGCACCAGTCGTCCTCGTCCTCCTCGGCGGCGGATTTGCCCTCGGCGCCGTCCGCCTGCGGTTGCGTCTGCGCGGCGGGGAAGTAGTGCAGCAGGCGAGCTTTGCTCGCAACGCTTGTCCGCACCACGTGCTCCAGGTAGCCCTTTTCGTAGCCGTCGATGTTGGTCTCCGCGAAGCAGTCGCAGGCCCTCGCCACTAGCACCGCCGTGTCAATTATAAGCTCGCACAGCTCGCGGAATGTGACTTCGAAGCCGGGCAGGATGTCACCGGGCGGCCAGATGTTGGGTGCCGTGTACTCGGGAAAGCAAGGGAACTGCTCGCGTACGCGGGCTTGTAGGGTGACATTTTCAAATCCGGGCGCGCAGTTTACGTAGTAGGAACCTTTTAGAGTGTCGTAATGGCCGGACTTTAGGGTCTCCTTCCCGCAGGACCAGCCAACGAGGTACTTAGAACCAGGGGACTCAAGCTTAGCTAGAGTGGGGCATGGAATTAGAACGCGCCAACCTGAAGTTGAAAGAACAGAACCTCATTGTGCGGTTAATGCCCAACATACCCAGTTCTCCTTGAGGGAGATTGGCCAAGTAAGAAGAGTACGATAGAAGTCGATGACGGAGGTTTGCGAACTTAGAAGGGAGGTCTTTAACAACTATGATTCCCAGAGATGTAGGTCCGAAGGCGTCTTCCAAAGCGGACAATGGTACAGTGCCTGCGGTATGTTAGCTATGATTAACGTACGGAACATTAATTCCAAAGAACGCAATATTTACCCTCACGAAGCTCCTCCAAACTAACTGTCACAACTTGAGCTTTTGCTGCTGTGCTCCCATTGGTTCCGTTAGCGGCCATGTTTAGGGTTAGTGAGACGTCCTGCGCTCTGAATGAAAACCCTTCGTTCAACCAAGACGATAACGAAGGCACAGATGATATAAATATCCACGAGATCCAGCAAAACATTTGCAGATCTGCAATCTAGGGCCTATTCACCTCGGCGACAAAGCCACTCACCTGCCCAATCCATCAATTCTGCCGCCCCACCCCGCTCCCGCCTCGCTCACCGCCGGGAGCACCCGAACTTTCGCGCCGGGACTTGAGCTTCCACGCCAAGCATAGCTATCGTCCCGTCGCGAGGTCTAATACGCTTAACGTCGAAGAGGCAAAAGCACCTGCCGCTCTCAGCCTCCACATCCAACGAGTCTCCCCCTTCCAGTCCCTCCAGCGACAATGGTCAAGGCCCTCACCTTCAAGGGCGACAAGAAGCCAAAGAAACGCAAGCGCACCGAAGCCATTCGCGACCCCTTCGCCGAGGACGACGCGCCGCAGGCATCTCCGTCCGCCGTCACCGTCGCAACAACCAGCGCATCCGTGACGGCGGCCGCCCCGCCGGCCCCCGACGACGACAGCTGGGTGGGCGTGGACGCGCCAACTGACGTGTCTGGGCCCGTGCTGATTGTACTGGCGACGCGGCCCGACGTGAGTGCGCTGGCGTGCGACGCGACGGGCGCTGTGTTCGCGCTGCCGGTGGAGAACATGGTCGAGGGAGACCCGCGAAGCGCGGAGCCGCACGACGTGCGGCAGGTGTGGATCGCGAACCGCGTGGCGGGCACCGAGGGCTGGATGCTCAAGGGCCACCACGGCAAGTATCTCAGCTGCGACAAGTACGGGATCCTAGGCGCGACGAAGGAGGCTGTGGGGACGAACGAGTCGTTCGTTGTCGAGGAGGCGCCGGCCGAGGCGCGTTTGGAGACGGGTTCCGGAGCGCAGCTTCTGCTGAGGACGGCAGAGGGGAAGTATGTCTCCGTGGACGCAGATAAGCCGAAGAACGCGGGAATTAGGGGCGACACGGAAACCCCGGCCGAGAATTGCGTCGTGCGCATACGCATGCAGGCGAGGTTTAAGCCGAAGCTCAAAGTCGCAAAGGTGGAGAAGGCGCGCGAGAAGATTAGCAGGAAACAGTTGGAGCAGGAGGCTGGGCGCAGGCTGGAGGACGATGAGGTGAGAAGGCTGAAGAAGGCGCGGAAAGAAGGTGATTATCACGAAGCTATGTTGGATATCAAGGTCAAGGGGAAGCACGATAAGTTTGCGTAAGATAGTTGTGGTTGTGGCTAGACTATCCGCTGGCGATTGGCGGCATCGGACTTCGTTGGCTCACCACATTGTCTGCCGGCTCTCATGGTATGATATATCATTCATTTCGGCGGTACGAATGCAAGTACTAATCATATAAAAATTTAAAGGAATACTGTTGTGGCTCGTTTTGCCTCTACTCCACGCACGAGCACGCCCGTGCTACCCCGTCACTAAACCTTCCATTATAACTTGTACGAGTGCATGACGTGCGCATTGCAGTAGCTAAGCAAGCCTTTAGTGCCATACTCCCCTCCAATTCCGCTCTCCTTATGGCCCGAAAAGAAAGCCTTCGGGTTTGGCTTGACATAGCTGTTGACAAAAACATTTCCTGCTTCAAGACGCTTGGCGCAAGCCTCAGCCTGCGCGACATCCTTGGCCCACACAGAGGCGCCAAGTCCAGCCTTGGTATTGTTAGCGCGCTGGATAATCTCGTCGAGATCGGACCATGGCTGCGTGGGAACGATAGGACCTAATTGGTAGTCAGTTGAAATACCGCTATCAGACCTAAGGAAGCTAGCAACGTACCAAACGGCTCCTCCTGGATGATTCGCGAGTCGTGGGGTGGGTTGTCAATGATAGTCGGCTGAATGAAGTACCCCTTACTCCCTGCAACGTCGGGCTCGCCATGCGCAAACGTATGGTTCTTCTCCTTTGAATCGGCAAAGAAACCCTTAACGCGCTCGTACTGCATGGCATTCTGGACCGGCCCTAGCATCACGCCCTCCTCGTCGGAGGCGCCCACCTTGAGTTTCTTGGCGAATTCGACCATGGCGGCCACGAAATCTTTATAGATCTTCTCATGGATGTAGATGCGCTTCGTGGCGACGCAGACCTGGCCGCTGTTGAAGAAGGCGCCCATGGCTACCTCGGGCGCCACCTTGGCCACGTCCACATCCGGGAACACGATGCATGCGTCATTGCCGCCCAGCTCGAGCGTCACCCGCTTCAAGGTCTTGGCCGACGCCTCCATGACCTTCTTTCCCGTCGCGATGGAGCCCGTGAAGGAGATCTTGGCGATGTCCGGGTGCGCGGTGAACATAGGACCTAGCCGGTCGTCGCCGCCAAGCGCCTGGACCACACCCCGCGGGAAGATTTGCTGCGCCAGCTCGATGTACTTGAGCGCGGTGTAGGGAGTAAAGGGCGACGGCTTAACGATGACGACGTTTCCGGTGAGGAGAGCGGGGACGACCTTGCCCATGGCTGTGCTGGTTAGATATCACTTTCGCCCAAGCACTAAGGAATGTCGGGTCGTTCTTACAGAGCGTGATAGGGAAATTCCAAGGACAGATGGCGCCCCTAATTGTTCTTGTCAGCTCCTATTCCAGTCGACGTGTGTCCCTCCAGTATACGTATGACTGTGCCTTACACAACACCTAGGGGCGTGTAGGTCGTCGTGATGACCTTCTCGTCGTCCTCTATCTTCTCAACTGGCAGTTCAAAATCCTCTACTTAAGTGTAAGCTCCACTGCTTCTAAGGTTCCAAATCAAGTCAGAGGCTACGAACGGTGGGCTTGGATCAGCTTCTGAACGCCATTGGTCTCCATCGCGGCGAATGGCCTCTAATCAACGGGACGGCATGTTAGCAACAGCATTCGGCTCAACCGATCCCAACGATTATGTTCGTACCGGTTTTCCCGTCTCCTGGCAGAGCAGGGACAGGAAATCGTCGGCGTAGGCGGAGAACAGCTCCGCGAACTTGCCCAGCAGCTCCTTGCGCTTTTCTATGGGCGTGTCGCGCCATGCCGGGAACGCGCGCATGCCGGCGGCAACGGCGTCGTCGACATCTTGCTGCGTAGCGACGGGGACGGGCCAGAGCTCCTCCAGTGTCATAGGGTTGATGCCGCGGTGGGCCGTCTTGGCTGTGCGCGTCTTGCCGTCGACGACGTTGTAGAAGGTGTCGAAGCAAAAAGGAGCAACTTTGGAGGGCGACATGGCGGCAAGTTGAAAGAGACGAGGTTGGTGCTTTCACAGCGCTTCAATCACTAGGGGACGGGTACACAGAGGGGCAGAATCGCTGCAGCAAGGACGAGAGAAGAAGGCGTGCAGAAGACGGAACAAGCTAAAGAGGCTGGATAGCTAACGTGAAGCTACTGTCTGCTTCAATATATATAATGCATCCGCACGGACGGCAATGGGATCCCCGGGCCCGGCATCATGCGGGATCCGAACGGCTCGTCTGGCACTCGTGGCACTCACCCAAACCTTGCGGCAAGCAGGCGGCGAGAAAGACCGGGGGCGTCGAGCGCGTCCGGATCGGCCTTGATTCTCCCGTCATGAGGTTGGCGCTGTGCGTGCTCCCGGGCCGCGTGGTTCGAACGGAACTGCCGTCGCCTCTCCGGCCGAGAGCCCCTCGCGCGGTGAGGGGCCTCAATTGCAGACTTGCAGGGGGGAGGCGGGGCAGGCCTGCGCTCGGGACCTCGCGAAGATGACAAAAACGCCGCAGGCGCCGAGGAGCTTTTGCCCGAGTGGGGCTGGCGCTAGGTGCAATCTCCTGGGATGCCCTAGCCCAGCGGGTTCGATTCCAACCTCGAGGCTCTGCCATGGTATCCGACACGTCGCGCGTTTCGGTGTAGGGTGGAGTTGTGCGGACGGCCACGGAATACGTGTCTTGGCTGGGTCGGCTCCCGCCTGCACCTCCAAAAGTACATGTCTTGTGAGACGTTACCAGCGCACGCAAAGGTCACATATGTTGCTGGATGGGTGCGTTAAGAAATTCTGCACAGCTTTAGGTGTGTATACGCTTCAACGAGTATCTGGTGCCCGAAACTTTCTGCCGCAAAGAACCGATTTGGCTTTTGACCTTACTCCCTATGGGGTTCAATGGACAACCTTCTTTAGGACAAATTCACCGCAAAGTCCCGAACTAACACTTCCTGGAGAAGAAAATTTCCGTATTCTGAATTGGTCCTTCGGCCGGGCATTGAGCACTTTGATAGTTAAACTAGTCGTACCAATACAGGGTTTGCCACGCTATCTTATTGCTACCTGCAACCATTTCCCTGTTCCTGTCATCCCACGCGTGTCATAGTACGCCTCCGCATATCAGGGGGCTCACGTTTGGGTAGTACTGGCCCTCTACTTAGAGATGCCGAGGTTGTAAATGCTTTGAAATGCTTCATCCGTTTGTTCAACAAACCTCCAATCACGAAAGAAAGTGCCTAGCGTATTCGGCGACACCTATTTCCGACTTTAGCAATGTATGGGTCAAGTCGGCAAGACAGCCGGCCGGAACTTAATCCTGAGCGCGGTTGCGAGACACGCGTAGCGTTCTAAGACCGAAGATGATACTGACTCGGTGTGGGATTAGTGATACAATAGCATGGCAGCCAATCTTCTATTTTAATTGACCACAAAGAGTCTGCAATGGCAACCGAGATAGAAACTTCGCATAGTACGTACATGGGACTACCAATCCTCTACTCAGCTTTCATGTGCCGTTTATCTCGAGTCCCTTTCCGAACGGTCGAAATAGTTATGTTAAGTCATGATAATTCGTTCCAATTCCTCTCATCGAATTTTCTGCGCTCTTATAGACCTGTTCGACAGCCACTACATTGTCTTCACTGGTCCTCTGCTCGTGTTTGGCATGATCATAGATTCAAAAAATTTCAAAAATGCCTTCCAAACCGGTTGGTCATTCGTTCTGGAGCCGGAAATATAGAAAGCCTTTCTTGGCGTACCCTTGCGTGATTACGGACGTTGGATCTCTCCTCGAAAATGAGTAGCTTGGACCGTGGATCTACTGGTTCCGACATAATATTGATTGCAGTCGATCCAAATACTGTAGAGGAGAAAGTAATGAAGCTCTGGACTCGATTTAGTTGTTCTGGCGGCGTCAACGGCATTAGCTGTGGTAGTGGGAAATAAACGGAAGGCGTTAAGACCTTCGTAGGCTCTAAGAAACGTGAATTATGCCGAGCGCAGTTTCTAGGTCAAAGAATCAGGACAAGCAACGATTTTATCCTAGGAAACATGGTAACCCTGATTTGGCAAGTTTCCGCATCAACTGGCGTCATTCTAAAGTTTAAACCGCTGATCACAAACTTCCAGCCATGGTATTTTCAAAACAGGCAAAAAGGTTACCAGATCATGCCTAGTTCGAACAAGCGATCTAGAGTGGGACGGTTGAGATTGCTGGTCCTTAGGAGTTGCTGACTCCGAGCTTGCAATGCGTGGGTCAGTGCGTACTTTTCAATCTACTAGAGACCGTGAAGAGTCTAGTCGAGGGAATACTGTTGAAGTCAAATTCGCTAGTATGAACTGCTCAAGTCTCGCCGAACTTTTCACTTGCAAATTTCGCCGTCAGCACTTCTTTGGGGGAACCGCTTGATTATGAAAGTGGTCTAAAAGGAAGTGTAAGAAACTGCTGCTAAGAGAGCGCTAGGGAAGGCCCTGACGCAAACTCCTAACACTGCTATCTCTCAATGGTTCCTCCCGAAAAATGCCGTGGTGCAAACCGAATCCCCTTTAAAACCTGAGCCCATCATTTTCCGTATTCCTAGCATAACATGTGCTTGAAAAGGCTTAGATATCCGTGTCCTCCTCCTCCGGCAGTGGCATTTGGGCGGCCTCGGCCATTTCCTTCTGGTATTGCTCGAGGACGGCCTGGTCGACATTGACCTCAGGAGGAGCGAGAGCCGGCGCAGCAACGAATTCCTAAACAAAAGTTAGCGCCAACCTAAACATCGACGGAGTTGCTGTTCTTACAAGAGTCTGATTGCCAACAAGCTTACGTGCGAGCCACAGGAACGGCTTTTCGAAGTTGTAGTTGGACTTGGCCGAGATGTCGTAGTACTGCAAGTTCTTCTTGCGATGGAACGTAATGGTCTTGGCCTTCACCTTGCGCTCCTTCACGTCGACTTTGTTGCCACAGAGAACGATAGGGATATTCTCGCAAACGCGGACCAGATCACCTACCCCCTTACTTAGTCTTAACGGCTAAACCTAGGTAGCGACGCAGGGACTTACGATGCCAACCGGGAACATTCTTATAGGTAATGCGCGATGTCACGTCGAACATGATGATGCCGCACTGTCCGTTGATGTAGTAGCCATCGCGAAGGCCACCAAACTTCTCTTGTCCCGCAGTATCCCAGACATCGAACTGAATAGGGCCTAGGTTCTACGCTGCCGTCAGCTCCAGTTTCCGGGTATGATCCATGAACGAAACGACTAGACACCATACCGTCGTGAAGCCGAGCGGGTGGACTTCCACACCGAGGGTGGCAATGTATTTCTTCTCGAACTCGCCCGTCAAGTGGCGCTTGACGAAGGTGGTCTACATAGGCGGCGAGTTAGCGCTTATCCTGAAGCAAAAGGGAGGCCCTGAAGAATCTGCACATGGGTCAAAACAACGGCTGTAGCTGTTGCGCAAGCCTTGTTTACTTTGGGTCTTGGCAGACGATGTGCGTGGCGTCTTACCTTCCCGGTGCCACCATCGCCGACAAGCACCAGCTTGAAGCTAGGGACGTTCTGAGCGGCGCCTGCAGCCTGGGCCATGGCGTACGGTGATGAGTTATGTGGCGATTCCGAAGGTGTGGTGAGGGATGCTTGAGTTAACACCAGACTAGTCAGCACACAGTTAGGCTCCGCGAGAAATAGGAACGAGGGGAGGTTGCGGCAATACCTTCAGCGATGAAGCGGCCTGCTTGCACCGTCGAAAGAGGGGGCAAAGGTTGTGGTAGGGCAAATGAAGTGATTTTGTTGTGGTGAGGTGTTGACGGCTGGGCGGCGGTCAACTTCTGAAGGGACGCCGGAAGCGGCGGGCGCAATTTATCCGAGCCTTCCCAGGTAACCCCACCAGGCCGCCACGGTCGGTGTCTGCCTAGGAAGCATGGCGGGAGCTATGCAGGCTGCTGCGTGCATACCTACAACGAAAACCTTCGCTATCGGACGCCGTTTGTCAATTCCGGAAAGCGCTACTTGCAGTCAAATACCTTGCTCCCATATTCCATGAAATTATCTTCCGTTCCATTCTACTGCAAGGTTGCCACTGATACGCCGGGATATCATGCTATTGAATTCGCCCCAAGGTGCTAGCCCATTCCTAGCCTGCCACGAAAGAACCCAAAGCGCCGCCAAACATGCAACCTTACAACGGTAGAAGATGACAGCCAAGCAAACCACGTCCGCCCCAGCCTCTTCGGGGTGTTAACTGCAGTTCCATCTGCGTCGACCCACCGCCCGACCCTTGCTGCCTTTCTACGACAACTCGGATTTGCCTCTGAATTTATAATCAGCGTCTCCTTTTTGGCATGAAGTTGGTCCGACTTTCACGTACGCCTTCGTTTTGTGATACGGTCTCGGCGACCTTGCCGAGCTTCTCGTGATTCAACCAAGTCGCGTTGCCGAATCGCAAAACCATGTCTCCCGGCTTCAAGCCAGCCGTATCCGCCGGGCTCCCTCCCTCAACGGTGTTAACTTTGGCGAAAGGCGTATCCGGCACGGGGCCTTGCTCGGTGGCCTGGCCTGCGGTAGGCTGCGTTGCTGGTCGCGATGCAGGTGGTGCCGGTGAGCTTTGGGCAGCAAGTCCGGCGTGATGAGCGTGTAGCCCGATCTCGATCTTGCCCATGAGGTTCTTGTAATCATTTTGCAGGTGGATCATGCGCGCTCGCGTCGTTCGAACTGTGCCGGTATGTCAGCCCTTGCCTTCAAAAGGGTCGTCTGTCGCGCATACTCTGAGCTACATCAATATCGTCGCGCGGGAAACCGTCGAATGTTGTCAAGGACGTCCTCATGTTAACACCGTGCTTTTAAAGCAAGCAAGAGGTTAGCTGCAATGATCGAGGTCTTCGTTTGATGGGGCGTACGGATTCCAGCACTGTGCCCAACGCTAATAGCTCGCTCTGCACGCGATCCCTTTCAGCTATGAGCTCCACGAGAGGTAGCTCCTCCTTGGGAACGCCGTTTGGGGCGCTTGCAGCTGCCCCTGTGGGCACAGATGGAGTGTGAAGGTCGTCCATTAGGAGGCCCATTTGCGTTTAACAAAACTCTAGAGACGGCAGAGAAAAGCGGGATTTGAGAGGCGTTCGCGGCACAGCAACTAAGCTGCGACGAAAGCTACCTTCAGTTGGCGGGACCGAGGATGCCATCGGGCAGCGCGGAGAAACTTCCGAGATCCGCCAACTCACGTGACACTCACAAGGCCAAAATTTACGTTTTTGGGTACCCACCGCACACTTGAACGTTTCCTAAATACAACTTCGGAAGTAGCTCCTTGGGCTGCTTAGATGTCAATGTTACCGACAAAAGTGACTGTCCGGACATTCCATCGAGGCATTGAGAAGACCTGCATTTCGGCAAAATCCAGATCGAATGATAGTGTCAGCGTCGACACTACGACCTACAAGTCACCGGCAAGAAGATGCCGTTGTTCCCGCCGAAATAGAAAGGGCAATGTGCCTCCCCGTCGTCCCGACCCAATGGGTCTCTTGGTAGTAACTTTCCGCTGCGCATACCTGCCTAGGTACCTAGTACCTGGTGAGAATTTAGCCCTATCCTTCTTCCCCAACTAGGCAATACGTAGGCTCGATTTGATCCTGTCGTACAGCGTGACGGCAAGCACGACAACACGAAGACGACGGACTCGCTACATAGTATAGAGATGACTGGTAAGGACAATTCCCGTTCTTTCGTCCGACCTCCCAAGCTCTTACCGCTGGAAGATTTCGAAGCATGTTGCCAGGACAAGATGCTCAACCGTTCATTTCCTCTGTACCGGTTCCAACGGCGCCCCTTCTCAAATTTGGCGTGGACTTAACGCTTCACATTGCCATCAATTCGTCATTAACCTCCCCACCAGTTTTGATGCCATTTTATCCCGCTGTGTTTCCCTCCCTCGTTGTCCTGCGTCTACCTCGGGACTGCTACGTGCCATGGCTTACGTGCTGTCCTTGACACCGCAAAGCCCGTTGAAACGGAGTTTCAGCGATACGCCGTACCTGACACCGACCTCGCCTCCTGTAGATGATGGTTCGTCCTGCAATACGGTTCTTCAGCCGATCTCGGCGAATGCGTCGGCCAGATCTCCTGTTTCGCCAAGCGGCTCACTCCTGTCCTTACCGGTGTCGACAAAAACGAGACACAATGAGAATACTCCGCCGACCTTGACACCTCAATCACTTCGAAGTCTTGTTGACAGCCTTGCCAATGTACAAAAATCCCAGAGACATTTTGGCCATAGTCCGCGAAAGCCAAGCTGGGGAACTGACATTTCGCCACCACCTCGCTACAACACTGCAACCCCATCTATTCAGGGCCCTGTCTGCGAACCGCTTCGTGATGCCAATACCGACCACAAGTTTTCTACTGAGGATTTTGGCGAGGAAGACGGCACGCTATACAACCCAAGACAGAGGAACGATACACCCTTTGGACCCCCTTTCGGGCCTATAGCGGAGAGCGAGAATTCTGAGGACGATTCCGAAAACCTCAATTGTTTTAGGCAGGTACCGACTTCGCCGGGTATGCACTACGATCCATCGCCTTTCAAGAGATGGATGAGTGCCCTTCGTCGACGAAACCTTCAGAAAAATGATGCTGTCCACATGCATGGTGATAACTGGGGCTTGGAAACTCCCACTACCCGCTTTGGGCAAGCAATTTCTTCGCCGATTGAATCAGGTCATCGGAAGTCCGAATCCCAGGGGTCTTCCGTCGGATTTATCACAGCCGTCAAGTCCGCATCGATCACGTTGGCCAGCACAAGCATAGCACCCTTTTCTGCGCGGACGCCTGTGAGAGGTAGGCGAAGAGGTGAAACGAGAAGCAGTGGCATCTCAGGCCACAGGCCGTCTTCGGACAGTATGACTGGCGACTTTGGCCCCATTATGGACGAACAAGCGTGGCTGAGATCTGTTCAACGGCGCAAAATTTTGGAGGAGTTGATTGAAACAGAAGAGAACTATATTGACGACATGAAGGCTCTGATTAATGTTTGCGCTCCGAATGATCTACAGCTTCACTTGATCGACGTCTCACAAGTACTTGCAGGTCTACTTCACTTTACTAGCGTCGTCTCAAATGGCCAATACCCAGTCCCGAATCTCAATTCGCCGTAATGTTGCGGAAATCCTGGAACTGCACGAGGACCTTCTCGGGGAGTTGCACAAAGTAGTACCGAATGCAGAACCTTCGCATGGCGACAGCAACAAAGGCCCTGGAACTTGGGCGAGGAAGCATAAGAGCAGGCATACGCGGTGGCACAGTGCAGATATACCTGCGCGGCGATCCTCGCAGCGGAAAAACCGGCGAGTTCGTCATTCACTAGACTACAACCAGCATTCCGACTGGCATTGTGTCTATCTTACTGCTGATACCCATACAGTCGCCGAGGTCGCCAAGGTGTTCAATAAATTTGCGCTCCGCTTCTTTGCTTACGAAACTTACCACGCGCATTATAATGCGATGAATTTTGATAGAGAGTCCACCAAGACTCGTGTTCCGGAATGGGAGAGATACGAGCGAGGTATCGAAGCCCTTTCAGGCTCCATAATTGCTGCAAACAGACGCGCCTTCGGCGGGAAGAAATCGATGACATTTCAGGACCTGTTGGCCAAGCCTATTCAGCGTGTGCTGAAGTACCCCTTGCTTTTCGCCGACCTTCGGAAACAAACACCTGTTTGCGATGACCCGGAGGCCTACGGTGAAGTAGACAAGGCCCTCAGCAGGCTCCAAGTTACGGCGAGCGAAATCAATAACGCTGTTGAAGACCCGCGCACAAGGACACTGATTGAATCGACCTGGCGTCTTCAAGATCGGCTAGTCTTCGAAGATCGGGATTGCCTTGCCCCGGGCACAGTTCTTTTGCGCCTTTTGGGACATGCGATTCTCTGCGGCGTCCTGCATGTTGCCTTCCAGGGTAGAGGAGGCATTGAAGGCCAGTATATGGTGTGCGTTTTGTTTCGGTCATGCATGCTGCTAGCCGTCATGAACAAAGGATCAGCTGCCTGCAACGTTGTTGCTACTATCCCACTTCTCACTTGCCGTATCCAGGAAGCAGACAATGGCAAAGGTGGGCGTTTCAGAGACGTTCTTTGTATGTCTAGCATGGGACTGATTGTTGCTCGGCAGGACTCCAATGCCACACGGCCCTTTACACCTGGAAGCTCGCGTTCGCCCATGAATGTCAACTGTATGAGATGATCATGAGCGCATGCTCTGCGATCGAGGAGCAGCAGTGGAGAGGTCACTTGCAGGCACGAATCGACGCAGAGTCTCATGATGGAAGCCAAGGCGAGCCAAATGTAGCTAACATGTTTAGCTCCATTTCGATGGGTATCAAACCAGCAGGCACGACGCTTGGCTCTGACGTGAGCGTCAATCGCCGAAATTCAATCCACCGTGCAGCAACGCTTGGGGCAAAGGCCACCATACACCAGGTCATAATCAAGAACACCCAGGCTCAGAAGCAGCCTGACGGACAACAAGGCGCTCCAGTCGGTCGGTCGCACTCTCATATGACAACAAACACTATACCGACTCTTGCTCCGAGACGTGGGGAACGTGTTAGGCTAGAGAACGCTCTCGCAGACGTCTGGACACGAGATATCTTGCCGTTCCCTGGCATGGGCCAACGCCGACCGGAAAACCCAATCCGGGCCTCAGCCAACTCAGTTATGCGCAAACTTAGCATGGCAAGTTTGGCGAGCAACTTTTCCAAGCGCTCCAATAGTTATAGCAACGGCGGGGAGAACTCCTCTAAGTCGACACGCGAGCCGAATCAATGCCAGCGCCAAGCTAGTGGTCCCAAATCATCAAATCAACACTCACTCCCCCCACCGCCGCCTCCATTAATGCCGCCACCCGTAATTGGCTCCAGAAAGACCCCTTTTCAGCCAATTGGGCAACAAGAACATCGAAAGGGTTCATGGGGTAACACCTCGAGTCGCGGTTCGTCGTCTCGCCCTCCTCCTGTCGACTTCCACAACTCCCCAGCTCGATTTTTACCTGCGGGGATTGGCCTCGAACGGCCGCCGCGCCGAGCCTCGCGATTCAGAGGAGCTCTGGGGGAGAGCAGCAGTATAGAACGGATGCGAGAGTCGGCACGCGCCCTATCGTTCAACGGAGCCATTCTGCAACGAATTGATTCCGCACAGGCGCTAGAGTTGTTCAGGTCTCCAACGCCTACACAGAGGCCTGCGCCAGTGGTGGAATCAGGTGCTGCATTTGCTAAAGAAGGCAAACCGGAGTCGGTCAAGTCAATGCCAAAGATTGGCAGGCAGCCAACACCGGCGCGTGGCGGCTCTCCAGCGACGACTGGACAGAAACGGCAGCACAGAGGGCGCAAACTGTTCAAACTCTTTGCTTGAGACAGCACTTGTGGGACATTCTTGGATTAGAAGCAAGACTCTACGCGTTTTTCGTTCAATGCTTTTTTTTTTATATGGGACCGACAGTTCGGATATTCTGTCGGATTGGATCCTTTTTTTTTAGTTGCTTTCGTTAGACATCCATATGCGGCCAGGGCAGAGCACGGGAGAATGGGAAGGGAGATCGGCATGCGATGCCCCTCTTTTGACACAGACGGGTTGACGCTGGTATGCAAGGTACCCGTCTAGGGCCGACCGTGTCAGAGCCAGCGGGTGATTGCGTCAGACGTGCGGGAGGGACGTTGATAGCGGTGACGCGTTCGACTGAGAAAAAGCCTTCTAGTGCGGCATCGTATCAATTTAAATATTATAATTCGCTAGTCTTTCATAGGTATTCCTTTGCTTGCACATCGTCTAGCTAGTGAGCACCACTTATTACGCTGATGTAATGCGACGATGAGTGGAGCTGTGTACCGTAGTGCCAAGCTTCGATCTGTTTCGGACGCCCCGCCTACGTCATCGGCCTGCGGCATGCTGCCTGGCCACTTTCGTGAGCTTCAAAAGCCACCGGTCACGCAACCTCTTCTGCTTTCTACACACAACCAACGATCAACTGTTGTGGCAAGCTACTCCATCTTCAAAGCAGCTCTCTTTCTCTCACCTTCTTCCGATACCCTTACGGAAACATACACGACCCTTCTTTCAGATAATTCCTAACAGTTGTCATCAACATGCCTCGCGGAAACGCTCCCCAGACTAAGGTCCACTTCAAGGGCAAGGAAGAAGACTTCGTCATCTTTGTTGACGATGCCAAGGCTGTGCAGGACTGGCGGAAAGACCGCTCAATCCCCCTGGCCCAGGTCGTGAGTGGATGGAAGATCTTCTGCACGCACAAGTACGAGCCCCCCTCTATCCTGCTTCTCCTGGTCGGACAATGTCACGTGTTAAGCTCGACGTGTACTGGCGTGGGACCTAACCCAAGGTGAATAGGTATGCTAACCTATCTTCAACTTCTAGGCAAGGCGTTCAGGGCATCCTTGATGGAGCATCCAACGGCATTCTCGATAGCGAGTTTGGCACTCACAAGGAGGAGGATGTGGTCATGAAGATACTAGAGAATGGCGACGTGCAGGAGAAGGAGGTAAGCCTTCTATCCCCTGCAACTATCCTGCACCCACGACTAACGAGTAGAACTAGTCTGCCGAGCGTCTTGGTGACCGTAACATCACCAGCGGACCGTCAGTGGCGCACTAAATAGCATTGGCGTCATGAGGAGTTCAGACATTGGGAAAGCTAGACCGTGATTCGATGCACGCTGCATTGGGCTTGGACGGCTGCGGAAGAACGTGGGCTTACAAAGTCATGGGTAATACTTAACGATCATGCTTTAAATTACAATTAAAAGACTTCCTACGGCTGCAATGCTCAGGTTAACAAGTATAGCTACTAGGCGTATTTGAACAATCCTTGAGTTTGACAATAGTAGTCACGTCGATGGTCTGTCAAGTCTTGGTTTCACCCTCAACGTTCAGACCAGTTGCATTCCTGCATGGTGGCTACAGAAGTGCCTAGTGATTGGTTCATCTTGCTACAACCACCCTCACCGGATCACATTCCGCCTTGCTGCGCCTCTCTGACCAGCGCGCCACCTTCCCCCCCCCCCTCCCCCGGCCCCCCAAACCACAAATTCCTTATACTCGGTAGACCGCAGCCTCAAACCCATCACGATGTTCTAAGCCCGCAAAACCGACAATAGCAGGCTTTGCTACACTTTCTGTCTCCGCGAATATCTTCGCAACTATTAGCCTAGCTAACACGGCCTTCCGAAATGGGAAACAACTTTACGAGCGTTACGAACAATGGCAGGATGCCTCGGAGACCGTTATTCTTCCATTTGGCGAGCTCAAAGCCACGACGACAGTCATAACTCAAGTACACGTATTCGTCGACAAGTTCGAGAAATGATGCCCGCTACCGAAAATGCGCATACCCTGCCAGACATCCGAACGCTCTCGACTTTGCTAGAACAAGAATTCGCCATGTTGGAGAACATCGCTACTAGAGCGCAGAAGAGCAGCCCCGGGACTGGTTGGCTTGCACAGCTTTCAAGAAACCTGGACATTTTCACACAATGGATCCGTGTAATCGCAAGCCGCATCTAGTTATGCTGTGATATCTAGCAAGAGCGCGATGTTTAAGGAGGGTCGAGTAAGACGACTGCTCTACTAAAGCCTCAATTACGACAAATGTTCAAGCTACTGAGTTAATCCCTATGCAGTCTGCTAAATTATTTGCCCTATCCTACTCCTTCTTTTCAACGACTTTCTCGCTCGGCGTCGGCTGTCCAGTGGTTTCCTCTACGGCCTCAGCCTGACCATGAATCGTCTTCGGCTTCTTCCTCCCGGCCAAATCCGCATATACTGCCTTGGCTGTCCTTGCCATTGTATGCCGTCCCTCCCACAGTGGGAACAGGCCGACGCAGAAAGACGAACAGAAGAGCCAAATGATGCCCACGACGACCCAGCCCGTGAAGAAAGGTTTGGAGAAGATGTACGAGGTGCCATACAAGGGCATGGGCCAGAGGACGAGGAGCGCAATGGTCAAGAAGACGGTTAAGGCGCGGGCGTACGTCGCGTTCTTCTTGAGCTTGGCCTGCTCTGCCTGCTCTTCGGCGACGCTGTGCTGCCGCTCGCCGGGGATCATCTCAAGGTCGACATGCTCGGACTTGGCGAAGTCGTGGTCATCGCCCTTGCGGATCGCCTTCATGGACTGCCAGTCGTAGTTTTGTGGCCCAAGGGCGTACGTCAAGACAGGGATAAAGAGGATCGGAGAAAGGAGTGCAGTCACGTTGCCCGCAAGCATAGGGTCGCTAGTTAGATCACGTCAGCATTATTTCTCGTGACTTCTCACATACATTTCACATTGCTCACTTTGCACCAGTGGTGGCGACACTAAGCTCACCACCTTTTTTCTTCGCCGTAACGAGCCAGGCGGTCATGGAGAAGATGAAGCCGAGGATAGGAGAGAAAGTCGCAGCCCACCAGTTTTGCTTGCTCCACAAGAGCGTGAGAGCAGCAGGAAGCACAGCGGCTGAAATTATCACACCCATTAGCAAGTAGAGATAGCCCATGGAGATCCTAGATTATCATCAGTTCAAGCTTCGCAATTACCCGTTAAAGGCCAACATACCCGATGTAGTATAGACCCGTACTAAAGCCAGCCAGAACGACAGCGTACCCAACGACACAACTGTGGGCCATGTAGATCAGCCTTTTCCCACTCGCTTGAGGATTGAAGTAGGTCTGGTACACGTCGTAGGTGAAGATCGAAGAGACGGCAATCAGCTCCGCGGACATGGCAGAAGTAACGGCCATAAAAATAAGCAGCAAAGTGGCTGCCGCACCGCCGCTTCCCAAAAGTCCGACTGCCGCAGACGGCAGCACTAGGCCAGCAGTAACATCAGCAGGGTCCATCCTATTGGGATAGGACGGAAAGACAGGATTGCTCTCAAGAGCTAGAGCAGAAAGGCCCATAGTAGTAGCGCACAACCAGGGGATGGCGAACCAAGAGAGGCCACCAATAACATAGCCGGGGAGAGCGTGGATTGGACTAGCCGCAATTGCCTTGTTGTAGTAGCCGTTGTCGCAGAAGACGGTGCCGAAGTTCCCAACTATGTTGATAACAAAGAATACCGCGCCCTCCTTCGATCTCATTGTCAAATAGCTACCGTCTGCATTCCCAGAGACTGGATGCTGACGTGCTGCTTCGGTGAGCAGGTCGTACACACGGCCAGGACTGCCCAGAACGTCGCTAGTCGCATAGGCAGTAAATGCGAAGGTGAACAGAATGACCAAGATCACGACTGTATGGGCGTAGTCCGTCAGGAAAGTGGCCTTGATACCACCGAACAGGGTGTAAAGCACGACGCCAATAGGTAGAAGGAAGCAGGCGGCAGCAGTGGGAACTCCAGTGAGATCGGTGACGACAGCGGAGCCGCCAGTCAAGAGCATGGCGGTGACCAAAATGTTTGTCATTAGGCCAAAGACGATGAAAACGACGTGGGTGACAACACCGTAGCGGGCGCGGATCACCTCCAAGAAAGTGTGGGCATTGGGCGCTCTACGTTTGAGTTCGATCGCGAGAGTAGCAAATAGAATGATCTGTACAGTCGCACCCGAGGCGTACCAAAAGGGGCCGGAGACACCGCTGCAGTTGTCGTTAGCGGCGCAAAGAATGCGCTGTCATGATATACCAACTCACTATGAGTATGCCACGCCGGAAGATTGAAGCAAGGTAGCGGCCCAAGTCCAGGATGAAACCACAGCAGATGCAACTAGACCAGTCTTGACAGTTCGCCCAGCAGTGGTAAACATTTCAGAGGTTTGGACTTCATAATTGTACCTGCATCTCGTTAGCTTAAAATTTTCCAATGCCTGTAAATAGAGTCCATGTTCTCGGTATTGTACAGAAGACTCTTTCCAAAAGTGTGCATAATAAATGAGACAAATGCCCATATGAGAAGGGAAGTGGAACAGTTCTGCAAGACTGGAGGACAGAATATGGAAAATAGGACCTAGAAGTAAATATCATTGGTCGAAGTCGGAAAGATCACGGAAATAAAACAAAGGTGTGGGGACAGATTATTGGAGCATTTGAGCCCGAATTAGAAACCCCTGCCACGGTGATGTGTATATATTGTGGGGGCGTTGTCTAGGTTGAAGCTGCCAGCGCAATAATGCAGACAGAATACCGATCGATCGAAGACCTAAGAGACCGAGGAATCGAAGTCCACATACCGCTTCAGAACGAAAGTCGTGAGGATCATTCCAAATCTTTGCAGAGTTAGTTCCCACGTGTCAACCACAACATTCTTAGTGTGGAGGTAGCAAGTTCTACTTACGCGAACAGAAATCCCAAGCCAACGATGATGCCATAGCCAACGGCCTGGCTAAGAGGTGGGGGTGCCGCCATGGCGCTTCGCTTCTGTTTTGGTCAATTTGACTGAACGAAGACTTGGAAGGCCGGAACTGGAACTCCACGATCCTACAGCTGCGGAAGGGACGGCGGATACATATATACCGGTGGCAGGTCATCCCATGTTCTGTCTACCATGCCGACAATGCTTGCAGCGGGCGGACCGACTACACTGGTAGTCCGGAGAAAGGATACGTGCAATTCAGCCACCCAAGATTCGCGATGATGAAAATCTCGGGTGCTAGTGCTAGATTGAGCGTTGGGTTTTACTCCAAGCAGCAACGCACGCAGCAAGGCCCGCGGCCTCGAACCCTGCCAGAGATCGGAGGACCCTTGCGGACTCTGATAAGGCGCCGGCGCCGGTGCAGATAACTGAAACGCAGAATTTAGTCAACACCGGATTGGTCCGCAGCACCGTCACGAGCGTGGAACGCCATCGCGGGATTCGGTCGAAGAGGCTTTTCGCGTGCCGCACAAGGAGCGCGCACAGCAACAGCCCCACGCAGCTGATCTCCACCGGGGCGTCTTGCGCGAGGCCAGCAGCGGCGGCCTTCCCGCGATAACATTCTTTGGGGGTTTCAGGGCCCCAGGAAGGCGCTGACAGTGCAGCATATGTGGTCCAAACCGGCGACGTGCTCGGCCCGCGGGCAGCTTAGATGAAGAACGTGGAGCGAAAAGCAAAACAGCACGCCACGCAGCGTTGCCGAGAAGGAGAACGCCTACTTGGCTTCGGCTGAGCTTGGTCGCGCCACGACGCAGGCGCCCACGGCCCGAGTGAAAAGCTTGACTGGCAAGCGTTGTGCGCGGCATGCAATTGGCCTCGCCTTATCTCAGCCTCTTGCAACCTCGTCCCGCGTTTCACTGCTCCACACCTCCACACATGCGTCCCCGAATGCCAGCTAGGGCGCGTGGGGAGACGAGCCTGACTTCAATCTTTGGGCCCGCTGCTTACTCCTCAGTCTCGGCCGGCTCCTGACATGCTGCGAGCGGATAGTCCGTGCCGATATGCGGCGTGCGTCGCTCGTGCTTCAGTCCGTGCACGCGCAAGTTAGATGTTCGGCCGCGGCTGTCTTGGGCCCAGTATGCGCTAGAAAGCTTCAGTTTACACTAGTCTACCCAAATGGGAAAATTATATGGTCGCCGCCCTTGAGTCGTTAAAAGGACCAGGTGTTGCTCGGAAGCTTCCATCGTTTTGAAGGCTGCCTACCATCCCTCGGTCACTAACGGGATGCCCATCCAGTAAATTACGGTGAGGCCAGCCATGGACACGTCCAGGCTTTGGCTAGCGTCCGAAGTGTTTGGAGCTATTCAGTGTGTCCTGTTTGAAGGTGTTAATATTCGGCAGGGTCTTCGCCAAGCCCAGACAAAATTAGGAGGTTCCGACCGCGGGCTGCATGCGCGTGGGACTATTTGTCTCCGCCTAGGCGAAACTTAGCTCTAGAAAACTACGACGGACAGCTAGAGTGGGGTACGTGCATGCACAGAGAGGCGTACTAATTTCCATTGCAAAACAAACAGCGGGACCACGCGGCCGACATTTCACGCTCTTGACCACTCGGAGGGATTCGTCAAGCAAGTCAAATCAGTATATAGAAAGCGTGAAATTCTTCTATTGGTGATTCTTCCGATGTCTAGGATATTATCTTGCACATGACCCTATTTGATCATGTACAACATTTCCTCCTGTCATCATCCTCGTACGAGCCTAGGAAGGCATCCAACAAATACATGATTCTGAGGCAATTAAAACCCGAACCCTTTTCCCTTACCCGAGGAGCATAAAAAGAAAATAAGCAGACGAAGGAATATGTTAACTGCTCGGCGCAAAATACGCCTGTTCGTCCGTGACGAGCAGACCAGCGATGCTCGCACTCGTCAGGGTGGAAATGGCACCCGTGATGAGAGCACTGACGGCAACCCTGGAGACGTCACCACTACGACTCGGCGCGATCTGCGACAGCACACCAATCTGGGTACCGAGAGAACCGATATTTGCAAAGCCGCAGAGCGCATAGGTAGCAATGAGACGCGAACGAGAAGCGAGGTCGGCGTAGGCTTCATCGTTCTGGAGCATGTCGTACGCGACAAATTCGTTCTACAGCTGGTTAGTCATCCTGCTCAAGGGAACTGGACGTAGCTTGGTAACTTACGGCAATAAGTTTCACGCCAATCAAGCGGCCGACCTTGAGGAGGTCACCTCCCTCGCGCGGAACACCCAGGAGGAACGCAATCGGATAGCATATGTACCCGACGATGAGCTCAATCGTAAGGTCGTATTCGCCATCAAGGTTGATATAACGGCCCCACCACGTGAGTAAGCCGTTGACGAGACCGAGCAGTGCGATAATGCAAAGAAGGGTGGCGACGATCATGCCAGCGATCTTGAGACCCAACCAAGCGCCATTGGCGAATGCGTGCAACGAGTTCGCAGAACGGTGCTCGTCATCGTCCGGAATCACGACGCGGCCAGCAGTCAGGGTCTCCTCCTCCTCGGGATATCGCAGCTTGCTGATAGCAAGAGACGCAGGGATACTCATCACGCAAGAGGAGATAAGCGCTTGCGGGTTGACACCAAGACCGATATATGCCACCAACACACTTCCAGCAATGGTAGCAAAACCGGAGCACATAACCTGGTGGACCTCCGCCATGGTGAGATGAGGCACGAAGGGCTTGATAAGCATGGCGGACTCGCCCTGCCCGATGAAAGGAGAAGCAGCAGCCACCACAGCCTCTGCACCGGAGACGCGCATGGCCCAGAAGAAAAAGACGGCAAACTTGCCAATAAACCATTGAAGGAGGCCCCAGTAGTACAGTAGCTGCACGAAGGCAACGAAGAAGATGATGGCCGGAATGACACTGACAAAGAACCAGGGCAAGTTCGGGACGTCCTCGTCAGTCAGGAAAGCTACACCTTCGTTGGCCATGTGAAGAAGTTCGCGAGCAAGCGTCGAGATAAAAGTAAAGATGTCACTGGGGGCGGTTAGTATCGTCATTTTAAGAAGGTGACTGTGAGGATGTGACTTACTATCCAGCCTTCGTGCGCAGCACAAAAAGCGCAATGATGAACTGTACAAGCATGCCAACGATGACAGTATGCCACCGAACAGCTTTCCGATTTCTGGATGTGATCCAAAGGACGAAGATGAAGACCAAAAGGCCAAACAAGCTTACGGCTCTGTTTTCCCTGCTGTTATCTTGGTTTTCGGGGCTGGCGAAGGTGCCAACCAGAATGACCGCGACGACGAGTGCGGCGCCAGCAGGAATTTTAAACTTGTCCGGAATGAGCGCAGCGATCCGAACGCCAGTGTTGTTCCAGACAAAATGCATCGGCTTCGAAACGATGGTAATAGGGACATAAAGAAATATTATGCGAAGAGTAATGGCCAGCCAAAGAAGGAAAGGAATGATCCAATTCTTGTCATGGCGATGCTCAATCAAGCCAGCAATCCACCAACTGTCGATGCCGTCGTTAGCTAATAAGCTCCAAATGCGGAGGCAGCTAATGTCCGCGCCTCCAACTCGAGCGTTTTAAGCTTGTTCTAAAGCTCACACCTGACAAGAAGTTATCGGTGCGTAGAAACTCCAGAGACTTACCCAGTAAACAGCATCCAGATAACCGCGTGGAATACAATCTTGTATTTCCTATAGAAGTTGGCGAACTTATGCGACTGCGGATCCTTTTCGGGGGAGCGAGCCGGGCTGACGCTGCCCTTTTCAGGGTCATCGACGTCCAGGACCGCGTTCTTCTCGATATCACCACCCTTCTCGACGTCTTCGGAGTGAGCCATGCGCTCCGGGTGATGTCGGCGGTGGAGATCATGGTCCATAAGGCCCTGGTCCGGAATGGTCGACTTCTCCGCCGTGGTGCCCTGAGAATACACGACCTCCTCCTCGCGGCCCCTCTCGGCGCGGTCGCTGTGGTGGAGGTGCGCGTGGGTGTGCTCGTGCGAGCGGTCCAGGGCGGGGTCCGGATTTGGCACCGTGCCAATCTCCGGCGAGGAGTTGTGGTTGGGCAAGGCCATTGTGTTGCAGGGCCGCCGGACGGGGACTTCGCGCTGAGAGAGCGGACGGAGGCAGCAATGGGGCGGAAGGGCCGTGACGGTGATCCGGGACGCGCAGCGGACAGACGCGCATCTAAATAGCGACGATACCACGGCGAGCCACGACGAAATTGAGCAGCTACCCGCGTCGCCTCCGACGTATGCCAGGGCCGGGACCACGAGTGGCACCGTTTGGTTGCACCGAAATCGAACTGCCCGATTGAGTTACGAGCCGGCAGCGCTGGGCGCCAAGGCGTCGGTGATGACCGCGGGCCAATGGCGGGCGGGCGGCATCTGGACGGCGCGAGCGATCGACTGCGCCGGCAGCGTCGCCGCGCCTGATAAGCGGCAGGCTGCCCATGGTCGCTATCTTCCGGCGCGGCCAATGGAGGCGTGCCGGGCGCGTTGTTGCAGATCTGCAGGCGATAAAACGTCGCTCTCCTGCCCGGCCCACTGTCCCGCTTCGGCCATCGGGTCCGCGCCGGGAACGCCACCCGCGGCCGACCGCAGAACTTCGAGAAGCCTTCTCTTAACCACCTCCCCGTTTGGACCCTGGCCTTCTCGCCATTTCGACACCCCGCGACCCGCCCCACCGCTGGCCAAGACCCTGAGCGAGCATGAGAGCTGAGCCGCCCTCATCCAGACCTCTGGCTTCCCAGGGCCCTTGTTCTTCCAGCACTACAACCATGTGGGATGCGCGCTCGGGGGCCCTAAACCCTCGGGCAAACCCGAAGGAACTATCATCCCCTGTTGACGGCGGCGAACAGCCACTCGTGGAGCACCCTCCTGTCGTGCCAGCTGGCAGGGAGTTAGGCAACCTCTACTGATTATCCATGGCTCCGGGATGCTGCTCCTTGGTCTCACGGTCATTCCGGTAAGGCTGCTGCTCTCCTGTCCTCATGGGAATCGGCTGGGATGTGACTGGGACATTTGCTCCAGCTCCATGAAAAGGTGGTTGTACCCTCGCAATGAGGCTCCCGAGGCCATCCGCCTGCGTACGTGCCCCGCTGGAAGCACGGCCTGTGGCTGCTTACAACCCCATGACCGGACTTTACAACGGGCGGCCTGTATTCGCCACACCCTATCTCTAACAGCGGAGAAGTAGGTGGGTATCTAGAACGCGACCTGTGGTCGGCCATATTACCGCATTAAGCAATTGTTCCTCGGACGGGTCATTTCACTCGCGCTCGAGTCGTTCTTAGCACGTCGGAGGTCGCCTCCATCCTTGTGAGCAATTGCTCCGAGGCTCAGTGCCGTCCTCCCAACTGCCTGTCCAGATGCAGATACCCCAGACTAGTCCGCTCCACTTGGTGGGATGCGGAGAACCCGGGACCCGGGGGACTCAAGGAGCACGTGCGAATTGTCCAAATTCGGTTCACTGTGCTTCAACATTGGCTACCAACTGAAAATGTGGGATTTGGATTTAGCTTGCTGTCGAATTTGAGTCGCGCCAAGATTTAACACAGTTGCGTTTCCCGTCCCTTATCGTCCTGTAGTTTCGCGCGGGTAGTTTCTCAGCGAAGGCTGTCTTGTTATCTCTCCACCGATCTCACTTGCATAGCCAAACACGTATCTCCAAGCACCATTCACATGAATTTCCGTTTAATGCTTATGGATTCCGTCGTCCTACCGATAACCTGAAGTTCGAGTTCTTAAGTCGAATAGCCTAGGATATTCAGAGATAACTGCCTCAAAAACTAGACATTTCAATGCGATGAAAATAAGGTCCCGTATTTCCAATAGAACCAACCTAAAGGCATCTATTCGCATGGGGTGATGGACTCTGGACCTTTTGGAGCCGGCCCTTTTCACCCGCGTCTCGGTTACGCGCCCTAATCCTTCGGGCTAAACTTTCCAATTAGCAGTCTAGCTGTCTATCGTAAATACGAGAGTACGCCCCAAATATTTCCGTCGCGGGCCAATGGTTGTAGTTGATACCGCCTTCTCGAGACCTTTGATGGGCTGCCGATCTCCCGAGCATCGCTTGACCTGGTCTCAGATCGCCGACTCGGCGGCCTGATATAAGTGGAGGGTCGACACACGCTTGCGTGTCCTGAAAGATGGGCGCCGAGGTTTGTGCTAATGAGGTTGCAACAGTAGCTCTTTTTGATCACCTGTTCGTTGCTCCTCAGAGCTATCAGGTAGTATTTAACGTTGTGCGGCTCTCGAGCTGATCCCCTGATATGCTCAAGCGTCGATGCATGCTAGGTTAGTGTGTTTCAATAGAAGGTATCGCATTGCCATAGTTATAGTTGTTTGAGACGCATGGTGAGAGATAGATTCATGAGGTTGTCTTGCAAACTAAATCATCCAAAATGACTTAGGTTTCAAAAGTATTCACTTCTTAGAGGTCTCTCGGCTCGCTCTACTGGGCAACTCAACCGAATTTGATTCAATTCGGCTCGATTCGAACAAGTCTGCCCAAGAACTAGCATACCAAACAATTCAATAGCAGAGGCTTCCTATTACTTTGGGCATTTAGAAACACTGGGGGTTACACGCTGGTCCGATGCAATTGCAGCGAATAGCGACGAAGTATTCCGTTTCATATATTCTGGTCGTACAATGTCCTACATACTTTGTCTCTTTCGCAGAACATTCGACTCTGGACTGGGTAAAGAGCAAGAGTATATTTAGTATGATAGTGTAGGCGGGCAGATTTTCTCTCCGAACTAGGATTACGATAACCGGATCCAATGCTAGTCGCGCGTATTTGGGCACAACTCGAAAAGCGACCCAAATAAATATCTGAATCGGCGTTGCTATACCTATCAGCCGTAGACATGCGTTCGTAGGTTAGCTAAATTGGAAATATGCGAGCAGCAAATCCATTGTTCCATAGGCATTCTCTAAGTACTGCGCCTAGCACTTTTTTGAAAAAGACTTTTATTATATATATTTATATAGACAAAGAGACATAGAGTGAAAGCAGAAGATCGAGCTACTGGAAAGAGAATGAAATTTGTAACTAGACATCATGAGCCAAATCTAGTCGAATCGTTGGACATTATCTTGTTCGGGGCATCTAATGCTAGGAATCGAACTTTAGACTACCTAAGCATCATAGAGACGCGAACACCTTATCCGAAGTCAAGGGTAAATAGTCTAATTTAATACCTACAAACACCTTGGAGCAGATTCGGTTTTACGGCAATTCATACAACGGCGACTGCAAACCGGATTGCTAGGCTATTCTCTTGTACATGCTCTTCACCCTGAAATAAGCGCGTGGGCAGTATATGCAACCAAATTGCTTTGAAACCCAGGTTTGAGCTGCATATTGAAATCATCAAGGAACCTCACATAGGTCCCAAATGTCCTTTCGAGGATGTAAGTGGCGACATGGATCACATAACGTTATTCTCACTTTACCGTACGGAACTTTTGACTTCATGTTTTGCATCCAGCATAGTAGCTTATTCTGAAGCATACAGCATACTGAGATTGCCGCCTATAAAGTAGTGTGTGTTTGAAGCGCGGAAATCTAGAGAAATAGAGTTGGATCAGTAATGCGGATCACAGATTAACACGTCCTATGCTGTAGAAAGGCTTGAGGAAAAGCTGGCGAAAAGTCTCTAAGGACAGTACTACACACCTTCTCCGGGTACGCTACACTACGTCCACTTCAGGGAAGACTAATGCGATTGTGAGAGGCACGCGCCTCATAGGCCCTCATCCATCTCATCATCAAACGTAGGCAGGACCACGTCAAACTCGTCATCCGATTCGTCTAGAATGTCGAACCCGTCTCCAAGTTCAGTCTTCTCGTTCGGCCGCCACTTGAATGCTAGAAGGGGATCGTCCCGCATGCCGGTTTCCTTGAGCGGTGTGGCACCATAACGTTCCACCGAGCTTTTACGCCTCTTCTTGCGGCCAATTTGCTCTTCGTCATCTAGTCCCTTGATCGAGCTCGGATCTAGTCGGTCCCAGCCTTTCCTCGCATCATGCTTATCCTTGCTCTGGGCCAAGATAAAAGCCTCGTGAGATTCTGGTAGCGGTTCGCCCTCCAGCATACCATCTGGACATGTCTCTTTAAGCGCGACAAGAAGCTCTTTCTTTAGCGTGTCGACGGTCGAAACTGGATCCGCATGGAGCATGACAGTCGTGCTTCGGTACTTGAGGCGGACGATCCACATCTGCGACGAGGGTTCAGCGGACGGCATAGTGAGTGTGGGAGAAAGGGTGACTGTTTGTATGAGCTGCGCGTTGAGTCCTGACAAAGACCTTTGGAGAGGTTGTTAGCTATCGCGTAGGCTATGTCTGTCCGACCATCGCGATTCAGAAGTCAACCAAACACTCTGGCGCCTATAGTGTGAAAGCTCTGGTGTGGGTATCAAGCACGTCTAGGTCTTTCTACGGGCGGGCCGACGCGACGGAATGGCGCCCCGCCGCGCCCCAATGCCAAGCGTTCTAAGTCGCGTCCCGCCAAGCATGCTGGCGGGCGGTCCGTGCGACATCACACCTGTGCTGTCAAGTCCACCACTGACCCGTTCAATCATGATACGTCGTTGGCTCATGCACCTGCATTCCATAGCATGAAGCAGCGCATAGAGGGCTACTTTCTCCATCCGGTAGAGCCCACTGCACTGCTCCGATTATCTATCGGCTACCCTCGAACCTCTCCGCGTTTCCCACCATGAGCTCGCCCGAAAGTGCGTCCAATTCCCCAGCGCATGCGCCTCCACGCCATCCGCTCGAGAAATTCGCCACCTCGTCCGAAGATGACCGTCTGGCAATGCCATTCTGGTTCCGAGCCACACTGGCGACGTCGTGCGCCGCTATGTTCGGATTTTTCCTCGGCGCCACCCATGGCGGTAGGATGGCTGCGCTTCGTTTCCGTGCCGAAAACGCTCATCGCCTGCCCACCAACAAAGTAGGATGGTATCTATATCATCGTAGCAAGAACCATCACTCAATAATCGGGGCCCTGAAGGGGGGCATCAAGGCGGCCGCGAGGGTCGGGCTTTGGGTGGGCATGTTCTACACTGTAGAGGAAGGAGTCGATCACGGCTTGAAGCGGACTGTGGGTTGGGAACCTACTTTCTTAAGCTCTGTCGCTGCCGGTATGAGTACAGCAAGTGTGTTCAGTTTAAAGAGTAAGCTTCTACAACTATTGTTCCACTTGGCCTCGCGACCCTTGGCTAATTCGTCTCTAGATCGCTTTCCCGTTACCACTGCTACACGCACACTAAAAACCGGTGTGAAAGTCGGACTTGCATATGGTGTATTCCAGGATCTATTACGACTCTCGCATGGAAAGAATCTGAGCTACGTAGACTTTGCGCGAAATCTCCGTTCACGGTGGAGACAGCGGCAAGAAAAGAAGACGCTTTTGTCCACGCAAACGGACGAGCACGACCGACGGGTAACAGGCGGCTCCGGGGGAACGACTCCGTCCAATGGATAAGTATTTTCTTTGTTTCACTAAAGAAACGTATAAAGTTAGGGGGAAAGGCTCAGTCAAGCGAATGTGGCGCCAATTGAAGCGTCAACGAGAATAGAACAAGTCAACAGCAAAAGACGACGGCGGCTCCCCAGCACCCCTTAAGTCAAACCCAATTGTACAGCGATGCATAGACATAGACTATAGAACATGATTATATTAAACATGAGGACACTTACCCTCATGTCCTCCGACTACTTGACTATCATAGTCACTCCTCAGGCTTTAGTAGATATTAATTCCTCCCAGTCTCCGAAAAACACAGAAACAATAAGCACCTATCCGAACGCTGTCCCCAAAGGCGTCTAGGACGGCCTGTGGGCTGACAACAAACAACTTCCGCCTGGGTACGACCAGAGTTCCCTGTAACCAGCTGAGAGCTAGGATCTCTAGCTAGAATCGAATCCTTCGACTAATCTAGCCTAGGCATGACTTGTCAAAAGCTAGGCAATAAAATTGCATATCGGCTAACTACGTGTCCGTAAAAATAGCCGGGGAGAAAAGAGGCATCCTGAGAGCCCGGAGGCTTCGAAAAAAAAGCGAATTGAAAAAAAAAAATTGCATGTGCCTGAACGTTTGTTCTATCCAATCGATCATTGAAGTATCGATGTTTCTGCCCAGTCTTGCAAGGAGCCGGGGCTTCTTCTCAGCGGCACGTGTCCAAGCGGGTTCGACCGCGCGTGTACTCGCAGCTGCTGAAACGCGCAAGGAAATCCAACAGCCGACTAATTGTATCATGCCAATGCTCTAGTTGCATGCTGCGTGACGACGTCGATGCGGCGGCAATTGACAGCGGGCCATGCGTCCAAAAATGCCATCCGCTTTGCCTCAACGGGTGTTAGGGGCAAAGCTAAAGGGCGGGTCGAAGCGGCCGGTCCGGGCTTGGCAGCGTACGCCCCTTTGCGGTGCAGCACCAGCACTCGGGCTTGGCGTAAGAAACAAGCAGCACGGAGCATTTGGCGCCGCTGCGGCCCTGGGATGATTGGCCGCCCGTAGCCTTCCCTGCGTTTCAGCGTCTCTCAGGAGCGCGGAGAGCGTGCATGCCAGTCGTGATGCGGGCGGCTTGCGAGGGGGAGGCTCCGCTGGACTGGATCCCGTTCGGACCGCGTCACCTTCCCCCGGCCGGGATGGAGCTGTTGTTGTAGCCCCTGGCAGGCGGAAAAGGATGTAGAACGGAATAAGTATGTCTCACGATCGCCCTGGGTAGTGATAAATGTCTCGACGAGCTGGTCCCGTCTTTTTCCGTTAAATCCGCTCTCTTTTTATTTTCCTTCGCTTTTGCGCAGCGGCGTTTGTTTTTGTAGCGATTGTGCATCATGGCCAACGAGCAGAAACCACAAAGCCTTTCCACTAATACCACGGAGATACCTCCGAGCGATGCTGCACCTCCGTCTCCTGTCATACTCGAAAATGGCGTCCAGCGTCGGAGGCGAACTGATAGCATTGACCTTGACGACTATTTCGTATGAGTCCTTGCTAATTAGAGTTGTCCTACTGCCCTTCAGTTCCAATAACTCATCGCTCATTCCTCACTCAACCGGAGTCCACCCAGAAGTAATTGAGCACTGATGAAAGCTACTACCACAGGTCGGACCGCGCAATATTGACAAACACTCGAAATGGCCTATGTTCATGCGGCTTCATGGCAGTGTGGTGCCGAAGATGATACTTCCAATTGTTACTCTGGGCGCCTGGGCAACGTTGATTACTTGCTTGTCTGTGTTCGTGACGGACCGTAAGTGTCTAGTGATTTTAATTTTGGTTGTATTAGTACCTTTCTATGTGCTAGACTAACAAAATGCAACCAGTTGGTGTGTCGTCCCTGCTACTTACTGTTCTGGGTATTGTTGTCGGCCTCGGGTTATCCTTTCGCACTGCTACCGCCTACGAGAGGTACACTGAAGGCCGGAAGTACTGGTCCCAGCTTATGCTTTGCTCCCACGAACTTGCACGTCTCATTTGGATCCATATCGATGAGCGCCAAGGTGAAATGGAGAAAGAGGACCTTCTCGGCAAGGTGTATGTAATCCTTAGTCTCTCCTCCCTTGGCAGCAACTAACCAAGTACTTTGTAGGACGGCCCTCAATATGATAGCCGCATTTGCCTACGCCCTCAAGCACCGGGTGCGATTCGAACCCGGAATTCAATATGACGATATGCGTGGACTCGTGCAAAATATGTCCACTTTTGCGAAAGCCGCAGAGGATGGTGACGGTTTGTTCAAGCAGCACAGGAAGACCCCATGGAAAGCAACTGGGGAGTACCTGGGAGTCCCCTTCGCTGAATCTAACCCACGCAAGCTTGTCAAGCGGTCGAAGAAACCTCTCGGAAACTTGCCTATGGAAATCTTGAACCATCTCTCGGCTTATCTTGGAAAAGCTATCAAGGAGGAGCGCATGGAGATCGGTATTTGTCAGGCCAATTCGAGTATGTAACGCGAACTGACGACCCTTTCTTCTCGGCTTTAGCTAACTATTACTTCAGTGTCAAACATTGCTATGCTTACCGACGTTCTTACCGGAGTTGACCGTGTCCTAAACACTCCTCTCCCGCTTGCCTACACGATCGCCATTTCGCAGATCACTTGGGTCTACGTTCTCTTGCTGCCGTTCCAGCTGTACCCTGATCTTGGCTGGATTACAATTCCTGGAACAATTTGTAGGCGACCATATACTATACTGATCAGTAAAGAATCAATAGCTAAATCAATTTTCCTAGTTGCTGCCTACATTATCATTGGTCTTGCCGCTATTGGTAGCGAAATCGAGAACCCCTTCGGAAACGATGTCAACGACCTACCTCTCGACGACTACTGCGACCAGTTAGCCAGTGAGCTCGACATAATCGCTTCTTCGCCGCCCCCCAACCCGACCGAATTCATTGCCCGCAATGACAACATTGTCCTTTACCCACTCAGCCAGTCTTCGTACCTGTCCTGGAAGCGTCGCAGCATTACCGATATCCGCGCCGCGCTGCGCACCAAGACTATTGCCAGCGTTGTGAACTCTCGGAAGAGCATGCAGACCCAGCGCCAGGAAGAGACTGAACAGCCGGAGCACGTCCGGGTTCAGGAACCAACGCCTCCGCCAGATACAGAGAAGATCCAACGTTCATCTCAGCGGGCCGCTCCGACTAGAGCGGAGACACTTAAAGCAAACAAAAAGGTTGCGGCCATTTCTTGAAGTGTTAGCGATGGGACTTCGGTGTTTTGCAACTTGAAAGTTGGTTAGCATACTATCACGCGTTACGATGTGTACTTCTATCCGAAGGCTAGCGTTTCGGCACGCGGCGATGTTAAAGGACGTCACACGTACCTTACTTCATGTTGAGTGTACTAGTATTGAATTGGCAGCTTATAAAAGTTTTGGCACTCCGGAATTTTTAGTGTTCCAAACGGCCAGAAGCGGAGTCAGCGTGGCATGATTTATTCTGCAAATATACTTGCTAAGTTCTAGTCCTCCTAAACCAAAGCAGAAAACTCAACAACACGGACAAGACTATGACTGTGCCCGTTGACGCCTCCGCCAAACCCCTCCGGCTCGGATCGGCCAGTCATAACGTCTCCTGCGCTTTATCCCCTAGGGCTGGGATACGTTCATTCAAATACTTTTCCAGTTGGTCGATTTCCTCCGGGCATGCTGAATGTGGCATACCGCTTGAAGCAGAACGGTTAGAGCAATATACAACGGCATTTATATGAGCCTAACTTACTCATAAGTCTGGAAGTCCACCTTATAGCCCCACTCCTTGAGCTTATGGGCTGTGGACTGACCCCAATCATGTTTGACGACCGGGTCAGCATCACCATGTCCCATGAATATTGGTGTTTCCTTGGTCGGGTTCCCCTCAGGAATCATTTCACGAATTTTGTTCGCAAGAAGCAAGTAACAGCTCAAACCGAAAATGCCACCCAATTTCTGCGGTGCCGTGATGCCGGTGAAGAGGGACATGGCGCCGCCTTGGGAGAAGCCACCCAACACTATGCGGTTTGCGGGTATGCCCTTGTCCATCTCCTCTTTGATGATACTTTGAAAGGTGTCCCGAGAGCGGAGGATGCCTTGCTCATCCTCGGTACGGTTGATGGTTCCAAAATCTGTCTTTGCCAGTGTACAGAGCTTAGTTATCAGACCTTCATGGGATATTTCGCAAGGGTTCGTAAAACTTACAATGTCGTACCATCCAGGCATTCTCATGCCTAGATTCTAATATATATCCAGTCAGCGAATTTATTATCCAATCAAGGAGCCAAGTTATCTAGATAGTCACAGGTCACGTGTTGTACTGTGTCGTGGAGCAACGCTTGCTGCAGGAAAGAGGGAAACACTAAAGCACCACGCTGCTGCTTAGCTCACAATAGAGTGCTTCCTACTTACAATGGTAATTGGGATACTCGGCGCATTGGGAAAGATGAAGGCCACTTCTTCAAATTTATCGCGCCGGCGAAAGTTCTCCGCAAGCCACACCCTGCAAGATATTAGCAGAGATGAGGAGTCCGATTAATAACAAATATTGCAGGTCGCGATACCATCCTGCTCCACTGCATTGCGTCCAATCGTCAGTCATATTCTCTTCGTGCTGTCTCTGAAAGTGACGGCGATGCAACACACCTATCGCCCAGGCCATGGGCCATGATCACCGTCGCCGTGTGCCGCTTTAGTGCGGGGACGGTTATGGCTGCCCTTGCGGACATGTTTATGCTGACACTGGCCTCCGAATTGCAACCGCGGTAGACGTAGAAGGGAATCGTGGCGGGAGTCACGGTGTAGGTTCTGGCGTTAGGTAGCGCCCAAGGCGCCCAGAGGGAGTGGGGCGGCACACCAACCCAGATAGGCAAAGCGTGTGGCACGTCCAAGGACTGAGCCCCCAAGACTGAAGGCACAAGACTGAAGGCCCAAGACTGAAGGCCCAAGCCCCTTCTAGCAGACTACCTTACCACCATGTACAACCAACATCACTGCTCGCGCCATGAGCTGACTTGTCCACCAACGTCATTGTACTTCTTGCCGACGTTTCTCCGAGCCGGCAATTGACTATTTCGCAACTACATATTCGCAAATTCACGGGCATGCCACGTGCAATCACCGTAGTGGAACCGAGGTTGAGTCAGTTGCCGCCTAACTCGAAGCAGCAACCAGCCCCTGAACAGCGTCGTGAACGTCATTCCTTCTGAGTCACGGGGTTGTTGGCATCAATTACTCCTTTCAATTCGTCACCCCTCACTATTGCGAAGTCTTCAATCAGCCTTCAATCATACTCCATACGATACTTTGTGCCACCTGATTGCATTCTCATATTCTAGGTTTTCTCTTAGCTTTACCGCTTCTATCCCCTGGACGAACATCCTGCAGACATGGCCGGCAGAGTTACCCGATCAGCAGCAGCGCGGGCAAAAGCTGCCGTATCGTCTTCTAGGGCTGCGCAAACTGTCGCAACCACCCCATTGCAGCTCTCAAGCCCACCAGCAACGCCAGGTCATGATATCAAACTAGAGGGGAATGAGCAAGACCTGCCCCCAATCAATAGTCAACCTGAAGCCAAAATTTCTCATGCTGCGGCTGGCATCGGAACACCAAAGAGCGCACGCCCAACTCGTTCCAGTACAATGAAAAGTTCGGTGATTGACGGTGATGAACTGCCGCACAATTTGGGAAAGCTTCCCTCTGTGGGCGCCAATGTCAGCAATGATGTATCCACGCCCCCGGCAAAGAAGAGGAAGACTAGAACGTCGGCTATTGAGGTATCGGGTTCAGAGGCAATCAAGGACGAGAAGACGTTGGCTGACGTGGTGGCCGAGGAGAAACTGGCGATTTCAGCTTCATCAAAGGGGACGCAAAAGCTAAAGGATTCCGGCTATGGGCTGAAGCCAGGTCAAACTCCGTACCCGGAGTGGCCACATCCATCACCGGAGGAATGCCTTGAAGTTTGCAAACTCTTGGCCGGCATCCACGGAGAGGTCAGCAAACCGGAGGCCATCCCCCCTCCCTCTCTAACAGTGACTGGCTGCGGAGAAGTCCCTTCCGTCCTAGATGCCCTTGTTCGCACAAAATTAAGCGCGGCCACAACTTCGGCCAACTCATCTCGAGCATTTCAGGGACTCGTTCAGAGGTTCGGAATTCTTCAAGAAGGCATCGGAAAAGGCAGCGTGGATTGGGATGCCGTTCGACGTGCTGACGTCAAGGATATCTTTAAGGCCATCGAGTCAGGAGGTCTTGCCAATGTCAAGAGCAAGGAAATCAAAGCGATCCTTCAAATGGTTTACGAGGAAAACCAAGCTCGGCGGAAGGAGCTTCTTGCTACTACAGATGTCGAAGGCGAGGACAAGAGCACATTGGATCCCGGAAAACTTACTTCCGAAGCTATCGAGGTCAGACGCGCAGAATCCAACGTCCTGTCTCTCGATCATCTACACACGCTCCCGTCGGACGATGCTTTCAAAGCGCTCACCAAATATCCGGGAATTGGAGCCAAGACGGCCTCGTGTGTTCTTCTCTTCTGCTTGCAGAGACCCTCGTTCGCTGTCGATACACACGTCTTCCGGTTGTGCAAATGGCTTGGGTGGGTGCCTCCGGATAGGGCGACGCGTAATACGGCGTACGCTCACTGTGAGGTGCGGGTTCCCGACGACCTCAAATATCCTCTGCATCAGCTCTTGATCAAACATGGAAGGCAGTGCCCACGCTGCAGAGCATCTACCGGTGAAACGAGCAAAAACTGGTCCGACGGCTGTGTTCTGGAGCATCTTATGAAAAGGTCTGGTACGCGTAAGGGCGGAGCTAATACCGTCAAAAGTACAAAATTTGCCGGTCGTAAGAGAGGGGCGAAGGAAATGGAAGACGACGATGCGGATGATACAAAGAGTGCGCTTTCTTCAGCTGGCTCAGGTCTGGACACGGATGATGAAGAGGTGTGAAAATTTGACGGATAATTCCTTTCTTGGAGGCGTGATGACATCCAGTAAGAATATTACGGAGGCTCGGGATCTAGCCATCATCGGAGACGGCATTTACTACCCCCCGCAAGCCTTCATACAGGCAGCTTAAAGATCTTTTGGCAGAGCAATTGCTGTTATATCAGCGTTATAGATAGCGATCTAAACTAAAAATAAATAAATAAAAATAAAAAAATTTCCTTCTGCCAGTCACTATTGATAACTTCAACTAACTCATTCTACGGTAGCATAGTGTAGCCTATGGAGCGAAATATATATTATAAAAACCACCCTCCAACCCAGGAGAGAACACATCCTACTTGATAATATTGGAAATCTGTGAGTTTCAGACCTCTACGGTTTCGAGCTGTTGGGCCTTTTTTGCAGTCGACTTTTCCCATATTTCGAATCTACTAAATTATACACTGAATTAAATCAATTATCAGTTAATAAGCCTAGTGAAATATTGGCAAGTTAGAACCTGCTTTCTCGTGATAGCGATACCCATCTAAGTGATAGGGAACTCACCGTTCGTCATTCAGACTAGCGCAATACCCACACAGGTCTTGCGCATCGTATGGCAAAAGAGTTCTTACCAATCCAATGTGGCTTCTGTGCATATAATTTTAACTGAAGATGCTATGCCTCGCTGTTCAAAATCCCCGAATATTTCTCGGCAGTGCCAGATGCAATGTAAAGACAACCTACTCACAGTGATTTAATGTCAATGCCACGTGGCGCAGCACTAGGTGAGTAGAAATCCAATTGAATTTGGTTGAGCCGTGTTTACTGACCTACACTAGGTACAAAGAAAAGGTTCTACATGCTCAAGGGACGCCATGGAGCTCGTTGCCAAAAATATGAAGCAACAAATCTGGCTCGATTTGCCTGATATGCGGCTTTCTCTGCCATCCCCACTCGATTTCGTCAACGTGACTGTACTTGTCAAACATGACTTCGTGATCCTGCCTTTTAAAATAAGATAGGCAGTAGGGAAACCCTTCGCCATTCTCTACTTCATCCTGCAAGTAATATATGCATCTGTGACTTATTTCTGCCCAAGACATGCCGCTTGCCCACTCTCGGATTTCGGGAGACGCGTATGGCGGCGTATCTTTTTCGGCAATTTCGACGCCGTGGCCTCGTTTTACCACGACAAGAAGTTCCTTTCTCTTTTCACCTGGAGTCATCAGACCCACGTCTTCTTTCACGCCGAATTTGTCACTTCTATCTAGAGGGTCTATCCTTTGCTCGAAGAGGCAACACTCCTTGGGATTTAGAGCTGCATAGAAAAAGGTGACATTAGATATCATTTTGGATGCAACAAAGAATGGCGTAGCCTACCGGAAGATTCTGGCTGCACCGCTCGGTATACCTTGACACTCGCGTCGGACTCATCTCCGTCGCGACCACTCAGGACAGACTGCCAGGCGCCCGGCTGAGGCCCGCGTCTGTACGGCGGCTCGTTTCGGAACCTCGCAATCTCGGCAAAGCCCAGCATGGTGGAATTGGGCACGACGTAGCGCAGCACCTTCCAGCCGTTGCCCTTTCTGACGAGCCCCTCGAGCGTCTCGTACGCGATGTCGCCGTACGCCGGGCCCAAGACGGTCAGCGTGTCCAGCCGCAGCTGCGGGAGCAGCTTGAGCACCCAGACGAGCTCATAGATGTGGTCGTACTCGTCGAACGTCGGCTTCAGCACCAGGGGCATGCCGCCGGTGCGCACGTGTCGGATTTGCGAGACCGTCTCGGGCGGCAGCGCGGATAGCTTGTCGAGCATGGCTTCGGGGCATTCGAAGCTGAACAGAACGTGGCGCAACCATGTGTGTCCGACTTCGTGGTTGATCTGGCGGCAGGTGCGGAGGAGCGCCAGGGAGTTGGGCGCGGGTTTCATCCGCCGCTTGCCCCAGCGGAACGACTTCGTGCCGGAGCTGAGCCTGGTCGACGAGAACAGCCAAGCGTAGATCTCGTCTCGGAGCTCCCGCGGAAGCCGCAGCAGCCGGCTTTCGGCTTGTGGGTTTGTGGCGTGGGCTGGTGCCATATCCTTTGATGCGGCGTTGGGCCTTTGCTCAGCCAACAAACAATGCACCCTTCAGCCCGCTGATAAATGGCGATTAAGTCAGCCAGGAAGACGTTTCGGCCGTGAGGCTTGCCGTGGAGCTCGGAGAAGCTTAAGCGAATAAATATGTGGACACGGACTTGACGGAGTGAGGTTATGGTTATCATTTCCCGCGAGATAGAAGGATCCTCTCTAACCCGATCAGGCATTGAAACACGTAGTGGGGTTATTTAACGCCACGGAGCAAAGTCGGAATCTCGAGCCCTCGACTACTCCTACACTGCTTGCGGTCCTCCTCCTCCGCCTCCTGCTGTGGTCTGATTCCATCTGGTTGAAGGCGTTTTACGGTACTAAGCAAGATGAAGCTTATTGGACTAGTCAGGCCCGAGATGTTCGTTATATTATTATATGCGTGGGTAGTTTCGGTATGACGGCATATAGTAGCAGGTGTCGCTCGAGCTCTGGATAGCACCGCGGCTGGTTCCGACGCACCGTCATCTTGAGGCACGCCAAAAACAAGGCGTTGCCTGACGCGCAACGGGCTAATGTAGGGCTCCCCTCGAAGCCGGGCTGGCGGGCGATGGCCCAGGCGACGCCCGAGAGATCGATTCGCCGATGATGGACGCGATGACGCGCAAAGGCGCGGGCGGGCTTGGGGGAGGGCGGGGGGTGGCGCGCGCCAAGCACCGCTCCCACGGGCGGGCCTGTGGCTGGAGAGTCCGCCGTCACCGCATCTCGCGTGTGCCACGGCTCGCCCGCGCCCGCGCCACCAATCGGCGCGCCGCCTGCCCCGATCGCGGCCCAGGGGCCCTGCCTTGATTGGGGGCACGCGGAGATCCAAGGCCGGGCCGGGGCCTGGGCTCACCTCTCCAAGTGCTCCCGCCGTGCATGGGCTGCGGCGCGTCGGCCGTCGTCAGGTTGCGTGCGCGCTCTTATTATCGCGCCTTCTGCCGCCCGCCTCCCAGCATGCGGCTTCCCTCGCGGCCTCGTCATCCCCTCTCGCAGTCCCGCCGCCGTGCCGCTCCATGGCCTTCAAACTGCGGAAGCGGCGAAAGCCCGCCGATTCCCCGCCACACCACCACGACCATGTCGCGGCCGACGCCGAGAAACTCGCCCAGGTGAATAGCGCCAAGAGAAAGCACGGCTTTCGTGATTTCCTGCATACGTCGAAGGGCTGGCGGAACGTCCGCGGCAAGCTCAAGAAGGTACCGCGTGCTCCGTCCTGGGTGCGGCGGAAGTTATAAACGCCTCCCACCTCTTTGGATTCAGGATTGAACACTGCGTGCGGACGCTAACGTCTATGTCTCACTATCTCAAAAAGTCCCCCAAGGGTATCAAGAGTTCTTCAGATGCAGCTTCAGCATCTTCTTCCCGACTGCCGGGCCCAGCCGACGATGCTGCCCTCGAAAAGAAGTCCTCTGTCCCTGTCGGGGACGATAGTAGAGGACGAGACCCCCAGCCGAAAGATGCCGGGGCGCCTGAAGTGGAGAGCGTGGGCGAAAGGCCGCTGATGCTGGAAGAAATACGCACCTTGTTTTCGGGGGCGCCCCGATTCTACATCTCGAAAACCAGGCATAAGTTGCAGCCGCAGGCCGCGTTTCAGTGGGACTTCGGCGTCAATATTCGGGACCTCACCGACTGTCTGCCCCCGTCACATCCGGCTTTCTCAGCCGCGACTCTCCGCCAGCACCTACGGACCCCTGGAAGTGCCGAGAACCGTCGCCCTCATAGTGTCGGATATGACATCGGCGTGGTGGAAGTGCCGAACATGCTCAGCGCTAATGGCACCGAGCCTGGCACCGTGGGGTTCGAATACTTCTTAGAGCTGCCAATTTCCGACAACCTGGATCCAGAAGAGGCGGACAGGCGCAACCAAGAGGAAAGTGACAACGGAAAAAATGCCGAACTGATCAGAGTCAATCCAGAGAAACTTGGTGTCCGGTATTTCGACATCAGCATGCTCACAGAGCGATTGGAGGAGTTATGTGAGCTCTCTCAATCCTTGAGACAGGATGGCCCCTTTGCGACCATATTAGATAAGCAGTCGCCGTCTGAGCTCTACACTATCCTTTTTGGCAAGCTTCTCACCCCGCCCAAGTTTGACTCCCGAACTCAGGATCCTACTGGACTTAAAGTCCAGATAGAGGCTTTGATCAGGGTATTGAAACTTCAGGGCTTTTGGTACGACTTTAGTCTTGTGGAGTGGCGGATACGGTTAGGGCAATTGCTGTGGTCGGTCCAACCCTTGGACGACCAATACGGCGAATCCTACCCTGATGAGCCCGACGACCGGGAAATTCTTCTCCTTCAAATCACCCTATCCTGCGAACTCCTTCTACGACTGGACGCCGTGGCGAACTTGACTAGCAAGGAGGCCGAGTCGAAACTATCTCTTACGCAAGAGGAAGTCAAAGAATTCACCAACCTACGGAATCGAAAAGTAGATTATGACTTGGTTCTCGCTCGCAGATTCGTTGATAATGTTAAAGTTTCTCCCACGACAATTGAACCAGAACGATTGCCGGTACCATCCCAAAGCGCATTCAAGGGGCTCTTCTCCTTTTCTGGCTCGGAGCAGGAGCCTCTTCCCGAACCAAAGCCAGACATTTTGATCGCACCCCGTCATGCTTCCTTGCAGCTTCAGGGGCTGCTGTATTTTGCGGAGGAGTTACGTTGGCCCACCTTAGATATATTGGCAACACGGCTATCTGGAAAGATTATCCCGAAGGCGAAGCCGGAACTGAAACCCAAATCGCCAAACCGGCCGGAGTCGCAGCTTCTGAATCCGAGCAGTCCTAGCATATACGCCACCCCGCGCAGCACCCCCAGATCATTTGCTAGCATGCGATCTAGTTATTTCGACGCGCCTCCGACTCGGCCAGGGTTGAGCAGGCAAGGCACACCGCGCTCTCTTACCCTATTCTCATCGTCCCGTGCTTCGTCGAACCGGAATAGTGCCGCTACCCAGGCCAACATCGCGCCCGAGGACGATGACATGATGGACGTCGACATCGGCGGTTGGCTTAGCAGGACCTTCTTTACCGGACTTATTCTGCCGGGAGAGTGCATGGCACACTTCTTGATTTCCACCTTGCTCGAGAACGACAGCCTTGCTGTTGCAGCCCTTGGTGACTCGGCTAATCTCTACGGAGGCTTTGTGATGGGTCAGCGAAGCTGGTGGAGCAAAGCTTGCGTAGTGGGTCGCGTTCTTGCTGCTATGGAAGATGCGACTGAATGTATGGGCTGGATAAGCGTGCCTTGCGTGCCTTCAGGTTCGAATGTCGACGGCTGGATTGACCTGCTGCCGGATTTACCTGTGAGCAGCGGCAGCACAAAGTCCGGCGGGAAGAAGAGGATTGAGGATAGAGCAGGGGTGGAGGCGGACGCGGATTTCCTTGCCGGTAAGGATGTCGGCGTTGCCAAGCCTCAGGACTTTGTTCTCGTAGAGGACGGCCCGCCCATTCCGGATGCCGGAATCCGGTTCGACGGGCTTCGGATCCAAATTTCAGATGCCGGTCTGATTTCCGAACCGTCTAGCCCGCGCGTTTCCTCCCCGGACATCGCCGAATCCCAAGCCGATTCCGACGACGCAACGTCTTCACCGCCTCCTGCGGCGGATGGTGTGGATGGCGAGGACGCCGACGAAATCGATGGCGGCGACAACGATGACGACGGGTCCGTCACGCGCGGCCGTTGCATTCCCTTCCTCGCCTTCTCCTCGCCCGTCCCCATCGGTGGCACAACGGGCGCCGAGCTCGCCCTCCGCCACGACGCCTACTTCATCTCGTCGTTCCCGTGCGCTATGCCGCGGGGCAAGCAAGCACGCCTATTGAAGTCGGCCTCATCGGAGCCGGACCTCGATGCTGTTGCGCAGCCGTCGGGCCGGCCATCGAGCGCGGCCGCCGGCGCACTCACCTCGCTGCCGAGCCACCCGCTGCACGTCGAGCACGTGTACAGGATCGTGCCGGCCAAGGCGGCGCTCGCGCCGTCGTTCGCACTCGAGGACAACGACGAGGCCGGCGAGCAGAAGAAGAACGTGCTTGTGCTGGACGCGCGAGGCTCGGAGGCGCTGGCGCTGCTAGCGAGGGCGTGGTGCGCGGACAGGGGTGTGCATGCTGTGGTGGCGCGCGTGGGGAGGACGTGCTTGGCGTGCGCGATCAGGGAGGCGAGAGGGTGTGGGGTGCGGGTCGTTGTGAGGATTGGGTGAGCGAGGATTGGATGGGAATGGGCATAGTGTATGTGTGATGCTGTGTGGGTGCAACAAGTCGAGGAGCAGAATGATACCCTAGTCCTGTACACGTTAGGTTCCTTAACTTTACTGGCGCTGATGCCAGTTTGGCCTATACCGATGGTGACGACACCTATATAAGTAGTCGGCCTAGCGAATGTCTAATCATAATACGGCTATTATTTAAAAGAATTCGTGGTTGACAGAACTCCGGTAAGATTCCCTATTATAGTAGGACATCTATAAAACATAGTCAAGGTAAAAGTCCAATCACAGAATCAGGGACCCAATCAAAAAGATGAAAAAGAGAGAGAAACATGATAAAAAATGTAGCGTCCTTCGATATACCCGCGCTTCTCAGGGAATCGCAGTCAGTTCGAATTACACCCTCAACCGAGATAATTCAACGTCACCTATCTATGCACGCTCGCTTCTCGCTAAGGCTAGCCGTTCTAGTTCTTGCCAACGGCAGTCTTAGCCGCGCCAACAGGATCTTCCACGATAGATTTGGCCGTCTGTCCCTCCTCCTTGGCCGCCTGCTCGGCCTCCGCCTTCATGGGGTCGTTCTTTACGGACTGCCGGTAGAGGAATATGCGGGTAATCTGGGTAAAGCCGACGCAGAACAGGAAGAAGTTGACCGTGGCAAGACTACATATAAAAGCTCAGCAAATCATGTACGGCACAAATGTATACAACAATGCCCGTATGTTCGGCAACACGTGGGAGGGCGGGGTCGTCGTGAATGCTCACAAGATGTTCTGGGGCCGAATGACGAAGCACCAGCGCGTCCAGATAGCGCCCGTGGCCAACAGCGCCATATTCTGAGAGAGGGAGAGCGTCTCGGCGGGACGGGCGAAGTCGGCGACGCCCGCGAGGATCACACCCCACTACGGGAAAGAGTCAGTTTGCCGATCGAAAAGAGAGGAGCGTGTCGGTATTCGCGATCATATGTGTACCTTCATGATAGGTGCCCTATAGCAGAGAGAAACATGTCAGCGATAGCACTCTCTCAACAGAAACCCGAGCCTCCTCCCTAGTGACTCGCGAGCTTCATAGTCGAACTCTACAAGCCGGTGGAAACGGAAATTTGCGGGGCGCCAACACGCACCAGAAATGCACCGTCTTGGGCCCGACCGGGCTGTTCCACAGCTGCTGGAGCTTGCTCTTGGGCGGCTCGACGTTGGTCTCGGCGGCAGTCTGGTAGCCTCGTCGCTGGAAGGGGGTCCGGAGCGTCGCACCGCGGAGGCCCGGCCGGGTGGCCGCGAGGAAGCGCATGCTCGTTGAGCGCGCCGCCATTGTGGGAAATTCGTAGGAGGAGTGGAGATGGGGGAGCGTCTGGAGACGAGTTTTGAAGGGGAGAGAAGGGAAAGTGCGCTGAGGAAAGGGCGGTGCGGCTGAAGAGTGATGATGCGCCGCCGCGATGATTGACACAGCTTTCGGCGGGTGGAGGCCCGGTTCGGGCGGCGCAACGCCCGTCAAAGTCCGAAGGATATTGTGGCGCATCGGATTGCGGTACGCCACTCACTAGCCACTTACCTAGGTCTCTTTCCCCGGCTTACATCAGACCCTTCCGATGCGCTCTGGTTCGCCAGCTCTCGGAACAGCTTCATCGCACCTTTGCCGCATCCTCACAGTCGTAAGTTTGATTCCGCCGCATCCCTCCGCCGCCGGCGCGCAATTCACAATGGCTTCCAAATATGCCTTTGCCGCCGGTCTCAAAGAGATCCGCTTCCACCTTTGCCAGACTGGTGAGACTAGCTCTGCTTTGAGGTACGGTCAACCCCCTCTGTCTTCCGGTATTCAATGACCTGACGACTTATTGTGGACGTACGCATATAGGTCCTTTCTCATGCGCACGTACCCGACCATGAAGAAGCACAATCCATACATACCGATCATGATTCGAGAGGCACAGGGTGTGGAACCGAAGGTGTTCGCGCGTTTCGGTGAGTAGAAGCATTGCATCCCTGTGGGCGATAGAGGACCGACTGACTGACAATGGGTTGCGGTCTTAGAATTTGGGAAGGAGAAGTCCCTACCGTTGACGGGTGAGTACTTCAGGATCTACGATAATTTATGGTCCGACTCTCAGGCCGATGCTAACGTTGGCTACAGACATGGATGATAAGACGATCGAGACGAGGGTTACGGAGCTTGTAAAATCACCGGCATAGACAAAGAAACGTGCTTCTACTATACAACTGTATATAACGTCTGTGTACCAATATCGAACCATGCGGAACGACGAAATCGGTCGCGCTATGAAACCGTAAGAGATCGTGGTTGCGACGAATGCAAGTTGGGTCAAAGACTCTAGGCTGCTACAACATCACCAAATCGATACTGTGCCCAGCTAAAGCAGGCCTCCGCCAGAGTGAACAATTGCTTCCCAACGTCTTCCCCGGCCGCACCAGCGCCTACATGAACAGGCAACAAATGCTCAAAAGTGGGATGCGCCTGCCTAGCATCCGGACGCTTCAGAAGTTCGGCCATCTTCCTTTCCCGCTCGCCTGGACTGGCTGTTGCGGCGTCTTTGAGCGCTTCATCGAAACTGGCGGCATACCTATGTTCTCATTAGCACTCGAGCTCGAAGAATAAGCTCGATGAAGCACCTCTACCTGAAGGGGGAGGAACGTACGGCATCGGCTTCGGACTCGCGAAGGCAAAGCGCATATCTCGAAGGTTATGGACGGCCATTCCGGAAGTTACTATCAAGATGCCCTCATCTCGGAGCGATGTGAGCGCTTGGCCCAACTTGTAGTGCTTGACTGGATCTTCGTTGCCAAACAACGAGACCTGAACCAGGGGAACCTTGAGGGGGTTTTTCTTAGGATCGAAGGCTAGGGTCGAAGTTAGACACAAGAGTGCAACGATTTGTTGAAAGGATAACTCACCGACTAAGAAGGGCGCCCAGACGCCGTGGTCGAGACCCCTGTGGACGGGTCCCACGTCGATTCCGGCATCGGACAGCTTGCCCATTACTTTATGCGCCACGTCTTTGCTGCCGACGTTTGGGTACTCAAACTCGTAATAGTGGTCTGGGAAGCCATAGAAACTGGACCCGCCCTTCTGGTCAGCAGCTGGCTTCAAATAATCTAATATCGATCGTTCCCCCTGTTCATGTATAAGGAAGACGCGTAGTTCACGACATACTCGTATATAAGCTCCGTCATTTCGGCCGTATTGACCTCTATCCTATCCTTGCCGCCACGCCAATGCGCCGAGAACACCACAACAGCTTTTGGTTTCACTTTTTGGGTAATCTCCTTGCCGATCTTCTGGAGCGCGCCATACGCCGGATGCTTGGTTTCTTCCATGATATTTGGCCCGCCATGACTGATGAAATAGACAGGGGTGCGGTGGGAATTTGAGCTAGCCATCGTGGAAAGTGGCTTGCGTCCCGGGGATATATTTTTCGTTGTGCTATCGCGCAGTGAATGAAAGATGGATCGCAGAGTCGAGGGGGCTGACGGAGACGCCAGAATGAAGGCTATGACCGCGATGCCGAGACTTCCTAGAAGAACCGTGAAGAAGGGACCTCGGTACATCAAATTGACGAACAATGATGGTTTTAAGAATTGCGGTTTCAACTATTGAAAGCTCAACGGCAAGCGCAAGTATTTATTTCTAACAGGGGAAGCCTCCAATTGGCCCTTGGAAATAGCTGCAGCTTGTTATATAAGAGCTTTGAAATAGTACAGAAATTGGATAGTGAAGACTGGAACATTTGTCAGACGTTGTCGGGGGCGCGGAAACAGGACCGCGCGCTCGGCTCGGAATCATACGATGCCGTCGAACTCTCCGAGCGGTTTTGGAGCCTTCAAAGTCGAGTTTTAGCTCCAAGAAGATTGTGCACTCTTGAAAAATATACTAACGTAGCGTGTAATCAGACTGCCTACCGCCCGATAGTCAGCTCAAATGTCCCACAGGAGCAACGGCACACACTTTGACATCAGAGCTCACGTTGCTGCCAATCCGCACCATCCGGCCAACGAATCAGCCCTGCCAAGATCGGTCAGGGGAACTTGTACGCGAACTGCCCACGAAAGCAACGCTCATCGAACTCCTCAAGGCCGAATTCCGGGACAAAGAGTCCCGCTGGCCACCAGACCGCGACTCACGAGGATGCGCGCCCCGGTCTGATTGGGGATCGGCGCGTTCGTGCGCTCCCGAACCGCCTTCCATGTCCGTCGTCGCCCGTCTGCAGGAACGCCCCGCGCCGGGGAGCGGGGCGCGCTCGACGCAGCTCTGCCCAGCTAATCACAACGAAGCAGCTGCCCTCGTGCTCACGACGTTCCCAGTCCCACGCCTCGTGAAAGCCCTCGCCCTCATCGGCCTTCGTGGCCCCGGCTTCTGGCCAGGCTTGCCGGCGAGACCGAAGAGCTCTCCTGCGACTGCGGTCAACCCTGGCCATGCATCGACCCGAGCTCGGTGTCATCGGCAGCGCCCGCGCAGCGGCCGGAGTCGCAGCGATGGCGTCAGGGCCCATGGTACCTCTACCGGCTGAGAAGCTTTGGCGTCGTGGTATATAAATTTGCATGGGATCCCGCTTTGTTCCGGGGCCCAATTCGTCTCCCATAGCGCGACGACAGCTTCAATTGCGCAATACCACGAAGCTGCCATGTTTGTGTCAAGCCTCCTCGCCGCCCTCCTGCTCGGCGCGGCTGCCGAAGCGCAGCCGTCCTCCGGGTCCGTCGTCAGCGAGACCACGTGCGCTGGCAAGACGTACACGTACAAGGAGCTTGCGGGCTACGGACGCCTGCCGGGCAACATGACGGACAAGTTTGGCGATACTCTGGCTGGCATTGGTAGCTCGAGCGCTGCGGAGCCGTCGGCGTGGACCAAGCACCGCAACGGGAGCTATACGGGTATCACCTGGACTTTACCTGATCGTGGATGGTATAAAGACTGGAGTGGATCTCGTAGCCTCAAAATGCTAATGCAACTTTAGGAACACCCAAGGCACGTTGAACTTCCAACCGCGAGTCCACAAGTTTTTCATGCTGTTCATCCCGGCGCCAGATGCCACCGTGGATGATCCCTCACCACCAAACCTCGAGTTGTTCTACTTGGACTCGATTGCGTTCACTGGGCCGGATGGAGAGCCTATGACCGGGTTAGATGCCGATGTCACGGGCTCCATCACATACCCTGGCTTCCCTGACATGCCCGTCACGCACTTCGAGGGTGACGGCTTTGGCGGCGATGGTCCAGGCGGTACCCGGATTCCGATGGACCCAGAGGGCTTAGTCCTTGGGAAACATGGATCGTTCTGGATTAGTGACGAGTATGGTCCGTTTATCTACCATTTTGATTGCGATGGCAAGATGATTGGCGCGATCCGCCCGCCCGAGGCGTACATCCCTCGTCGGAACGGCACCGTGAGGTATACGAGCTTTTCCCACCCAATTTCGATGTCCTCTTTTCGCACAGGGCAGTAACTCATATATTCCTCACTAGCTTCTCCGCCAACTCGCCGCCTGTATACGATCCGGACCGTGACGTCGAGCCATCGGAACCTGACACTGGCCGCAACACGAACCAGGGTCTCGAGGCACTGACGGCTTCGCCTGATGGCAAGTACCTCTACTCCATGATCCAGTCCGGCATGAACCAGGAAGGCGGCGACGAGGACGAGACCAGGCGCTACGCCCGCGTCTTGCAGTACGACATCTCGTGCGACCCGCCCACGTACAGGGCCGAGTGGGTCGTCTCCCTACCGCTATACGACGACGGCGAAGAAACGGCCGGCCAGAGCGAGATCAAGTTCATCTCGGACACTCAGTTCCTCGTTCTCGCGCGTGACGGGGACGCGGGACGCGGTCTCGAAGAGACCGAGTCGCTGTACCGGCACCTCGACGTATTCGATATCTCTGAGGCTACTGACGTTAAAGATCCCCAATATGACTGCGCAACGTGCGGCGTCGCGAGTCGGGATGGTGAGCTAGACGAAGGTATAACAGTTGCTAAGTACTGCCCTTGGCTCGACTTCAACATAAACGCCGAACTAGGCAAGTTCGGCCTTCACAATGGCGGGGAGCAGGACGATGGCCTGCTTAACGAGAAGTGGGAAGGGCTGAACTTGCTGCCTGTTGAGACCGAGCCGCATGAGTGGAGCGGCTGTGACGACTACTATCTGTTCGCTTATTCCGATAATGACTTTATCACGCAGCATGGTAAGTCTCCCTGCCGTAAATTTCGCGTGACATAAGCTTAGAAAGCTATAGGTTTTATGAACGGTGGTGCACTCCCATATTCGGACGAGTCGGGCTTCGAACTGTATAATCAGGTCTTGGTATTCAAGGTCTCGATTCCGAGGCATTCGAACCCCCTACTCGGATAATATGCCGAACGAGATGGAAAGAGGTTGGGGGCTGTACATAAGAAACCGAGTAATAGATAATACAAGAAAATGGAACACGCTCCGTGCGTCTCCTGTAGTTTAATTACGAAGGAAATTCTTGGCAAGCAAACCGGAGGAGAATATGCCCTAGCCACACATAACGCCATCCCCTATGAAATACGCAACCACTCCGCCTCCATGAGACGCATCCATACCCTTGCGGCCTGAACCCAATAGTTCCCTATATTTTTCTACACCTCATCTAAATTGCCCCAGAAAGCCTGATATCCCTCGAACTGAACCCGAGCTCGATCTCAAACTCACCCTTATCCGGCATGACCCAGTTCTGCCTACGGGCGTCCCAGTAGCTGAGGTCGCGGCGCGTGAGCTCGAACTCGACGAGGCGGCGATGAGAGCCGTCGGAGATGTTAGAGATGTCGAACTTGTCGAAGCCGCGCAGGACGCGCACGGGGAAGTCGATCTTCTCGCCCGTCTCCTCGTCTACGTAGTCCTGCGGGAACTTGACGTAGCACTGCACCACGGCCTGGCCCGGCACCAGCTTCTTGTTCGTCACCGTCGCCGAGATCTTGACGTGCACCGTGTAGAGGTCTGGGTTACCACCGGGAGCGCCGCCGGCGGGCGAGAGCGGCGCGGCCTCGTCGTAGCCTGCCGGGTACGGATACTTGCCGTGAGGCCGGGCGTCGTCGACTGAGCCGATGTAGGGGTAGATGTACTTGTCTAGCTTTCGGAAGGACTCTGGGAAGAGAGCGGAGCTGGGTTCTGGGAGCGCGCTGTCGAACGTGGGAGGAGAAGCAGCGGTATCATTAGGTCGCGGTTCAGGGAGCAAAGAACGGGGCGCCTTGCGTTGCACCATGAGCGATGACAGGTGGAACGTGGAGTAGCTGAGACCGTAGCCGAACTCGAAGCGTGGCTCAATATCGAACTTGTCAAAGTGTCGGTAGTCAACATAAAGGCCTTCGGAGAAGTTCTGCTGCGGGACGATATCGTTGGGGTAGTAAAGGATTGAAGATGACGGGCCGTAGTCCTCCTCGCGCTTCGCAATCGTGTACGGCAGGTGGCCGCTCGGGTTTTGGTCGCCAAAGAGGACGTCGACTAGAGCATTACCGCTCTCCTGGCCAGGTAGGTTGGCCAGAAGAACGGCCTTAATATTAGGATGTTCAATCCACTTCTCCATAATGACCGGGCCAACAGCGTGAATAACGACAATGGTGGTGCCATTGCCGCCCCCGCAACCATCGGCCACGGTCTTGATCAGATCATCTCCACCCTTCTGGAGGTACAAATCATTGCGGTCACCCTTGACGCCATCAGCAGCCAAATAACCCTCGCCCGCGATAGAATTGGCGAAAACGAAGCAAATGTCTTGGTCATCAAGAAGCTCCGGCACTTTCGTTTTCGGGATGTCGTTCTCCGGATAGTCGGTCAGGTAGAAGACTTCCTCGTCAAACGCGTCCCTCATGGCATCCAAAGGCGCCACCAGATAAGGGAATTCAACAGCGCCCGATCCCCAACCAGACCCTAAGGTTCCTTCATTACAACCTCTATCCTCGCAAGCGTTGGGGCCGTCGAGGTTAGCACGTGCATCCTCACCGAAGACCCCGATCCTCACTTTTGATTCCCTCTTCGAGGTATCGCCAGGGCGGCTCCCATTTCGATACAAAGGCAGAGTATCGTTGTTGTTCTTTAGAAGAACAATACCTTCCGCAGCGGTTTGACGGGCGATTTTCTTATGAGCATTATCACCCGTACCTTGAACGTCCTTGAACTTGTTAACCACACCTGTAATAGTATCGTCACTGCCTGGATGGATCAATCCGGTCTCCTCATCCGTCCAAGACGAGAAATTGGGCCCGCCATCGCCCTCCGGCGGAGGTAACGGCCACCTGCTGCGGTCATCCTGGCCAAGCTGGTACCAAGCCGCGACAACTCGCGTGACCATGTCGTTCATCCGGTCCAGAGGCACCGATCCGTTCAGTACAGCCTTGGTGAGCTCGGGACCCCAGAGCGAATCTCCGTTTGCCCACTTCAGTCCGTCGCCCGGCATGGTCATGTCCAGCCCAGAGAGGGCGCTGGCAACACCGCTCCGTTGAGCAAGCCAGTCCGACTGGACGAATCCTTGGAATCCGAGCTCATCCTTGAGGATACCGTTGAGCAACTTGCTATTGCCGCAGGCGTATGAGTTATTGACCTGGTTGTAGGAGCACATGACGGAGGCCACGCCGGCGCGCACACTGTCGGCAAAGGGCCACGCGTATATCTCGTGAAGGGCGCGGTCACCAATGTTGGAGGAGATCGCGTTTGGTGTGCCCCATTCGAAGGCCTGCCGGAAGTGCTCTTGCTCGTTGCCCACGTAGTGCTTCGCCGTTGCCATGACACCTTCTTCCTGAATACCCCTGATGGTTTCGGCGGCCGCCATACCCTGCAGAACGGGGTCAACGCCAAATCCTTCCCAATTGCGACCTCCGGCGGGGAGACGCCCAATGGGTCCTATAGAGGGACCCAGCAGCACATTGACACCCTTGAGCCTAGCTTCCAAGCCCATGGCCTTGCCACGTTCATACATGAGTTCTTTATTCCAAGTAGCTCCCACCGTGATGCCCGCCGGAAACGCCGTGATATGATCCGTAAACCTGACACCCAACGGACCGTCCTGCAGACACAGGCTTGGGAAGCCCAACCGCGCCACCGGCCCAGTATTCCCAACGCACATGTTCATAGCCCAGCCAGTGCCCGTCGTAATGTTGACCTTCTCCACGAGCGTCATCTGCGTAACCAGCTCTGCCGCCTTCTTGAAGGCGTCGGCCCAGTCCTCGTAAATGCCACCCTTGGGGCTCGGATACCAGGGCGGGCTCTGCCCATCTTGCGGCGCCGTCTTGTACACCCAAATGCCACCGGCGCTCAGCAGCAGCGCCACCATAACTAGGAACAGCAACGCCAGCCAGCATAGCATGCGTGACGGGCAGCACCGGCAGCACCGGCCGGCCCTCAACCACGGTCGTTGTCCGCCCGCCTTCTCCCTGTCATACGCGGCAGCCTCAGCTCCGCCGCCGACGAGCGAGTCGCCGCGGACTCGACGCCGGTATTTGTTGCCTTTGCCGGCGGGCCTCTTGGGTCTGCGCATGTCGACATCGTAATTAAGGGGGTCGAATTCATCGAGGTCGTCGAGCGAGTCGGACGAGGAGCGGTAGGCGGCTTCGAGTGAAGGGCGCAACGGCGGGGACTCGTCCCCGTCGAGCTTCCTGTACTTGCCCCGAAGCTCGTACTCGCCCATGTTGGAACGAGGTGAGCGGTTCGGTCGACGCTGTGGTGGATGTGAAGGAGAGACTTCTACAGGGGCCGCTTCGCGTGACGGATCACAAGGCTAACATAAGGGTCGGCTCGTCGACGGGTGTGCAACAAGTGCCAACGAAGAGATACAAGCGCAACAATATTATACAGAGTAGACGCAGCCACGCGGTAGCCCGCGCAGGGGGGACAGGAAAAGAATGAAAAATGTGGTCGGCGATTCTAGGGGGTAAGAGAGCCGGTGGTACGAGTGTCAGCGCTCCTTCACGTCCGGAGTACAGACCGCTGAACCCCCTGATACGAGCTTCTTCTAGGCGAGTCAACGCCAAAATGCGCCACACGACCAAGTTCGCGCACTCACAAAAGTCGGCGAAATGACAGAGGAGAAAATGCTTCGCGGATGTGGTAACCAACAGGCGACAAATGTCATACTTTCCCGCGTGCTATCTAACTATGAATATGACAGCTCTGCCACCTCTGTCTTTAGGGCCAATGCATCGCCTTCAAAAAAGTTTCGAGGCCCCCAAAAAAACTTCCCTGAAATAGTGGCGGCTCCCCAAGCTTATCGCATGGCCGTAAAACGGACATCGACTTGCCTCCTCTCGTCCTAGCGCGTCTCCCCGTGTTCGCCAAGCTCCTTCGACATATCGATCTGCCGCTGCCCTGCATCCTCGAACAAGATTGATGGCACTTCTCACCCGGACCACGGCATCAGCCGCCGTGTGCCTGGTTATAAGCCTGTTGCTTGTGCTGCTCAGGAAACCAGCAGTCCTGTCTTTACCGGCTTATTTGTCTCCCTGGAATTCCTGTCCCACACCTAACGGCCGGGAAGGCCTCTCCCAGTTCTACCTCCAAGTCCCGTACGCGGCCAGTTGGAAGAGCTGGTGGGATCCGCACGGTGCCCATCACAATGACCAGAGCTGGCTTTCTGGTCGGCGAGGGCAGGGCGGCGGTGTGATCTCTCACGATTGGAACATTCTTTACCATCTAGGCGGCAATGGGCCGTGGGTTGAGAAGGTCGATGGTACCGTAGACGGAGGGATTGCCGTCCCGCATAGATGTACCGTAGATCAGGTCCACATGGTTGGTTGGATCATGGCCTTGTTACTACCTCCACTTACTGATGGTGTACCGACGCCAAGCTATCTCGGCATGCGGAAAGATATCCGACACTCAAAGCCGCTTTTCGTAAGTCCAGCGTCGTAATCTAGAGTGTTCATTCTGCTTTTAGTTATAAAGGGCTTACTACTAAACTTCTCGCAGGACTCCAATATCTTGTTAATGCTATTGAGGAAGCAAAGGAGAACAATGCTACTTTCCATGACGATTTGGAATTTCTTAATAAGTGGAATTACTTCCTCTCTGGTAATACCAAGGTTCCGCATCCTAATCTTTCTAAGGCTAATCCTACATAGACCCGCCAAGTCAGATTGAACAATTAACCAGCACCGGGCCGTTTGCCGGAAGTCTAGGAGCATTTTCAACGGGCGTCAAACTCCGCACGCGCTACTCCAACCTCCTTTCAAACTGGACACCTCCAAGCGGCAAGACAAACTTTTGGGCCGGTGACAGCCCACGTGTCATCGACACCGCGAAGCACTTCGCTGCCGGCTTCTTCGGCCTGAAATGGAACGACACGGCCCAACTACACATCATTCCGGAGACTCCGGACCGTGGCGGTGACACTCTCACGCCAGGCAAGTCGTGTTCAGCTTACCTCCGAGACCCGGAACACAGCCACATGCGCGGCATGACTATGATGTCGCGCTTCCGCTCGACGTACCTGCCCTCGATCCAAGAGCGACTGCGGGCCCAGGATCCGACCTTCGCGGCTAACCTCGACGAGGGCGCCGTCTTCAGCATGCAGGAGCTGTGCGGATTCGAGACGACGGTGCGCGGCGGCAGCAGCTGGTGCGGCGTCTTCACGCGGGACGAGTGGCGCGCCTTTGAGTACGCGCGCGACTTGGTGCACTACTATCGGTCGGGCCCGGGCAACCGGTTCGGCGCCGTCATGGGGTGGGTATGGCTGAACGCGACGGCGAGTCTGCTCGCGCAGGGGCCGGGCGTCGCTGGCCCGCTGTTCCTGAGCTTCGTGCACGACGGCGATATGGTCATGTTGCTCGCGGCGCTGGACGTGTTTCGTGATGAGGAGCATTTGCCCGTCACGCATGAGGATACGGAGAGGAAGTGGAGGACGTCCCAAGTAACACCTATGGGCGGTAGGATCATTTTGGAACGCCTCTCTTGTGAGGCCGACGCATTGGAGGATCAAAGGAATGGTGAAATGGAAGTATTTGTGCGTCTCAATATCAACGACGGCATTGTGGCACTGCCAGGGTGTGAGAGTGGACCGGGAAAGAGTTGCCCTTTAGACCAATTTCTCAACATGGTAGCAAGTCGGGGAAAGGAGGTAGGAAGCTTTGCTGAGATGTGTAGCTTAAGCCAGGATGCACCTGACAGAATCACTTTCCTTCACCAGTAAGTCCCAGGCAACCCGGGTCTTGCGCAATAGCATTACGGGTAGGAGCAACTTCAAAGCTTAGGTACACGGTACCCAAAGCTCATTCATGTCTATACAAGTTATTGTTAGAGCCCCTGCCGGCATTGTTCAGTCAGAAACTACAATTCCTACGTAAACATGGAAGTGCATGTTGGCATGGCGAGCGGAAGGCTTGGCCCGAAATTCTTCGGGGCTTAGGAGGGAAAAAAAAATTAAACTTTATGATAAGGTGGGCCGGCGAAGTTCTAGAGCTTTCTTAGCCATGCAACCTTGGTCCACTGCTGCACCAGCCTCCACCCCGCCATGGCTCTGCCCGGAACCTTCAACCATGCAAACTCGCTCCAGATTAGCTCCCCAGGTCAACCTTGGCAGACCACGATCCCTCCACGCGCCGTTGCAAGCCATGACTCTGATTGAGACGTTCAACTAAGTGGCACGCCTGCCTGATTCGGCTCCCCGCTCAGTCTGGCCCAGCAGAATTGCCATCCCACTGAACCGTGGCCGCCCACTCGAGATCTTGGAACGTCGACTCAGCTGCAGATCCCATGCGAGATCCGACGTGCAACGATAGAAGAGGGCGCAGCAGGGTTGCTCCATTCGGACGCGGGTCGTAGGGCTGGCAGGATCTAGCGCGATTTCCGCCCAGCCCGCTGGGCCTGCTGGGCAACGGTAGCCGGGCACCATCCGCCATGTTGCGGATGTCCCTGAAACTAAGCAGAGGCTTTACGAACCCGACGTTCGATGATGAGCTTCTCAAGGGCTTTCCGCTTTTGGGACGCCCTAGGTACGTACCGATCCAGTCCTTTTGCGGTCTTGATTCAGTTCGAGAAAGATCAGTGTTCTTGTCGTTCATACCTCTCGCCCAATTCAAATCACGTTCGGCACGGTTAGATGACATTACTCGCATGGTCTCCCTCGCTATGAGAGTAGATTTTCAAATTGTGTTACCAATCTGTATCGCTTCTGTCGTGCTACACTTGGTAATATGTAGGTTTGATAAATGATTGGCTGAAGTTGTACCCATGAGCGTGAGTTTCACAACTTCTCTAACCTGCAAAGGAGGTTATCTGGCTATATTCTGGGCCTAAAATCAAATATGGCTTAAATTGTGAGATACCTTGGGCGGTTTGCGCAATTGCGAGCAGCAACTAGGATCGTCAATCCCAACGTGAGTCATGGTCAGTTTGAATTTTTTATGTCAAAGCGGACATACAATATTTCGGAAGGCGATATCCTCCCCACGACAAATTGGTTTTAGAGTTAAGTAGTCATTAAGTGAATTCATCAAGCACATATTCGATTGTAGTGGGCTAAGGTACGTCTAGGTCTCACTACCCCCGTGTTACTTGCTACAGCCTACTAGAGTTTGTAGTACAAAGCCAAAACGCCAGCACTGTGGTCTTTTGCGGTGAGTTAGCCAATGCTCCTTATATGCCAAAGTAATAACTACAACTAGAGCATTCTCTGGTCAGCAATCGAAACCTGTCACCTTTGTAACCTTGTGTGACATGGCAAAACTTCTTAAGATGAAGAAATTGAGTTGCTCCTAGACCAAGTAATTGTCATATTGGAAATTCTGATACGATTCAAGTTCACGAAAATAGGATACACTCAACCAAGCTGTTAAATTGCAAAATTGCTACTTGATCACATCTTGCTGTCACCAACATTAACAGCCAGTTTGTTAGGTACACTATATTGGAGACATGTTCAGAAACTGCCCTAGGCTTTGAAAGCAAACCCTACTGTCGTACATTATCTTCCTCAGGGTGGATTCACCACTAAAGCGCTCAGAAAAACTTAAATTCAAACTAATGAATAAGTGCAGCAAGCAAGCTAAGCTGAGGCCTAATTTTGTGGAGAAGTGCAGTGGGGAGCGCTTTCTTGCGCTCTATACTTCACACCTGCCGTGATGACGTGGTAGTGCGCCTGCCGCCGTCTCTTCAGCCCATTCATTGCTACTCCGTTCAGTTTATCACACCTCGCATAGCTCCAGCTAACTCTTTCAATCTCTAGCCAACCCATCTACCCTTTTCTTTTCCTCTTCCACATCCACCAACTCACAGCTTCTTATCTGGACAGGAGTACCAGCCTCCAACCTTACCCGTGCATCTTGCTGGGTTCCAGTTTTAGCTAATACCATTCTCATTCTCCACTTACACAAATCTGGAAGCTCTGAATCCCGGACGATGTCTGCAGTAAGACACCCACGCAATTCGCAGTATACCTCGTATAGTAATGAAATAATGCTAAGGTTTTTCGTAGCGCAAAAAGCGTAAGGTATCATTCAAGCTACCAAGCTCTGACTCGGCCCCAGACGAAGAGAACTTGCATTCACCTAGGCACGCTATGCGCCCCCCCTGCGAGCCGGCATCCGCGGACAATGAGCAGGCGAATACCTTGGAGTCTCGCTTACCCGAGCTGTCATTCGATGAGCGCAATTACCTATTCCAGATTGAGGTCATGGATACATACAAACCAACAATCTCTCGCCTCATGTCGATGCCACCAGATTTGCGCTTCGATCAGGTGTTCAAAGCTATTGAAATTGCGTTCGGTTGGGCCAAAGATGTCCCTCGTCCCCACGTGTTCAAAGTCTGCATCTTTCATACTCCTCCGGCCAACCTTGATGACAGATTATGCTGGCTGGAGCTCGGGGATACGAACGAATATATGGAGACAAAGCGCGGAGGCCGGATGAAAATGAAGGAGGAGGAGTGCACTCTTTCGGACGTGTACGCGAGAGATGAAGAGGGGGAGACTTCAAGCCTCATGCTGTTCTGCGAGATCCTAGATATCGGCTTCGTACATCGCTTTCGCCTTCTCGGGAGAGCAGAAGATGGACATGCTGCTCAAATGGACATTAAGGCAAACACAGAAACGGGCAGGGTCTTCTGCCTCCAAGGCAGCGGTATGCCCGCTGCTGAAGGTTGTGGGGGCCCTGTACCCTGGACGCGGCTGAAAGAGGCATTCAGGACATGTTCGACTTTCAAGTTCCCGAAGTCGCCTGGCAGTGACGAGAAGCGCGATTGGGAACCCGCGGAGTGGTGGGAGGCACATTGTTCGGGAATGCGGGGACTGATCTGGGACCGTGTTTACGGCGAATGGACTATGGATCCGCACGTATGGGAGGGCCCAGCGAAAGTTAATGGCAAGCTTCAAGAAGCTGGGTTGTAAGCGGTAGTAGGCACAACTAGGGAGCTGGAGTCTGCTGTTTGGAGTTCCCCCACAAAAATACAGAGCTGAGCGACCACCACACCACCACAAAACTTCAAGGTTAGCAAGCACATAATTTGAACGAGGTATTAGCTAGGCAGCCACTATGGTGGCAGCAAAAATTCTTTCTATAGAACTTTACTGAAGGAAGCCTCCACTTGTCCTCCAGTGTTTTGCCTTCAGTGGTGACATTGCAAATCCATCACCAGCCTTCACACGAGTTTTATATAAAGTTATTCTATTCCCTTCTATGATCCTAGACTCCCTATTGTACTAAAAACACATTGTTATGTTATGTCATGTACTACTTTTGCCAAGCGCAATGGCATATTCTTGACTCTTCCGATGGCCTATGGAGGTCAGTTTCCGTAAGTTAGCCCCGCTTTAGATTCCAAGGCCCTCTGTCTGCCTATGAGTGAATGTGCCGCTAATGATGCGTCCGCGTCAGGTGTGTCCAAGGTGAACCGTGCCTTCGGGTACCTATATAAACTGCTTTTCTACCTCCCTGCTTTCCTTCCCACACCCCACTTTGCAATCCGAACCCTCACACAAAACCATCCATTGAACGACCCGTCTAGTGAGCCCGTCATCCTTGTTTAATCCTATCTCAAACACCCATTCCTTTGTTTCGGTTTATCAAGAGTCAAAATGTCCCAGAAGATGTTGTATAAGCCGGAGCAGCCTGCGGCACAACTGGCGTTGCAGCGGACGGCGCAGCAAACGAGATCGATCTGGGGCAGGACTAGCTACCGCTCGGTTCCCCGTCGTAGGGAAGTCACGAGACCTGTAGGTTTCTCCATCAGGAGGTGTAGCCGCTCATCATGGTCGGAGAGTTGGAGATGATGTTGCTGGAAAGTTAATAACACAGACACAATCAAAGTCACCAAAGAAATCGACCACATGGCCGGTGCCGCTGCAGAACCGGATCCAAAACACTCTCCAAGAAGCCGGCGCGTGCTACGCGGACGAGCAGCCAGACGAACTAGACGAACCAGGCGAGCCTAGTCAGCCACGCAAACCGGCGAGTCGAGGGGAACCTAGTAGACAGAGTAGGGGTGGTAATACATCCGATTCGACCAAGAAGATCAGCAATAGCAGAGTAACCAAGGTTGCAGCCATTCCAAAGCAGCTGGCGCCCGTGAAGGCTCCCGGTGCGCACGCTGCTAGCCTGTCTACGAAGCGGCGTCAGTTACAACACGTCAAGAGCGAACCTGACTGGAATTACCTCATCATGGTCACCGTCCGCGATGTCGACAACCCTCGCGTCTCACGCTTGCTGTCTATGCCACCAGGCCTTTCCTTCGATCAAGTTCATAGCGTACTCCAAACCGCCTTTGGCTGGGCCTGCGAGGAAACTGGTGCAAGCCACAACTTCATGGTTACGCTCGCGGAAAACGGCAAGGACGCGTTCGAGGAGACACAACTGCTGAACATGTCAGACCGGCCGCGGACTTCGTCCTGGGGAATATGCACGGAGAACGAGGCGAATTGGACTCTAGAAGAGGTTTACGAAGATCACTCATGGCGCGGCGAGGCCAAGATCTTCTATGAGTACGATGCTGAGAGCGAATGGGTCCACGAATTCCAACTCCTTGGGTATACCGCGGCGGGCTGGAAGACGCAAGTCAATGTCGATGAGAAGTCGCCGCAGATAGTTTTCTGCCTCGGTGGGGAAGGTCACCCGATTGCTGAGCAGTGTGGTGGGCCTGGAGAGTGGGTCGACTTGAAGAAGGCACTCTCTAAGGATACTCCTGGGGACCCGGACGGTGAGAGGTTGTGGTATCGGGATGCCTGCGAGAACGGAGGGAAGATGACCTTGGACCCATATGAATGGCACATGGGCCGGGTTAACAGGTGTTTGAAGAGGGACGGATATTGCCTTGATTGAGGAAGGGTGGACAATGCCTAATCCGCCCCCAGCTATCCTCCCTGTGACAATTGTTGAACACTTTGACAGTTCGTAAGATTTGCGGTGGCAGCGGTCCAATGACCACAGATGGAATCGGCCAGCGCTTCTCCCTAGTCATATCCTGGAGGCCTGTCCGAATACTCTAACAGCTCCTTGAAGATCCTTATTGGGAGGTGTCTTTTCGGTTGCTTCCAATAGCTTGTAGTCTAGTGTAGTTCCTTGGGGCTCTATTCTGTATTCAATAAACACCTATTTTTACTAGTGCCGTATATTTTTGGGAGGTAGTGTCGACTCATTCTCTAGGCGCCCAGCAACTCGCGTCGCTAAGCTTAGAATTGTCTTTGGTGATACCGCCACAGTAGTCCATGTACCACGCACTTTGCCTGGCTGAGATTGCTTTGTGCGATGCGAAGTACGAGCGCAATCATCGACGCCTTGTTATGTGGCATGATGTGTATTGCATTCCACGAGCAATATGCGAAGAAGGCTATGTGACCCTTTCAAGAACAAAAGTTGTTCGCGGCGTGACGTCCGCTCTCCCGAGCGTGAGCACAGCCACCATAGATTCGGATAGCGGCAACCTTTGCGAGGGCCTCCAAGGGGTTTAACTGGGCTCCATCCACCCAGCGGGCGTGCATGCGCCCAGGCAAATCGGTTGGCAGCGACGCAGGCACGAGAGGCGGGTGGCGCAGATCGGCACAGCCCCCCGTAGCCACCGAGCGTTCCAAGACCCGGCCTTCAGTGTTTCATGATGAAAAGCCGCCGGGGGCCCCCATCCCGCCGTCTCTTTCGCCCCGGTTCACCTCCCTCGCTGCGCCAGTCGTTCTTCCGTCAGTCGCTCGCTTTCCAAGGGTTGGGCTTCATTCCTCCGCACTCCTGCTCTGGCTATTCGTCATTGTTCTCGTTTTCCGCGCCCTCGGCCCCTGCGGACCTTTCGCGACCCTGTCTTCTCCGCGCTCCTATTTTGCTGCTGAACATCTCCATACTCGCTCCAACCACCGCATGCGCGAGTTCGCCGCGGCCGGAGAACGTGTCTCTTCGACCCCTCTTTAATAGGCATCTAGCTGCGCGCTCGCCCCCCCCTCTGTTTTGATTTCTTCCGCTCCCGCTGGTTGCCCGGGAGAGTCTTTTGGCGATCATGCCGATCCTATACCACAGGCAAGACATCATTGACGACCTCAATGGCGCTAAAGACACATTTTCATCGTGGGATAAGTGCATGGCGGAGTCCTATTGCAAGTACGACAATACGCGCCTCGATACCAAGAAGCAAAAGGAAATAAACAAAGAAAGCTAACCTGGTCTTTTCGCCACAGGTATCCCGTGATCGTCGCCATTGTGGTTGGCTCTCTAATAGCCATCTCCGTCCTTATTTGCTGCATGCGCTGCCTCTGCTTCGGCAAGGAGTGTTGTTGCGGCTGCCTGAGCTGCTGCAACGCCTGTTGTCCGTCACCGCGGCGCCGCGGTCATAAGGAACTTTCGAACTCGGCTCCTCCGCCTATGCCCTACGGCGGCAATCAACCTGCATATGGTGGTGCGGGGCCGACCGCCCAGCAATACCGCGCTCCGCTGCAGCCATCGTACGCACAGCCTCAGCCAGATCGGCCGCAGTTCGCGACGTTTGATGTGTCGAGCGGCAAGGGTGGAAATTACAATGAAGATGCGTTGCCCGCGATGCCGACGTGGGAACAGGCGAAGAGCACCAAGGTAGAAGAGACGGTGGCGCCACAGCAGACTGAAGAGGTGGAGCTGAACAAACTCGATAAGGACGGGCGTGAGGTAGGCGCGGAGGGTGTGGGTGCAGCGATCGCGCTACCTAATTCAGGAGACGAGGCTTCGATTCGGCCTGGCGCTCTTCCAAGGACCAATACGGGATTCCAGAGTCTTGACAGAACGAACTCTCCGTATCGTGGCTCTCCGACCCCCGGTGTTCAGAGAACGAACACTGGATACGCAAGCATCGGTAGATCCAATTCTCCGTACAACGGATCCCAGGCTTCTCAGCAAGGACGTCCGGGAATGCAGAGGTCTAACACGGGGTACTCCAGTGCGTACGGATCAACCTACAGCGCTGGCGAGCAGGCGCCGTTCATTGGTGGAGCTATGGGTCGGCCAGACCGCTATCCCCCGAACAATGGCGTAGCACCGTATCATGATCAACATCAATACGGACAGGATGGCGGTCAATACCCTCAGGATAACCCGGCCTACGGGCAAGATGACAACCGGTATGGACAAGGGAATACTCAATATGGACGAGCCGATCCCCAATATGGGCACGACGATCCTTACAGACAGGACAACGCCCAGTTCAGACAGGATTCCTATGGTCAAGCTCCTTACGGACAAGCTCACGCTCAAGCTCCGTATGGACAAGCTTCTTACGGCCAGACCACCGGTCAAGCATTTGGCCAGCCTCGTTACGCCCGAGACAACATGTCGCCTATGCATTCTCCGCCTCCGGCTGTGACACCACTACCGCAGTTGTCCTCGCCTCCACCGGCACTTCAGGCAGGGTACAGCGCGTATCGCCCGGCAGAGCAGCCTGTATATGCACCCAGATCGTACACACCTGCAAACGAACAGCCAGCGGCGGTATTCGAAGCCCCTGGCGACAACACATTTGTACCTCAGCAGCAGCAAGGTGCGGGTTATTCGTCGGCGCCGTCTGGACGGAAACCTGTGCCTGGATCGCAACCTTACTTCTAAATTCCATTCTCGACACCCATTGGACGGCTCTGGTCTCTTATGTTCACGACTGGAACTCGCTCTTCTTCACTTGAATTCTGAAAGACGTTGAAAATGACATGTCTGACCATCCGGAATGGCTCGAATGGATGGCTGGTGAGAGGCTGGGAAAATGAAGTCCCATTTTAAAGCGCCTTGTTCATATTTTGATACCCTGACTGCGGTTGCTGGGCCCCGCGTCTTAAATATTTGCCCCGCTTCAATCACGGGCAAGGCCTATACTGGTTTGTCTTCTTTGAAGAGAGAGAGTACCTGCGATATAGCGATGGCGTTGGCGGATATGATTGCTGATAGTGTGGAAAAGCCGAATGTTGAATAGTATATAGTGATGCATTGGTGGGAAGTGTAGTAATAATATTCAAAATTGGTTTATTTCGTTTGTAGACATGATCCCTACAGGCTGATTTGTTCAGAGTGTCTGGCCAATGTCTGGATAGCTTGTACACACCCAAACTTTAAGTGGCAGGTCGGAGCCTCGCTCTTATCGATAATGTTGGTTCTAGCGAATCAGCCCTAAAGTACCACGGCCGGTTTGAGTTTAGCGACCGACCTGCTGCCTGAGCGCCCGAGTTCTGGGCTGTCAGCGGCGCAGCGCCTGAACGTTTTTTAATAGTCAGCCACTGCTCGCTCTCAGGTGTTTTCGCTTCCACACATCTGCTCTCCCTTTTTTTTTCCGCCTTCTTCTTTTTTACTCTCCTTCCCTTTATATCGGTGTGAACAGTCTCTGGGCCTATTTCCTTTCCCACGCACTTTCGCGTGATCTGTGGGCTTTCCTCCTTGAGATTTTTTCGAGACGCCAAGTCACCACCAAGCCCGTACAGGCCGACACCAATGCCGCACCACGAATCACCACCCATGGCGCCCGCTATCGCAGTCAAGACGCCGGATGCCGGACCGGCGCCCTCGACTGATGAAGTCGCCGCCATCCTGCGCAGCATCTTCACCTCCAAGACATCCCAGGCCTCGCTCGACGCGGCCTACGCGCTGAGCACGCTGCTCGGCAACACGGTCGGGTTCCGCGGCCTGCTGGCGGCGGCGCAGACTGAGGGGGGCGAGGGCTGCTATGGCGTGCTCGAGGCGATCCGCAAGGCGGCGACGGACAAGAAGGATGCGGGCAAGCGCGAAGGCGCCATGTTCGCGCTGGGCGCGCTGCTGGAGCGGCTACCACCGCAGCACCGCCTCGTCGAAGTGGTGTGCCTAGTGCGCGGCGGCAACGACGCGGCCGTGCCGCTAGCGCTCGATGCGCTAGCCGACAAGACGCCCACGATCCGCGAGTCGGCGCAGTACGCGCTCGACGCACTCTTCGGCAACCTGCGGCCCGAGGCCATGGCCGCAGCCCTGCTGCCGGTGCTGGTCAAGTACCTCGGCAAGACTTCCGGCAAGTGGCAGGGTACGGTGGGCGCGTTTGGGCTGCTGGCGCGCATGGCGGACAAGGCGAAGATCGGCATGGGGTCCAAGGAGGAGGAGAGGGAGAAGGACGTGCTGCGCGAGGCTATGGGGAAGAGGCTGGAGGGGTTGATACCCGTGGTCGAGGCGGGCATGCACGATCTCAAGTCGGAAGTTGCTAGGCAGGCGGTCAAGACGATGAACGCGTTGACCACGCTCCTCCAGAACGACGACGTCGCGCCCCGCATTCCTCTACTCATCAAGTCCATGGAGAGCCCTTCGACCCAAAGCCTTCAGAAGGCCATCCACGCCCTCTCCCAGACGACTTTTGTCGCTGAAGTAACCTCCCCTGTTCTCGCGCTCTTAACGCCTCTTTTGGAACGATCTCTCAACACTCCGACGACATCGCAGGAGGTCCTTCGGCAAACCGTGGTCGTGGTGGAAAACTTGACAAAGCTGGTTCACGACCCTATAGAGGCAAGGGCATTCCTTCCTAAACTGAAGCCTGGTGTTAAGGCCGTTAAGGATCGGGCATCTTTGCCGGAAGTGAGAGAGCTCGCTACTCGCGCCTTGGATGTCATCGTAAAGGCGATGGGAGAGGAGAGTGGTGCTTCTGACTTGAAGATTATTGCTAGGACTTCCTCGGAAGAGGTCCTGGCTGTGCTGGAGGGCAAGATCATCGAACACGGCGGTATCGCCAACAATGCTGGGAATGCTGAGGTGTGGGACTTGGCCAAGGTTTATATGTCTGAGATGGTTGCCGAAGACGCCAACCAGAGGCAGCTAGACCGCATTCCGGCGTCCATTTCTCCTTACATCAAAGCGTTGATGGTTAAAGATGAGTCCGAAGCCGTTGGAGATGAGGTCAAAGCACATTTTGTCGAGGAGGACAACCGGAAATACGGTGCACCCATTAAGGAGGAGGACGGCGAGGTTGAGATCGTCAATGCCGACTTCTCTCTCGGATACGGCGGGATGTTGCTCTTGTCTCATACCAACCTTCGCCTCCTGAAGGGCCACCGGTATGGTCTTTGCGGACGAAATGGATGCGGGAAGTCCACGCTGATGAGAAGTATTGCGGAGGGTAAACTCGAGGGGTTTCCGCCGCAGGACGTGGTGAAGACTTGCTTTGTGGAGCACAACCAAGGTGAAGACGCGGATCTTAGCATCCTAGAGTATATCTCGAAGGATCCACGATTCGCAAATGAGAGCGTGGAGCGCATCTCGTCGGTCTTGGAGGAGGTGGGCTTTACCTCGGGGCCGAACGGGAAGCAGTCCGAGAAGGTCGGATCTCTCTCTGGCGGTTGGAAGATGAAACTTGCGCTGGCCAGGGCCATGTTGATGCGCGCCGACGTCTTCCTTCTCGATGAACCTACCAACCATCTAGACGTTGCGAATGTGAAGTGGCTGGAAGAATACCTCAAGAAGCACACCGAGATCACAAGCTTGATCGTCAGTCACGACAGCGCATTCCTTGATGAAGTGTGCACGGACATCTATCACTACGAGGGGAAGAAACTAGTCTGCTACAAGGGCAATCTAGCCGATTTCGTCAAGATCAAGCCGGAAGCAAAAAGCTACTATACTCTGTCCGCCACCAACGTCCAGTTCAAATTTCCACCGCCGGGCATCCTTACGGGTGTTAAGTCCAATACCAAGGCTATTCTGCGTATGACCAACTGCACGTACACGTATCCGAATGCCTCAAAGCCATCTTTGATCGAGGCCTCTTGTCAGCTGTCGCTCTCATCCCGGACCGCGATTATTGGACCAAACGGCGCCGGAAAGTCGACACTGATCAAAATTTTGACCGGAGAAGTAATTCCCCAGCAAGGCAAGGTTGAAAAGCACCCGAACCTACGTATTGGGTACATCAAGCAACACGCATTGGAACACGTGGAGATGCATATGGAGAAGACTCCGAACCAGTACCTTCAGTGGCGTTACGCTAATGGAGACGACCGTGAAGTACTGATGAAGCAGACTCGCATGTTGACAGATGAGGATAAGGCTCAAATGGAGAAGCATATTGATCTTGGTGACGGCAAGGGCGCTCGCAAGATCGAGGCTTTGATAGGACGACAGAAGTACAAAAAAAGCTTCCAGTACGAGGTGAAGTGGGTCGGGTGGCTTCCCAAGCACAACTCTCAGGTCTCGCGCGAAACTCTGCTTGACCTAGGCTTCCAAAAACTGATTCAAGAGTTTGACGACCACGAGGCTTCGCGTGAGGGTCTCGGCTACCGCCAGCTCGAGCCCAAGATTATTTCCAAACACTTCGAGGACGTCGGCCTTGACCCAGAGATTGCGAACCACAACGAGATCTCAGGTCTATCAGGCGGGCAGAAGGTCAAGGTCGTGCTGGCGGGCGCCATGTGGAACAACCCACACTTACTAGTGCTGGACGAGCCTACCAACTTCCTGGACCGCGACTCGCTGGGCGGCCTCGCCGTCGCTATCCGCGACTACAAGGGCGGCGTCGTCATGATCTCCCACAACGAGGAGTTCGTCGGCGCCCTGTGCCCGGAGCAGTGGCATGTCAACGCCGGCCGCCTCACGCACAAGGGCCACCTCGCCGTCTCGCTCGACCGCTTCGAGGACTCATCGAGACCCGGGTCCAGCTTGGCGAGCAGCAACGTGTCGTCGGCGACGGCGTCGGCGGTCAATTCGGAGGCCGAGGGCGGCGAGCTCAAGTTCAAAGCGAAGAAGAAGAAGAAGCTCACGAGGGCACAACTGAAGGAAAGGGAAGTGCGGAGGAGGCTGAGGCATATCGAGTGGTTGAATAGCCCGAAAGGTATGCGTTTGTCATTTCTGACGGTTTGACATGGTGAGCATCTGATGTTAACGGTTTTACGTAGGCACGCCACATCCTCCGGACACCGACGACGAAGCTAACTGATCTGACTGGGGTATGAATTTGGATGGTTCTCTTGCTTCTGGTTAGAATGTGAGCATTCTTGTTGACCGCGATGGCCGGTTAATCAATTCGGCTCGAATGGCGCAGTGGGTAGAAGGAAAACGGTCTTGCTTGCACTTGATGAACTTTTAGATGCCGGGCATTAAGAGATTGGGACGTAGACCATTCTTAAGTAATGCATGGGTTTGGTCCAAGAGAAAATTAGATTTCTTTATGTTTCAAAAGTTGACGCCTAGAATTGAGTTCCGTGCAAATTAGGTATGAAGGTGGCGCGTATGGAATAGAACAGCATGGGTTGAGGCTGTACGTATGTAGGTATGCTAGTACGGTGAGCGTGGATCATCCCTGCCTGGACTTAAAAGTCACAAGGTCCCGGAACACTGGGCGGGCGACGTCATCGTAAGGCACCCTTCCTTACGCGGCCCTAGATCAAGGCAGTCGCGACAAAAGTATTTAACCAGTTCAAGTTCGTCAGAAACGACAACTTTGCAACAAAGTCCGAACACTGAAAGGCTTCGTTCCTCCCATCAATCAGCACTTAGTTCAACCAAACAATCATGCCTGTCCTTCCGAACAGCAGTGAGTCAGCACTATGAAGAGATCATGAGATTCACCTCAGCCTTTCGTCCCATCGACTGACACACATTTCCGCTCAGAGGATTCAAACGACCAGGTCGCCAAAGGCCTGTCTGAAGCGACTCAACAGATGAAAGATGCCGCTGGCAACATAAAAGCAAAACCGGAGCACCATCAAGCCCACCCAGTATGCATTGCTTAGATGAGTTGAAGATAATCGTAGAAGGCACAGAATCAGTTACTAACGCGACACTCTGCGATTACATAGGGGCCAGTTATGGGCCAGGATATTGGCGAACCGGCATCGAAGGAAGGGCTCAAGAAGAGGGATGAGGAGTTGAACGAGAAATAAAAATTCAAGGATGGGGTCAGAAAGCTGCAGGAACGGATGTAATGGCTGCCAAAGATTCGCATGCGCTTAGCATTCAATTCATGGTGAGGCACTAGTATACTATGGTAGAGTCAAATAAATCAGACGCCGATGTACAAATATGTTCTTGCAGTAATGTTGCCATCAATATTTTATAACCATCCGGCAAACCAGCAATTTTCTGCGGGGTACAACCGAGTACCTCCACAAATGAAAAGAAGAAAACCATACACATATCCCCTATTCTCACTCCCTATGGCAGAATCTCCTCGCCCTTCCAGTCCCAAAACCTGCCCCTCCCATCCACCCCCACCTCCCTCGTCACCACCTCGCACAACCGCTCGGCCGCAAACTCCGGCTCGAGCAGTCCATCCTTCGGCACGCTGCCCCAAAACTCCTCGCTCAGCTCCGTCTTGACTGTGCCCGGATGCAGCGCCAGCGCCACGGCCGCCCGCCCGGCGCTCCGCTGCAGGTGCACGTCGAAGCTGCGCGCGGCCTGCGTGACGGCCGCCTTGCTCGCCCGGTACGAGAACCAGCCGCCGAGCGCGTTGTCGCTGACGGAGCCGACGCGCGCCGACATGGCGGCGAAGACGGCGTGCGGGGGCAGGTTGCGCGCGGGGGCGAGAGACGCACCGCCGTCGGCGCCGACGACGAGGTCGGCTGCTCCCGGATCGCCGCCGCGGCGGCGCTCCTGCTGCTTGAGCTGCTTCTTGCTGGGCAGGAAGGCCTCAAAGTGCTTCATGAGGAGCAGAGGCCCGAGGGAGTTGGTGCGGAAGGTGAGGAGGGCGTTGGCGGCGTCGATTTGGGCGGGGGAGCGCTCGGGGAAGAGGAGGCCAGGGATTGCGAAGGTGAGGCGGAGGTGGTGCGCGGGTGGGGGGAAAAGCTTTCCGCATTCCGAGGCGGCGGAAGAGATGGTAGATTCATCTGTAAATGGGCAGGGCGGATACTGTGAGTATTGAAAGCTTGAGTGGGTGGCTGGTTCCACGAGGAAATATATCGCTCTCGTGAAACACTACGTACGAATAAGACAGTGTGTATCCTGATTCCAAACGCACGCACCTAGTACATCGAGCCTCAAGACTTTTAATCTCCTTTCATCGACCTGCTCTAACCCTGACAGGATCTCCTCCCGCGATTTGTCAAGATCCCGTCGGGCTGTTGCGACGACTGGGACATCTGTTGTCTGCAGCAGACGTCGGGCGAGAGCACGACCAATGCCGCGTGAAGCCGGTGACACCAAGGTCCAAGGCGACATGTTGGACTCGAAATATGGAGAAAAAACTCTGAAGGTAAGAAAATAGGAGCAAGCGAAAGCCCCTTGGAATAAACAACTACATGGTGATGATTTAGCGGATTTGAAGGGCGCGGGAATGTGTTTGCAGCCGATGGGACTTCCACGGAACGATGATGCGCAGAGATGGCTTAGCGATCGACCCAATCTACGCATGGACCAAACAACGTTCAATTGCTCCCTCAATACACGATTATGCCTCCAAAACGCAATAGTATTTGCAACGTTGTAAGCAGATTTAGGTCCAGAATTTGGCGGGAACTATATTAAATTACAAAAGATAAAGAAGTCCAGCATGATTCTGTTGTCCAGACGCAATCTCATCACGACAGACGCATTTTTGAATGCGCAATCAGTATCTCAAAATGTTCCAGTCACAGATATTCAAGCAGCCCGCGCCATCGCTCCAACATTTACCCAGAAACAACAACGCCATTCCGATACCGCTATAGCCGTCGAAATAGTACCGAAACTTTTCACGCTTCATCAAGACAAATAACCGAAAACGAGCAGGTATTGCTCAAATTGAAGCAGACCAAGCTCCTAACTCAAAAGAAATTGCCGGCAGGGAAAGCGCAGAAGACACCGACGGCGACAGCGGACAGAACAAAGGCGCCGAGGATGGCCTGGATGAAAATGGTGTCCTGGATCTGGCGGAGGGCGGGCTCCTGGATCCAGACCTCGCGGTCGAAGACCTTGCGCACGACGTTGCGCTTCTCGTAGCGCGCGACCCAGGGCTCATCCTCGAAGCTGTTGCTCTTGTTGCTGAGCAGGCTCTCCGACGAGAGGCCCTTCTTCGACTCCACCTCCGGGTCCTCGTCCTCGCTCGCGAAGAGCTCCCAGGGCCGGAGGTGCCGGTGATGCATTCCGTGCAGGACCTAAAGGCAGCTGGGGTCAGCATCCGATGGTGGGAGGTAAGCGGAACAAAATATTGGGCGCACTTACAACGCACATGCCCTTCCAGGCTGCGATCAAAGTGGCAATGCCAATGAAGAATCCGATGAGAGACATGACTCTCCAAGCACGGCCAGCACTGCTGAGAGTAAGAAGAATCGCAGCGATGAAGCCACCGATGATGCCGGCAACGCCGAGGAAGCGAGCGAAGAGGACACGCGGTTTGTTGCCATTGCAGATAGACCAGCGAATGAAATTAGGGTGCGCTTGGCAGCGGAGCGACCATTCGACGGACTTCTTCACGTCGGTGAAAGCCGAGGGATGGGTGGTGTACTCGAGAGCCTTCAAAAGAGTCTCGCGTTCCTTCGAGGAAATATTCAACTCCCGGGGGCTATGTTTGGATACATAGATGGAGATGATACGGTTGATCTCCTCTCGGTACGGTTGGATGGTGACTATGGAACAGGTCAGTTGCTGCATTCTGAGAATACAAAGCCTTGAACATACACGGTTTCATCAGACCGGCGCTCTCGAAGGTAGTCGCCGCATTCTTCGCGTGATCAACCTTCTGCTGAGCTCCGAACGGGCTGTCGAGATCCGCCGAATCGGTGGAATCGTAGCCTCGGCTGGCAACAGAGGGCGATTGGGAAGGAGTGCTGAAAGGGTTGATCCTCTCGGAATCGGACGCAGTGGGAGTGGCAGCAAAGCCTGTGCCCCTGAAAGCGGCGGCTGCCTCCGGTGAAACTCTGGGGTTCCTCTGCGCGTGCGAAGCCAGGTTGTCCGCGTCGGCCTGGCTCGGGACCCACTCAGGCGCGAGGGCCTTCTCGGACTCGGGCAGCTTATTGAATCTGTCCTCATAGTCCCTGCACCAGAGGAAAAACTGCAAATTCTCCGGAGTATGCGCAATGTACATGGAGTAGTTCATGAAATCACGGATAGTGCATGGCTAGAGTGAACATCAGTAACCCTTTCTAAAATGTGTTTAGGGAAACTCGAGACATACCGGGCAAGTGCCACCCGAAATGATGCGGTCAAACGAGAGAGCATCTGGGATGTTCCTCGACATGCCAGAGTTCCCGGACGCAACAGATCCATGGGAAGAACCGGGCATTTCCTCTCCGTTGCTTGACGCCCTGGAGTTGGGCACAAATGAAGGACGACGATAATTCAGAGAGTAGACCATTTTGTGTTTAGTAGACAAAGGAAGACTTGATAGAGACCGCTGGATGTCTGACGGGATTACTGAGAACCCACTCCGATAAATGAGTGTATCGGAGACTGTTAAATAAGACTTGAAGACAGATCGGTCTGTGCAAAGGAAATCGACTTAAGCCAGGGCAAATGGGACTTTAAATTAGGCCCGGCGGAGAATTTGTCCCCAGGAATGTCTAGCCGTTAGGGTTTCTTCGGAGATCTCGGCTTGAGGAGTCTAATAACTCTCACTGGCTGGACGTCGTAAGGGGTGATTCGAGCTAAGAGCCTGGCCGCGGTGCACGGATTTTAAATGGACAGGAGCCTAGCGGATAAAGGTCCGCCACTGAAAGAAACAATGTTTGGCACTAGAATTGTTGAGATCTTCGTGAAGCCTATCGAGAGGAACTAAGGGCCAGTGGGCTCTTGATATACGTCTGATGTCTCACTAGGCTTTGAGCCATAAGACTACTAAGGGCTCATGGTCTCTTTCGCACGTGGGGGAGCTTTTGGTTCCAGGAATTGAAAAGAGCCCTGCCGCCACCCCAGGCGCGCCCAACGCCTCTTTCGAAAGGCAGCTTTATTGTTTGCAGAGGAGATCGCCCGCTCAATTTACTTACCCGGAAAGGATGGTCCCTGTTCTGCTTGATATTAGGTACACGCACTTCGCACTCGTGACAAGGGTCCACTGATCGCGGCTCTAAATTCGGATCCAAAGAGGTTGACACGCAGCAGAGTTATCAACGGGTTCGAAAAGATCGACTCCTATGTTTCCGTTTCCGGCGCTTTGAAGACATCGTTGATTCTTTTCGCGCTTTTGATAGGCTAGCTGGGACAGACCGCACGTCTGAAGACGGAACTTTCCACAGGCGCAAACTTGCTCCATGCGGCCTGACGTTGTTGGATAGCGGCCGAGGACATCGTGTCCGCTCTCTAGAACGCGTCAAGGAAAGGCGGTCGAGCCGCGTAGCCGCGTGTTGGCCAATTGGAGCAGTAGATGGCTTGAGTTGGCGGGGTTGGCAAGGGGGGCGACGTGCCCGGATTCGCCAGAGGTCTAAAAGGCAGGGCAGAGCTAGAAGAAGGCTTTGAGCTAGCGCCGTGGCGCGCAGATGGCCCGGCGTTCGAATGTGAAGTTTGCGTTTCTTGCTTGGCGATTCGGGGCCGGGGATTGGATCGAATTTTGGCGGGTCCCTCAGCGGCGCCGATCGCCGCGCCCGTGTCCGGTTTGGATCCAGATTTTACCCGCTTTTGGGGGGGGGGGGGGAGATCGGCGGCTTGACCGGGCGTCCGGCTCCTTGGTGGTCGCCGACTTGGCCTGCGAGCGGCCGCGCCGTCTTTGCCCTAGCCTCGAGTCATTACCCTTGTGGGGATGGCGAAGAAGGCTCCCGTCTGCCGTGCTGGCTGTGAAGTCGTCGGCGCTCGTCTCCATGCGCACGACTCAGTTGAACAGATCACGGCGTTCCATCAGAACACTCAAAAGGAGCCGCGATCCTTGGCGGAAGGGAAAAGTACTGAATATGTCCCTCCGACGACTTTCGGGTGGGAGAATGCTAGTGCCACGCGTTCTCCAAGCGCCATTGACGTATGTGGAAGGCTCGCACGCGGCAAGTCCTCTCAGCTAGCCACCACGCACGCCGCCAGGCAGCCCCTGGACCCGTTCCTGAAGGCCCTGGTCGAGCGGCTGGCATTCATGGGCAAGGAGACCGTCGTCATCGCACTGGCAGACTATTCGCTCCTCAAGAGGACGTGCCCATATGTGCCCTGTGCGAAAACCCCGGTCGTGATGGTTTCCGTAGACTTGGACGATGGATGCTGGTATGTAAACATCGATGGGGCGAATCCAGGGGATCTACTCTGCATGCGCAGGGATCTCGCATGCCGGCTTGACAGCACTCCTTATCGTGACATCCGTCTTGTTCGGGCAGAACTGTCCTCCTGTCCTAGGGAATGAGCGGGAAGAGTTGATAATCTCGCGAATCAAATCATCAATCATGTTCTTCGCTTGTCCTGGACTTCTTCTCATTTTATGTTTCTTTGGAGGCACGCATGCTGCATGCTTGAAGTTGACTTTTCATTAGTTCGGACCGGAGAGTTTTTAGACTGAGACTAGGTCCTGAAGCCAAGTCTATAGCCTATGGGAAAGTTGTCCTGTCACTCGTTCCGCGTGAGCCGAGCGAAGTCAACCGTAAGGAGAAACAGAAACCAACGCGTTCTTCGTTTGTGACTCTCCGACCGGAACATTTTAACCGTTTGCCGATCTCGCCGTTCCCATCCGCTTTGATCGTCTCACCCAGGTGTTCAAATGCCGACGGTACACCACTCCTTGTTTTCCTTGGATATTGAAACGCTGCCAGCGCTTGCCCACCTGAATGTTTTGAGTTTGCAAGCGATCCGTGGAAGCCCCCAAGGTCCGGCCTGATCCAGTTCGACGGCATCAAGCCTTGGCGCTCAAAAGGAACTCTCCCCGTCCCGTACGTGGTGGACATCACTTCCCCTATTCCGAGCGTCGGTGGGAAGGTACAGCCTCACCACGTACCTAGACAGACCAATTTGTATCTTATGACAGGAAATCGCCCGCCTGCCGCACACAATCCACGAGATTGTGCGTGTTCCCCTAGCCCAAGGCTCCAAAAGATCGACCTTCATGCTTTTTGCGCTCAACCCTATTATCGCTCGCTCGCTTCTACCCCGTGTCCACGCAGCGCCACCGTACGTACGACCCGCAGCGCCGGTACCCCGTCTTCCCTTGCTTATCACGCCCAACAAGGCGCCCTACCGCCCCATGCAGCCTCGCCAATCTGTTCCCGATTCGCCCTAGCCCTCCCGCCCGTCAATGGCCCCGCTGGTGAAACAATCGCCCAACCCAGCCCATGTCCCGTCCCCGGGGTGCGATCTTATCAAACAGGGACATCGAAATTCTCCGCGCGGGCGGAGCTGAACGCCGGAGAGAGAAGGCGGGACATCGCTGGCTTAGCTCCTCGGTATACATACGGTGGCTTTTGGGGCGTCGCTCTCCATCCATTACGTAGTGCAGTCTTCCACTTACTGGTTTTGATAGCCGGTCTGTGATAGGAAAGAGAGCGCCTCGGGCAGCGCCCAGGCTGCCAGGCGGAAAAGTAAATGATGTTTTCTCCCGTCCCAGCGTCCAAGGGCCCCTAGAGAATCCCCCACGCCTTTTTGGACACGCCATCGAGAATCGAGAATTCAGTGAATCATCCCTGTCGAGGATCGATGGTCTAGCAGAAAGGGTCTCGGGCCCTCCCCCGCCCTCAATTTTCGCAGGGTTACATACGTAGTACGTACTTATGTAGGAGCGGGTACCTTGCAGTGGAGCCGGCAGTTAGGGAGGCGGGAGGAAGTGGTTGGACGCCAGGGACCAAGAATCAGAGGACAGGAGGCATGCTCGAACTAAAATGCCCACCTGTCAACCCACCGCCGGGAGTCAGTTCTCTCATGCGCCGCTCGCCATTACATTATACTGCATTCATTTGTGATGGCCTGAAAGCCACCAATATTCCCGCTCCGTATGTATGCTCGCTATGGTCCCAAACAAAGGAGAAAGTGAGGATATAGAAAAAAGCGGGGAGAACTCAGCTCTTCCGCGATACCAACGAGGGTTATGCTTGTTCCCCACACCCAGTCGGACGGATATCAACAGATGAAATGTGCACACGTTGCTAAGTGCTTGAGTGATGAATCAAGAAAAGTTGTGAGTAGGCCACGTCAGTCTGACACCACCTTGACAAGAAGTGGTAGGAAAATGGCATAGAGGCCGTAAGTGAGATTACCTAAGGACCAACGAGCCAGCAATTGAAATCCGTTCAAGTCCGCACTGAACAGCAGACCTAGTTATGACATGAATTAGAAACGCTTATGATTTGACATTGGAATTACAGGAAAGTACCTCAAGGAGCAAAGACCGCCTGATGAGTATCAAAAAGAAAAGCTCGGAGGAAAAAGAAGTCAAAACAGGAAAGGTAGACACTAAAAAGGGGGAAACAAGAAATGAAAGAGTATGCAAGACGGCCATGAAGAAAAGGTCCGCAATCCGTGCATCCTGCATCCATCCCCTTTTATGACCAGCCCGTCCATTCCCAACGTCCTCGCGCTTTGCCCGCTCACGCCTAGATTACCTTTTCGCGCCTGCGTTTTCCCGCTCCGCCCTCTCACATTTCCCGTTCAATCACTCACCCCACCGGCGTCGCGCTCCTCTCCCGACTATCCCTCTTCGGTGCCAAGAAGCTCCTTCTCATACTCTTGCCCGCGGGGCTCTGCGCGCTGCCATGCGTGCTCCCCGTCTCTGCGGGCACGAAGCTGCTCCTCACCGTCACGGACCCACTGCCACACTTCACCTGCTTGTCGCCGCCGCCGGTGCCCTGGTCGTCGACGAAGAGGACGCCCTCGCCCAGCTCGTCGTCGTGGGACCACAGGCTGTGGTCCTTGACTGTGAGCCGGAACTGCGTGTCGGCGGCCGCGGGCACCTTGACCGTCTCGTCTTCGACGTCGAATGCCACGTCGCCCGTGTCCGACTTGATGGCTTTCGTCTTGTGCACTTCTTTGCTGCCCTTGGCCGAGTCTATCTTGAGGTGCACGCGCACATTAGTCTTGGGCGGGAAGCCCGATGCACCCACGATGGCGATGGTGGCCGTGCCCGCGTCGGCGCCTCCGGGGGGCGGCGTCGCCGACGCGATCGAGCTCGCCCCAAAGCTGCGGTGCCGCATGTGCGGGGTGGCCGGGCTGCTTTCGGCCGTTACGACTGGGGACGCCTCAGCTGAACCGTTGGGCTCGGTCCGCTCTTCCACCGTAATGTCTTGGCTGCCCTTCTTCTTGCCCATGATGCCGCGGCCGAGGAATGACGCCCCCTTCATGACACCACCACCAACGAAGACGGCGCCCTTACCGACGCCCTTCACGGGCGCGCCGATAACCTTGCCAGGTGCCGCGAAGGTTCCGTGGAACGTGCTCGAGCCTTGCCGCGAGCGCGTCACGTAGTCGGGCTTGAACGTCATCTTCAGCCGGATGGAGCCCGACTTCCCATCGAGACCTAGGGTCACTTCCTGCTTAGTAAACGGCTCGAGGATCTCGAGGTTGATGTCGGCCTTGCCCAGGAGATCGGCCTTGTCACCGAAGTCCCAGTCGTACACGACCACCTCGAAGTCAGCGGCCGTTCGGCTGCGGACCGGGACCTCGAAGAACTCGTTCCAGGCAGGATGAAGCGTTTTCTTCTGAGTTTTGGTTTTGAAGACCTCCTTGCCGTTCAGATTGAATTTGCAGTAAGGATCGGAGTAACCGTTGCGGTCAGCAGCAGGCAGTTCAGCCGCATCAAGGACTTCCACGCGCAGGGTGCCTTGGTTGTTGATGCTCTCGCTCGGGTCGAGTTGCATCTTCACCGGGAGGTACTTGAGCGATACCGTCACCTTATTTTCTTTTCCATCCTTGGATTTGAGGACAAGCGTTGTGGGTTTGTACTATTCTCGTCAGCTTTGGCGGCGAAAGACAACGCGCAGGTTACATACCAAGCAACGCTGCATGGTGCTCAATGTTTCGCCGCTTAGTTTGGCGATGATGTCTTCGTCTTTGACTTCTCCGCTTTTCTCGACGTCTTCAATGATACGAAGAGTAATGCGGGAGAATTCCAGTTCTCGGACCATAGCATCGCCAGCTACAACCGTCAGTTTCCACTTGGACGAAAAGCGATAGAATTTTGGTTCAGACTCAGTGACCTACTCTCGTTGAACGTAGTCTGCTTCGAGCGAATCTTGGTCGCTCTATACGACGGGAACAGCATATCGTCCATCAAGACCTCCAAGTGGCATCCAGTCTCCGAAAACTCCCCGCTGATAATCTTGAAGACAATGAGTCCAGACTCTAGATAATGATATTTCTTGTTAGATACTGAATAAGAATGATAGCACTCCGATAAACCCGTGCTAGACATGATCCGGTTCCTCAACGCATACTCACCATATTGCTGCAAGTCATCGCCCGTCAGCCTGATCTTCGGCGGCTCCTTCTTCTCCAGGAAGGACGGCGCGTCAAGAGAGCCGTTTGTTGTATTCGCCGTCGTGTTGCTCCTGAGCGAGCTGATTGTGCCAGTCCGCTTGTGAGCTGGGTCGGCAAGGTTCCTCGGTTGATCCCCATTCGTAGCTTCGACGCTGGGCCGGCCATTCGCTTCCTTAGCTTCCGTGGTCTCTTTGGCCTCTTTCGCTTGTTGGGCTTCCTCTTCCTCTTCTTCCGGATCCACGACATTCAGAGTCGGGTAGAATGAGCAAGTATAGTTCAGCGTCCCTTTCGGCGTGGCGCGCGGGCTGGTGCGGAGACCGTCCGATAGCAACTTGTGCTTGTTGTCAAAGACAACGTACTCGCCATTATCATCCTGCTTGATGTAGTCGGCAGCGGCGATTTCCACGTGTCCCAAGGATCTATCTTTGCCCATGGTTTCCTCATCCATAACCTCAAGGAGGAGCTTCTCGCGGGTGCTGTGGACCGGGACATAGTGCACCTCGTCCCAATCCGGATTAAGGTTGTTCTTGAATGTAACCGTGCGAGCCTTTTCAATGCCCGACAGGAGGACGCGGACATATGGGTCCGACTTGCCCATTGTCTCAAGGTTGCGCAAGTTACGTGCGTTCTGGAAATGGAAGCGCATCACGCCGATCGGGGTCACGTAGCCGCCTGAGCCACCCAGAGCTCCCTTGAGCGCCACAGGCTTCCACTGTAGCGTCATCTTGACCCTTCCAGACTTGACGCCGTGGAGATTGTACCACTCTTGACCCTTAGCCATCATTTCAAGCATGTCTTCCAACTTGATCTGATACCTGCCGATGATGGGGTCCGTGGCTAGGTCGCGGTCATCTTTCAGAACCAGACCGATTCTAGCCTTCTTCCTATCCGTGATGAGGAGTTCCTTGGATGCATCTGGAAAGATGGGCTGGTTTGTGCGCTTGAGCTTCTTGGAGATGTGCACCTCCTTTCCGTTGAGCAGCAACACGGCGTACGGATTGAGCTGGCCGATCAGGCTCATGCTACCATCCAGATCCTTCGCCTGGGCAACGGTGAACTTGGCGATCCCAGTGGAAGATTCTGGGGGCGGCTCCTCGGTGCCGTCCTCGAGCTTCATAGGCTGCAAAACTGGGAAGAAGCGAATATCGCACTGAACAACACCGCGCGCGCGACCATTGGCCATGACTTCGAGTTGCTGGTTCTCGTATTCCTCTTCCACCTCGAGCTGTTCGAGAGGGAAAGTGCATGTTCCTAGCTCTTTGTCTTTCCGGTAGTCATTGTAATCGAAGACATTGATCGTGAGCGAGTCCTTAAGCGAAGAGATGATAACGTTGATAGTAGTGTTCCAGCGCGGGTTCGCATTCTCGTGAACGGTTTCAGTCCTTTTGAGCTCCTCCCTGTTGTTGATGGAGACGGTCGCGTACGGGTCGGGCGTGCCCGAGAACTTGTCAGGGTTCTTGAGACCCTGGGCGCCGTGGAACGTGATCTGCAGAACGCCGATTGCCTGATCGACGGGGTTGCCCGCGAGCATCTTGGCGATCTCAATGGGGAAAACATTGGGGTCGTACATCATGGGGCCCAAGTTACCGTGAATCTGCTCCATGATGAAGCTCTCGAGGCCTGGAATGAAGTTGATATCGAAACCGAAAGTATCGCCTCCAAGCGGCTTGCAGACATAGTCAATTTTCGGGCGCTCCAGGAAGCAAACCTCAACTTTCTCAATGTGCGGGAACGGAATCTGGAGCTTAAACTTGACACGCATGAGGCCCGAGCATGCCATGTCTTCAACGATGACATCCAAACCCTTGCTAACCATGCCTTTCCCAACACGCACCTCGAGCACGACTTTCGGGTTCTGTTTGTTATTGATCTGTCGCGCGGTGAGATCAGCCGTGTCGTTCGGCGTGAAACTGAATTTCCAGTCCATGAGCACGATATCATCCTGGGTCTTGGGATACGTCTTGACGTGCTCCAGCCGAGGAGGCTTGGTGCCGAGGGTGAACAACTTCAGTCGCAGACTGTCGAGGAATGCCGGAGTCGACGTGGAGAGGACCTGGTCGACGGAGGAGACGATGGTGTCGCATAGGACCGGAGCGTAAATTGGCCAGAATTTGACTAGAAAGCTGTTGATCCACTCCAAGGACTCGTTGTCGGTTTCAAGCTTGTTCTTAGCTAGCTCGCGATTTACGTCGTCCCTAAAATTCCTCCGGACGCGTCGAATCGACGTCCGATAGTAAGTACCACACACCGCCATGACGAGAAAAACCCAGCCAAGGCCGCCTCCTAGGATAGCAACCACCCAGGAGGTCAGGCAGGCGAAGATGATCACCCCCGCATTGTGATACCAATCTGTCCACATAGCATCAGTCACCCCGGCCTGCATGTGCGCGCGTCTATCCAAATGACTGACCTCCAAAGAACTTGTCCTCGAGCTTTCCCTCCAGCCACGTCTGGTGGTCGAGCAGCGTGCCTTCGTCCTCGTCCTCCGGAGCTATTCCCGATCCGAACCGCGGCTCCCAGCCAACCCGATTCCAGCGCTCTGCATCATCCCCGGGAGCCTTGCCGTTGGCTTCGGGTGAGGCGGGAGCATCAGCTGCGGCGTCTTTGGTAGGCGAAGGTAGGTCGTATTGGTCTGGGGTGCCATCGTCCTGTCGGCACCGGCGCACATAAGAATTAGCCACCACAAGACGCCGGTTCCCAGGAGCCCAGCAGAACCAGCAAACAAAAGCAAGGATTACTCACGACATCCGAAGCGAGCGCGGCAGCTTTAGGCTTGCGTTCGTGGTGGAATCCAGGCGGGACACGCTGCGGCATTAGACCGGTAGCATTAGCACAAGAGCGCCGGTAGCATGCAGGCCAACATCACCTCCAAAATTTCGCGAAAGCAACAACATAGAAGACGGGCGATTTCTAAAATAATTTTTTTTCTTTTCCTGGTTGCAATTGAAAAAAAGTGAGGAAGGAAAAGATAACACACCGCTCGGGCCTGCGCAGCCTTTTCCTCCGCCGAGGCGTTGGGGTCGAACTCGAGGGCCGGGATGCCGCTCTTCTGCGCCTCCTTCATGATGACCTGCTCGGCGTCCTCGGCCGAGACCTGCGTGTCCGGGTCCTGGGCCGCCTCCATGACGCCCTGCTGCTTGAGCTCGCTCTCCTCGCCGGCGGCCATGATGGACGTGAGGGGAATCGGGGAGGGGGAAAAAGGGTTGCGGAAGCTCCTAGGTAGTAACAGCAGCAGCTAGCTGGCGGGCGGATCTAAGAGGACGTTCTCGGTTGCGGTTGCTTCGACCGACGTTGCGCGCGCGTGCGGGGAGCAGGTAGAGCACGCCACGACCGAGACGGCCAGCAAGTTCGAAGCTGGTGTGGGAAAGCTGTCGGGCTGGATCGCGGCTAAGTTGCAAGGGTACCAAAAAAGTTGTCCAGCCGCCCTTGACTTCGCGCTGTCAGCTACTGAGACAACTGCCAACCCGCTGCTGCTGCTGCTTCGCGGCCGCAAGGTCTCGCCGGGAAAAGGGTGCGGAAGGAGGAACGGCGGCCGCGGAGAGGAGAAGAGGCGAGGTTGAAAAGGAAGGAAAGGCGTGCAGAGCGCAGGCTGCGAGAGCAACCTCGGAGGTGCAGGAGAGGGAAAGAAGGGACAGCCGATGAGGAAGCCGATGAGGAAGCCGATGAGGAAGCCGATGAGGAAGCCGATGACGAAGTGGCCGGGGGCTTGGGGGCTCGGGCTGCCAGGAAGCTGAGCCTGGGGCACGGGCACCGAGTCGAGTTGCGCGTCCGGGGGCAGAGCAAGGCAAGGCCGCAGCGAGAGCGGGCAGCTCCGCGGTAGGCTTTGGGGTTTCCTCAATGAGATCGCTGGGCAGGCGCCGGGGTCCTCACGCGGCCGCGGACGCCGCTAGCAGCCAATTTACCTGCGCGCCAAGCACGCGGGCAACGACAAACCTCAGCACAGCGCCCGGTCTTTTTGTTTCCTTTTTGGCGCTGTTGGAGAAAAGAAAGAGAGGCCCCGTCCCACACGTCCGACAGCAGCCGTCCCACTCGCTTCTCTGGAGTCCCCTCCACCGCGACCTGACACGGGCGAGACAGGCTTTTCCGCCCACAGGAGCTCAATCGTCGCCGCCTGCTATTCGCCAGCCAGGCCGAACGACTGCGCCACAAATTAGTCGCCCTCGGAATTCAATTCGCACGGCCGGCGGCCACGACACACAACCGCCGATGACGGCGTGCGGCTGCCCTGGTTGATTGCGCGGTTGGCGATCGGGCCCTCGCCAGACCCTGCTGCTGCTACATATGTACTAGGGGGGGTTGTGGCGGCGTTCGAGCTCGGCCGGCTCTCGATTGCGCGCATCGAGCTAACAAGAAAGTACATACCTTAAGCTCTGTGCGGGCTCGCGGGACTGCCTCTGTACGTTCGGTCTGGGCGAGCCAACAAGAGCTGCAGCTGCCTCAGGCCCGCCGCTCCCGGTCCCGCGGGCTGAAAAGGTTTCGAATGCTTCTTTCCTTCCATCGCTTCGCCCCCTCGTATGATATCTCGCTCATAGCTCGGTCCAATCCTCGTCGACCTGCAAATCGATTGGGCCGTCAGTCTGTCGCCACCGGGGCCTCAGTTGTCGCAGATGGCTGACTGAGATTGCGCCTGTAACTTGGGACGCCCGCGATCTAGCCGTTGTGCCGCGCTCCGTGCGGGCGGGTGCTCTCCCCCCTCCCCAAAGTTTGTGTTGGCATGTATCACGGTTATCTCGGCCGGACAAAGCGGCCGAACTCATCCCGTCCTCTCGGTTCCCAGACCCGCCGTCGTCTCTTGGCGCTGCCGCCCTCTCGTACCCGATCTACTTGTTGATCTGGTAACCTCAGCCACATCTTCCGTGCTCTTGGACCCTTGAGCACACCTTTCGAGGCTTTGAGTTCCAGGCGCTCCGTTTTCTTTTTGTGGCACCAGGCTCTATGTAGATATGTAGTGACGCAACGCGCACCATAGTAGCGATCGGTAGTGAACGGTAGAAGAGAGCTTAACTGATCACTCTGGAGATTGCAAAAGTCCTCTCGCATGACTATGTATATTACACCCACACACCAAAAGACAGTCGGAACATTCTCTATCCTCGCTATATCCCCACAATGACTAAAAATCGGCCGTGATAGCATAATATCTAGTCCGACGGACAAAAAATGTAGTAGGAGAATCGTCAAAGGACTCTATTCGTACAGATCCACCGCAATAACGGAAGGGAGCCAGTGTCGCACTGCCAGTCATTACACAATGGAACCCTCGCAAATCCCCCAAAAGTGCAAACATAAAGTACAACACAAACGCCCTCATCTCCTGCCATCGTACACCCCGCCTCATCCCCTCCTCCCTCTTTTCCGTTCATACCCTATGTTCCCCCATGCTCCCATTCTCCTCACCTCCACGGCGACTCATTCGGATACCTCCTTCCCCCGACCCCATTTACCGGCCCCGCATACCTCGGATCCCTCCCCGCCGGCCCCGGCTGCGGAATCGGCGCCGACGGTACCCCTCCCCCACCACCACCATCCCTCCTCCACCTATCCCTCTCTCTCTCCCTCTCACGCTCTTCGCTCCTCGCCCTCATCCTATCCCGCTCCCTCTCCCTCTCGCTACTACTTCCCGCCCTCGCCCTCCGATCGTCGTATGCGCTGTACCGTACCTCCGGCGGCAGCGCCCCCGCGCTGCCACGCCGCGGCGACACCCCGTCCCGCACCGCCGCGTACCTCGTGAGTCCCGGCTGCGGTCTCCCTGCGCCTGGCGGCGGCGGCGGCGCCCCGGGCGCAGCCATGGGCACCGCACCCGGCGGGCCCGGAGACGCCAACGGCGGAACTCCTCCCGGCGGGGGCATGTGCCCAGCGCCGCTGTACGCGCCGCGCGGCGGCGCCGCGGCCGCAGGCGGCGACGTGCGCAAGTCGTAGTACGGGTGTTGGGGGGAGGGCACGCCCGGAGCGACGCCCGGCGGCGGCGCTGGCCCCGCACCCCCCGCCATGGGTTTCTGGAGATGCGCCACGTGCGCGGCGAAGATGGGGTCTTTGGAGGGCCCGTAGCCGGCCGAGAGGTGCGGCGGGGACTCGTAGCGGCGGCGGCGGTCGTCTAGCGAGGGGCGGCGGCCGCCGTCACCGCTGCCGTGCCGGTGGCGGTGCGGGTGCGGGTGCGGCGCGTGATGGTGCGCGTGGCGGCCATCATCATGATGGTCGTCCTCGTAGTCGTCGTCGTAGGGCGGGAAGTACTCTCGCGGCGAGTGCTGTTGCCGAGGCGGAGGCTCGTAGCTACGGCGGCGGCCGAGCGGTATCTCGGGCGCGTGGGGCGGCGGCGGCTCATAGCTGCGACGGTGGCGGAGCTCGCGGTCATCTCGCAATCGATGGTGCTGAGGCGGCGGGAGACCGAGATCTTCTGAGCCCGAGGCTGACGAGAAGGACGAGCGACTATTACCGCGGCGGTGCCGGCGGAGCGACGGTGGCCTCGAACGTGAATACCGCGGCGGCCGGCCAGACGGTAGCTCATCCTCAACGTCCGCGTCCTCGGCGCTATATCTCTCGGGATAGCTCCGCCGACGCCGCTGATTACTAGCGCTCGAGCCCCAATGGTTGGGGCTCCAAAAGCGGCGCACTGTAGAGACGAACGGGACGCGCGAGGAGGGTACCTTAGAGTACCGGTGGACGACAGTAGGACGCCCTTCTCGGTTGCGATAGAGAGGATTGCGAAAGTACTCGGCAGCGCCAGTGCGCTCGTCGGCGGAGCCGTCCTTGGACTCCTCGCTTGAGTTGCGGCGGTGGTGTGCGGAGCCGCCGTTTGGAGCCTCTGCCGTTGGAGAAGTTGTGCCAACGTTTGTGCGATTTCGCCGTTCGTTGCCCTGCTGTTCGGCTTCGGCGCGGAGCTTGTTCGCGACGTCCTCGTACCACTCGATCATTGACGGATCTGGATGGTCTGGGAACGCTTCCCTGGGCAAGAGCTTGGGAAATGGTCGGTTCGTTTCTGGGTCAATTATATCGAACTTGTCGACTGCGTTTTGCAGGAATGGGACGTGCTCCTCGGGCCCCAACAATAGCTGTATCGTCTGCCATGTTATGTATCCCTTCTTCTTAAGCGCCGGAATCTGCGGCGCGCCATATCCGTCGTCATCAGGAGCTGGCTGCAACGAATGGAGGCACCCGATAGATTTGTATATGAAGGCGATCGAGGTCGGCGGCGTCTCGACGAACAGAGCATCGTAGTCGCCCCCCACGGCACGATAGAACGCTGCAAGCTGCGTGGGATTTACGTCTTGATATTCCGCGGGATCGATGTTTTTACTCTAGCGAACACGCGTAAATATCCCAACCGCACTATCACGATACTTCAAGGGCCAGAAGACGGTGGTTTAGGTGTAGCACATACTATGTGATCCCAGATGCCGCTTAGAAGCTGATTCAGCTTCTTAGTTCCGCACTTATTCTCCTCGAACATGTAGCCCCAGTAGTCCATCGCCTCTCTCGTCTGCGCGTCTTGGTCTTCCATTTTGTCGATTTCACGCGCGGTCCGGTCGGATCAAATTGGAGGATTCTCAGCCGGTCGTTTGTCTTAGATGGGCTCAAAGGCAGCAGGTTGCAGATGCACCCAAGCTTGCCTGGATCGATGCGATGCCGTAGAGTTAAGCGGGGACAGACAGGAAAATCAACGAGACCGCAGGCAAGCATAAGGGGACAAGTTCGAGAGTCTCATCGGATGGAACCCGCCTAGATATTGCGATTGCGATTCCGGGAAAACTAGGACGACAGTGAATCCGCGCTCGTCGATGATCCACAAGAGACCAAAGTACTTTGCGGAGAATGCGGTCACAGCTCAACTCTCTACGACGAGCAAGGCGCTGCGAAAAAGTTGGCGATGCAGGTCCGAAAGAACGCGGCGCAGGACGGGAGGTATATGAAGGTGCCTGCAGTTCCCCGACGTAGGGACAAGGCATCAGCAGAACAGGTGCCTCAGCCTCCGGATGGCAGGCAGTAGCCCGGCTTGCCGTCACTACCTGATTCGGCGGCCATGTCTGGGCTGCCCTGAGTGCTGACGAGCCTGCTGCCGGGTACCAGCCTGCTGTGCCCAGCTGCGCCTTCCCGGATCCCGGATGTCGCGGGGCAGATGCTGCCCGGCCACGCATGAGGTCAACGGCGGGGCAACGTGCACAGCCTCAGTCTTTCAGCCACATGTGAGGTTCCATACCATCACATGTGGCGCCTTACAGAGTAAGCGTCCGCGCTAGAAGTACCTGTTGCTTGCAACAGTCAGAACAAGAATCCCGTCCAGCCATTAGATGCCTACTGAACATAGCAATGTTTGCCTATCTGCTTGAGACTTAGCCTATTATTACTCTCTGTGATCTGCATCTTTGTGTACATACTATGATCAAGTTCACAGTTGGCACCAAATCCTGAGTCAGTGGCGTAATGCGCACTAAGGCCAAGCCGGGTGTGGAAAGTACCATCTTCCGACCCTAATTTCCCACACCGCCATAAACACGTGAATCACCACCATGTACCACCTGCCAACATCGTGTGTGCACCCAAGCCATTCCTACTGCCGATCAGACCAAGAAATAGGACCGAAAGCTGCCCACATCACGAGATAGCAAAAGGCTGACACGGCGCGTTGCACGGAGTAGAAAAGCCGACGTGAGAAAAGCGTATGCTGTTCACTGCAACATTATGTAGTCATGTTCCTAAAACGGGAACAAGTCCGTCTCGTTTTCCATGCTGCTACAAGAAGTCAAAAGAAAGGGTGCTTGGTATGGCCCTTCTTTCTGAACCAAATGCACTCTAGCCCAACCATGCACCAGTGGGCACTCGTTCTTTAAGCGCACCATGATTATTTCCGCCAAACAGGTAAAAGAAAGGCAAAAAACGCCATGCCATCTAGTGCTCCAAAAGACGCAGGCTTCCCTGGACGACCACGTTTTCGAGGATGGATCCAGGAGGAATATCAATCGTGCTCCCCTCCGTCGCAACAATGATGACGGTTCCCTTCAGAGTGACGCCACGGCCGAGATTGACGGCACCGGTGATGGTGAGATGGTCGAGCTCGACGATCTTGGGGATGCTGGGAATGCGCGACTGGAAGCTAGAGACCTTTTTAAAGTCGTTTCCAAGCTTGATCAGCGGCGCCGGGCCAAAGCGGTTAGGATCCATCATAAGCTGCCCGTGCTGGAGAGTGTAGAGATCCGACTTGACCAGCATGAGATCCGAGCAGGTCTTTACGGGCAGGAAGCGCCGCCGAGGGACATTAACGCCGTGAGCATTCTGGAAGTGACGGATGGCAGCACCGACAGCAGTTTCGAGCTGAATGACCGACAGGTCAGCCTCGCCCTTGCCGGCCGGGATGCTCTTCTCGTTGGGAATGATCTCCAGCTGAAGCTCGTTGTTTTCCACCACGCGCTTGATAGCTTTAAGGTTCATCCAGATGTTGTTGGTGTTGAAGTACTTGAACTTCTTAATCGACTTGAACTCGTTGGCATGCTCCTTCGGAACCTGGGCGATTTCGAGGAGGCGAGCGGTACCTTCGTAGTCAATGATGGTACCACCCTTGACGTCCGCCTTAGTCTTATCCGTCAACTCCATGATGTACTCGGCCTTGGAGTCGACCATGTGCTGAAGAATACGAAGGTCCACAACTGCACCCAGGTTGTCGGCATTGGAAAGGAAGATGTACTCCACACCGCGATCGATGAGTTTTTCGAGAATACCGGAGTTGTACAGCGACTCGAAGATGTCACCGTGTCCAGGCGGATACCAGTCGGAGATCGCAGAGTCGGCTGACTTGGGGGCCGGAAGGAGTGAATCCTTCAGCACACGCGGGTATTTGGACTGGTTGAACGTCAAGATGTCGATGTTATGGCCTTCGTACTTCTTGATGATGTTCGCAGTGTCGGCGTCAGTGTTGAACGAGTTCATCAGCACGAATGGCACGTTAACATCGTACGTGCGGTTCAGGTACTCGATCTGGCGGACGGACAGATCCAGGAACGACATGCCATCGCGGACCTCAATGACCGATTTCGGACCGACACAACCCATCGAAGTACCTAGGCCGCCGTTGAGCTTGACCACCGCGAGCTTGTTCAGGTATTCGACCGACTCGGAGTTGGCGAGGTCGGCGTAGTTAACCACCTGCTCGGGTTTCGGCGGAGCAATGCGGGACCATTCAATGGCGGTGCCCTTGGCCTTGTCATTAAGATAGCGGCGGAAGAGAGCGAAGAAGTTATCCATTTCCGTCTCGAACCTCTATTCATCATGTTAGCATACCCTCATGTAAGAAGACCAGGAAAGCACTTTCACATACCTCCTTCTTAGAGTCATCCTTGACAGTGTCGACCAGCTGGTTCAACGCATTGCGCATCTGCGACGCGGCAACGTTGGTGGAGGTATTCTCGAAAGCCTGTATTTAGAGCATAAGCGCGTCAGGACTCTTTCCATGCAAGGCATAATAACCGAATTTGGACCATGGTTTTCGAAAGCCAGGACCAGTTACGTAGAATGCGAGGGTTCATAGGGGGAACATCCAGAATCGGCGCTCATATTGAGCGTAACAGCCATCGTAGTTGATGCCACGAGGGCAGGAAGAGAGGTGTGGGCAGAAAGGAAAGTTGGTTGCGAGACGCGTGCGAAAAGCTTTTTTAGCCTTTTGTGGCCACAAAAACCGTCGTCCGTTGCTCGGTAACGCCGGCCCGTAGCACCTTCCTTACACAAAGAGGGGGGCACATGTCAAACTTATTTGGGATCGGGATTGCCTCATAATTCAGCCGAACGACTGGCGGAGTCCCGCATAATACAAAGATTGGCTATAGACGGCCCAGAGGTCCAGTACGAGGCACAGAAATGCGAGGGAAACCCACCACATGTGATTGGGACTTGCCGTGATGCCTGCGTGCAAAATCGGCGTCGCCATTGTTGCCGCTGGCGGCAGAGGGCTTGAGGTGGGAGGGAATTGCGCGGGAAGCCATTGGGGACGTTATGAAGAGGGTGGGGTCTGCAGTCTGCGGAGGGGGGGCGTGCGGTCGGTGAGAAGGCGGAGTAGCTAGTCGGTGACAAAATTTTGGAGGGGCAGCTCTCGCTCACGGACCAACACTAATGTCGTTTGCCCGCAATTTGTGTCAGGGGATAGAAAAAGGCCGGCAGGCGGTGGAATGTCCAGACTCGCGACAAAGTGAGGCGACTTGAAGGAACACGGCTAGAGGAGATGATGGACAACAAGGAGCGTGGGCGGCCGCCGCAACCTTTATAGGATTGACATTGACACTGGAGCTGCGTCCGCACTGCCAAGTGTTGCTCGGGAAGCTGCTGCTGGCTGGGGCACTGGAGGGCTTGTGCAGTTGCTATCGGCACCCCTGCCCCGCCACCTCGGGGCCTAAGGCCGAAAAGAGCCACCAGCCAGCCCTTCCAGAATCCAGAGGGGTCTGTTTTGAGCACCCAGACTCATTCGGGGCATAACGGCGCAATGCAGAGCGCCACGATCAATATCTTCGTTCCATCACTCTACCCCCCGGGGCGGTTCAAACGCTCGGGAAAGTCTCAATTAATTTTGGACAATTCATTTTTTTAAAAGGAAAAAAAAAGAATGTTCCCCCCGAGGTCTACCGTTCGGGACCTATACATGCAAATCGCCTTGGAAAGACGCCGCCGCACCACCTCAGAAGGTGCACCGCACGTAAAAATTTGAGATGGTGCGGCGGGGCCGGGGTGGAGGTCGTCGTCAGTCTCGGGCGGTCTCAATTTCTCTCCCTGGAGTTCCTGCCCAGCCGTGTAAGCGGTGAGACGATCGCGGCCGGCGTACGCCCTATCGTAGGCCGCGTTCGCGAGCGCCGGCCCCCGGTCATGTTAGGTTGCGTTTGCTCTTTTGCAACTGCAGAAGTGGTACTCCGTACCGCACACTGTTGAGCGTCTGGCCAGCCGGCGCCCGGATGACGCCGATGGATCGTCTAGAAGCCCTCCAATTGCAGCCCGTAGACGGCATCGTGCGCGAGATGATTGCTCTACTTTTCCCAACGTTGGACGCCAGCTCAAAGGTGCAGAGATTTCGCCACTCGCAAACTCGCAGGAGTAGCACAACCCCTTTGGCGCATCCGACGGCACTCTCTAGCCTCCAAGTACGGGCGCATACGGAGTATGTGCATAGCGGAGATATATCCGCCTTTTAGTTAGAGGACATTGTTGTCCCTAGGAAGGTCGCTCGATACGGTGCGGCGTGCGCCACTATACATTCGTTCAACTCCTGGAAAGTACGTTTTCGGAGAGTTGGGCACGGAAATCAGGCAAGCCACACCTTCGGCTAGAATAATTATTGAGGGCGGTCTTGTGCCACAACCCACCCTACCCAGGCGCCTCACCCACGTGCGTGGGGGGGACCAGCGGAAACAGGGGCAGATGCAAACAACGGCCGCAATCTCATTCCTGCCCCCCTGCTCACTCGCCGTTATTTCATGCATATTTAAAGTCACCAGAATTGCACCGTTTCTAAGCTTCTTATACTAATTACACTCCCGAACATGTTGGACATATTCCCCCACAGCGGCTGAGCGGGCACAGAAATGTTGGTAATCTTTCGAATAGCCGGCTTCCACTGGCCAGTGCGGCTTAAAATCGTCGGTGGTACTAGCCATGGTCATCCGCTCCCTTTTAGGTTATCGAAACAAACTTGAAATGTGCAGGGACAATTTAAGATAAGCTCGTTCAACAGCCATCACATCAGCCACGACATATCTCCACTAATGGTGCATCCGCAAACGGCACAGCTGAAGGCTTCTCAAGCCGGACCCTTACTTTTGCACCCGGTGAAACAGGTTCGATAAAGCCCTTGATTACCTCCTGGGCTATCTTCACCGCCAGCGTTTCCAAGGTCTCGAATGAGGATGCCTCAAGAGTCTAAGACCAGTTAGCAATATAGACGCCACATAACTTTGGTATAATTACTGTTGTCACCACTCGCTCGAGCAGCGAATAACTATCGCTTGCTTCGCGGTGCACCCCTTCAATCCATATATTCGCAACAACAACTTGCCGTAGGTTTCTCTCGTGGCTGTTAACGCCAATAACAGCTGGAACGCGGAGATTTTTCAGATACAGCCTAGGGGCGGCAGCACCAGCTTTCAGGGCGGAGGACACGCAGTATTCGACACCGTCTCCCAGCATGCTAGCTTTCGGATAGGAAATTTGAACCTTTCCGGAATCAATTATATTCCTTCTGTCATCCGTCCTCATCGCGGCGTCTAGTATCAAGTCGGCAAGCTGCGAGGTCGTCTTCCACTCATTTTGATTTCGGTGGCGAGCAACCTCCTCCATTATGTTCTTGCTCAGATTTCCATAATGCACGGTGCTCTCATCAAGAACATCCCCTGCAGCAGCTGAAGCGAACTGGTTGCTTAGGAAAAGCCACACGGAAACGAATGCAGGCTGACTCTTGGACCGTCCCCACACGTCTTTTCCCGCGAGTGCGGTAACCGCAAGATTGCGAACAGCGACGATATCGTGTCGTATCGGTGGAAAATCTCGATCCCACTCATCTTGGTCGAAGATATTCATTTTAGTTCGCGGCCTAGCAAGCGTGGACGGGAGATGACGATAAGCGGACGGTGTCTCGCCGATTTCGGTAATCGTCTCGCGGTGCTGGATACGGAGTAAACTGTGACCTGTCGTGTGCTGTTTTTGTGCGCCGCTATGGAAGCAGGACTTAGAAAGTCACGCTTGAAGATTTTTCACGCTCTCTACAGAAAGACGTCTAAAGTTGCTTGATACAGCAGAGGCAAGGCAATCTAAAATAATCAGACTTTGGACTCCCGTCCTCTTCGATGGCCCAGGGGACGACACCGACTTCTGTCGTCGTGCAGCCCTCGGCGATGAGAGGAAGGCGCTGTAAGGAGCAAAGCTGGAATGGGGAAAGTGGAACTTGAAAAAGGACTATAACCCAGCAGTTTTCTGGATGGAACTTTCCTTCGTTGAGTTTGTCACAATGGTTGTCACTTCTGCTTAGTGGCTGAGAAGGCACGTGCGCGGAAGACAAACGAAGCAAACACGGCAGTACAGTGGCACAGCGGGCCGACCTGTGCGGAAGGCTCTAGAACCAGCCCGGGTAGCTTCGACAGCTGCCTGAGCTTAAAATCTCGCAGAACTCGACTTCTCTCTCTTTGCTACTACGGCGACCATTTCCACCGATAGACGCAAGCTCCGGACTTATACGCCTATCATCATGGCCGACGCTCTCAAAGTGGAGGGCAACAAGCTCTTCGCCGAGAAGAAGTTCCCCGAAGCTATGTAAGAGCTCCCCGCCTTCCAATCTTCTTGAGCGTAGTGGTCTGACGCATGTGACAGCGAAAAATTCTCAAAAGCAATCGAGCTCGACCCTAGCAATCACGTACTGTATTCGAATCGCTCTGGAGCCTACGCTTCCATGAAAGACTTCCAGCATGCGCTCGACGATGCGACCAAGACTACGGAAATCAAGCCCCACTGGGCCAAAGGCTGGGGCCGGAAGGGTGCAGCCCTACATGGTCAAGGCGACTTGAGTAAGTATCCTAGCTAGGCGCTATGGTTCATGCTTGGGTGATGTCGCTAATTGTTTCGCAGTTGCTTCGATGAATGCCTACGAACAAGCCCTCAAACTCGATCCTAACAACGCGCAAGCCAAATCCGGTCTCGATGCGGTGAAGCGTGCCGTCGACGCTGAAGCTAGGGCGGACGGGATGGGCGGCGACCCTAGCGGCGGCCTCGGAAACCTTTTCAACGACCCGCAGCTTACCCAGAAGCTTGCCAATAACCCCAAGACGAGCGGCCTTCTGGGCGACGCCGAATTCATGAACAAGCTTCAGCGCTTGAAACAGAACCCGAACAGCATCGGCGCCGAGATGCGCGACCCGCGATTTCTCACTGTCATGAGCGTTCTGCTCGGGATTGATATTCAAATGCCGGGTATGGGTGGAGATGGTCCGGAGCCAGGCGCTGGGGCGAGGGAACATGAAGAAGATGTGCCCATGCCAGACGCGAGGCCTGCGCCTGAGCCTACGAAGAAGGAGCCAGAGCCCGAACCGGAGCCTGAGGATGAGGAAACAAAGGCGAAGAAGGAAGCCAAGGCGAAAGCTGACGAAGAGAAGAAGCTTGGCACAGAGTTCTACAAGAAGCGACAATTTGACGAGGCGATTGATCATTACAGCAAAGCCTGGGAGATCTACAAGGACATCACCTATCTTACGAACGTTGGCGCAGCCAAGTTTGAGAAGGGAGATTACCAAGGCGCGATTGAAGTTTGCCAGCAAGCTGTTGATCACGGTCGGGAAGTTCTAGCCGATTTCAAGCTTATTGCAAAGTGAGTATCTATATCGCATCCTTATTTATGGCCCTGTGGCTAATTCATCTCAGGGCATTTGGCCGCATCGGAAGTGCGCACGAAAAGATGGGCGACCTCCCTAACGCCATCCTGTACTACCAGAAATCGCTTACAGAGCACCGTACACCTGAGATCCTCGCGAAGCTCCGTGCAGTTGAGAAGGCTAAACTCAAGGTGGAGAGGGATGCCTACATTAACCCCGAGGAGGCAGAGAAAGCTCGCGAGCTTGGAAATGCCAAGTTTAAGGAGGCGGACTGGCCCGCCGCAGTCGAGGCGTACAGTGAGATGGTGAAACGCGCACCCGATGACCCTCGTGGGTACTCAAATCGGGCGGCATGCTTTATTAAGCTACTTGCCTTCCCTAGTGCCCTTCAGGACTGCGACGAGGCCATCAAGCGCGATCCGAAGTTTATTCGCGCCTACCTCCGGAAAGCCCAAGCCCTTTTCGCCATGCGCGAATATAGCAAGTGCTTGGACGTCTGTACGGAAGCTATGGAGCACGACGAGGGCGGCAAGAATATGCGTGAGATTGAACAGCAGCAGCAAAAGGCTCTTCAGGCACAATTTGCCGCTCGTGAGGGCGAGACCGAAGAGCAAACCATGGAGAGGATACAGAGGGATCCCGAGGTACGTGAGAAAAGCCTACCCTCACGAAACATCACTAATTATTTGCTGTTAGATTGTTGGAATCCTCCAAGATCCTGTCATGCAGAGTATTCTCCAGCAAGCAAAGAGCGACCCTGCCGCCCTCCAGGAGCATATGAAGAATGCTCAGGTTCGGTCGAAGATCAACAAGCTCATTGCCGCAGGTACGTCCTAAAACCACAAAAATTGTTCATTTGAATACTAATTTGGTACAGGTGTGATCCGTCTTGGCCGTTGAGGGTGAGTAGTTGCGACGACATGGCTCGAAACGGCGTGGTTTGAATGCATGGAGATGGGAAGCACGAATTGATATTGTGGGATAATCCGGGCGATGAGCATCTGTTCCATCTCCTACCACATGTTTAAATAGCCTCTGATGCATGAGTTTCCTAAAACACAGAGTAATTCGGTTCTTTTCTAGCGTGCAGTGGCGTGCAGTATGCAGTGGTATGCGCGGTAAAGCGGCGGTATCTCTACTTCTGTACTTCTGCTGCGACAATTCTACCCTTATCCTCAAGACTTCTGAAAAATACGGTGAGTCATGAGAGTCCTTTCCTGTAGGCTGATTGCTTATTTAGAGTGTGCGGACTTATCTTTAGAGCATCCTTCTCTGGACAATAACGCGCTGGTTGTGCTACTCCGCGCCAATCAGTTGCTGATTCTCGAGTCTCGAGTCTCGAGTGGGAACCCTAGAGTATTCCCATCAAGGCCGCATCTCGCGCGCATAGTCCCTACGAGGGCGATCTTTGAATATATCCTTCCCTCCCTATGTTGCGGTACCCTTGTATGCAGCGTGCTCATCTTGTACGCTATACTATGTATTCTTGTCGACTGCCTTACTCAAAATATATTGATGGCTTATAAAAGTCCTAGTTATTTGCATTACTGCATTTCATTCGCTGTGAGCTTTTGAAAGCTACAACAACTTCAAAACTTCAATCTCTTTAAAATGTCATCGAAGGATTGCAACTTGGTAGAATGGTCTTTGCTAAGAATTGTATTTATTCTTCTAAACTACAGAAGAACAGCACTCAGTATATACTCGCCGGTGGCACGGCCAATTCCGCACTCCCAGGTTTCTACTTCACAAAGTGTTTGCTATCTAGCAATATCCTCTAAGCACTAGAGTCTATCTTCAACTCTTGCCGTTGACCTTCGATTGCCTTAGTTTATGATGATCTTATCTCGCAGTGGCTGCGTGGATCGACTCCCAGGGTAGAATCAGAGATGAACTGACCATTGAAAGTTTACGAAGGTTTAAAGTACGAAGGCTTTGCGACAACCCAGTCTGGCTCGCAGGTAAAGACCTTAACTTCCCTGGGTTTTACAAACAGCGGTTCCGTTACGGCGAGGTAAGGTTTGTAATATTCCTTCTGTAATTGAACCTATGAGCAAGTTAGCACTGGGCGCGTCTTCTGGTATTGTCCTACAAGCCAAGCTGGGGAATCGTGAGTTGCATACGTTCATGAGCCACTCTATCGATGCCGCCCAACATTCGACAAACCGAAAGTTCACATATTCAGGATTGTCATCGGTGCGGAACACCTCGAAAGAGATGCATTCGGGCTCGGCGACGACCGCTTCCCAGCAGGGCCTAAGCTGTTCAAGGAAGAAGTCGGCTTTCTCCTTAGGGAAGTAGATATCGATGAAAGCGCAAGTACCGCCGTTGGCGGCTTTCAGCTTTTCGGCCATTATTGAAGAGGAGATATGGATGATGTTGGCGTAAGTAAACACTAGGTCTTGTCCAAGTCGATTGCGAACTAGCGATCAGCTTATATAGTTAAACAGCCAAGGAGGATTTGGCCCCCAAATCAGCATTACGAGTTGGCCTCGCGAACTTGCTTACGATCCAACCGATTCCCAACTGCAGGATCATGACCTATCATCATTCTAAGCAGCTCTATTTTATCAAAGTTGGTGTTGGAACCGATCCTTTCTTGATCACTCACGCCTAGATTATACCGACCATATTTGCGAGAACAAGATCTATTAGAAATTGGGCACCAGTCGCGAGCGATGCTTTTTCGAGAACCTCACCCGCTTTTTGGCCTTCCTCGTGCCCAGGGAGCACGTAGCATGGATGGTACGCAGCATAGGGAGGAAAGGCGACGGCGCGTTCGATGCGCGGCCATAAGGTCTAACTCTGTGCTCGAGAGTCAGCAACTGATTATTGAGGGGCACTCCGCACGGACGCCCTCAACGGCTATACAACCAGCGTATAGGGAAGGTCCCGCATCATTCGTGGGATTTTTTCGGTTTCTTGAGGGTAAGAGTATAACCGTTCCAGTGGAAGTATAAAAGAAGTAGAGATCATCTAGGCAAAATGGAACACTTTTCTATACTGTATTTAAATCTATTGTGAAGCAAACTAGCCAAGCTACACAGAGCTAGCCTCTGCCCACTTAAGAGAGTAAGGCATAAAGATATGGCTGGATGAGACGTAGGTTGCTATACCCGATCTAAAAACTTCCGGATGGATATGCTATACCAGATACAGTATATTTTAAAGTCTAAATACATGTTGATGCTGTTGCACCTAGTGGGGATTTCATCTACAGATTTTCTCGATTTGTGACTTCAAGCAAAGCCATGGTGTCATGCACCTCATACGACACAAGTAATTAACCTAACTTCTACCGAGGCGTTTGACTAAGTGAAAGTGGCCGGTTCGCGAGCTAAATAGAGGCCTTGTGTTCAGCATTCTGTTTTTTTTTCTCACGCAAAAGTCTGTCATCACTTCGCCTACACACGCACAAACCGCAACGAACGGTACCAAAAAGCATCAGAAGCGACTCTAGTAAGTCACTATTATTATGGTACACCGCTCTATGAATTTCGTGCGGATCCTTTCTTCTCCCTCCTATACACTCCACCACTCCACGCTACACCTCACCGTCCCGTCCTCTCACCTCTCTGAGCCAGTCGGTTCGCGGACCTATACCCAACCTGGCCGCGATAAATTTGACCGGCTTCGACTCTATATTCCAACTCGCGGCGATCACGCGCGTCGTCGTTCCCACCGGGCGCGAAGCTTCTGCCTCACACCCTCTACGTACGACTACGCGTATCCACCGTGGACATTGGACCCAGCCTGGTGGCGTTGGTTGTGGCGGTGGTGGCCCCCGAACCCCTTGGCATGTTCGGCATATTCGAAGTTTCCGCCGGCGCCAGCTCCGGCGTGCCGCGGTCCGGAAGCTGTGGGCGATCTTAGAGGCTCGTGCACGTGATAGCCCGGGTTGTGTTGTCGCTGCTGCTGTTGTTGGTTGTGCGGTCCTAGATAGTCGCTCGCGGGGTCGCAGCAGGCCATGTTCCAGCGAAGAGGCGCGAACTTGCCGAGGCGGACAGAGTGGAAGTTGAGGTCCTCCGGAAGGTGCATCCCCGAGTTGCCCATGACAGTCTCCGGAAGCAATATTGGGTTTGCCGTGATGGGATACTTCATTTCCGCGGCGGTGGTTGCGTCTGCGGCCAGATTGCCTTGGTACGTACGATCGGTGGGAACGTTGCCGTTGGCGAGCGTCTGGGGATATGTGTCTTTGTGGATCAAGTCCAGGAAGTAGGCGGTTTTTTGCTTGGCGACTGCGGCTAGTCGGTTGACTCCGGCACTCTCGAGGTCCGAGAAGACGGCGTGGGCTTCCTCCACTAGCCGGATGTGTTCCAAGTTGCCTGCCTCTAGCGCATCTAGAATGAGGATCATGCAGGCGCTGAACGCTTGTTGGCTCACCGTCCAGCAGATCAATGTTGACGGGGCCGCCTCCGAGAAGTATAGGAGTGGCTGAAGGAGAGCCACAGAGCAGCTTAGCACGAGTGGTCGGCCGCGTGGTTGGACGGGCTTTGCAGGCAAGGACCCACGCCGGTATGATGCAGCGCTACCTGGCATTGGCGAAGCAGCTCCTGATGATCCTAAAGTGGAGATGCTGGCGGACGAAACTGAAGCTTTGCGTGACGGTGGTGGCGAGACACTGCTCTTGGCGAATTCTTGTCGTTGGCGATTCAGAAGGAGCAGGTATGTGTGTATCTCGCCATAGTAGACTGCAGCAACAATGAGTTGGTTGGTCTATAAAGAGACAACGCAAGAAGGCCGTATCTATGCCCTTTACTTACAAGCTGCAAGTGCATTTAGAGGCCACTCAGGAATATGAGAGCCTTTGGAGAGCCACCCCTCATTGAACTGGATGGTTTCGGGCACCGTGTCCCATAGCACTATGAGCTTATCGGTGAACTCGTCGATCCTACTGTTGCTGAGCCTGCCGCAGCTCAAAATCTGCCTCGCGAGGATTGTGAGCTGAGTGACAAACTCGTTCAGTCGCAAGACCGCCCTGTTGGACGTGAGCGGCTCCGGCGGCGGGCAGTCTCCAACCCCGGAGATCCCGAGTGGCCGCCCCAAAGTCATGCTGTAAATAGTGTCCATGTGTAGTATCCACCACCACATAGATTGTCGTATGGCTGATTCTCGCAGAGTTGGCGGGGGGTTGAGCAGAGCGGGATTCCGATGTAGACCAATGCTGTGAGCTAGGCGGATGGTGACGCCGAACAGGGCGTAGGCATCGAGGAATCGCCCGCTGTTGATCAGATACGGGCCGATCTGGACGAGCGTCTCCACGACAAGCAATGTTGGTGAGTTGGTGTATGAAGCGATGCGCAAGGCTTGCATGGCAGCAGCAACTAATATCGTAATTAGTCGTGTCTAAAGGACTAGCTTGAGCAGGAGGGTGTAGTGTACTGTAGATATCGCCTTTGGCAGTTTCGTTTCTTGCCGTGTCTGCCCACTTGCTACGTTGTTGATCGTAAATCTTGTTCTGCACACCCTGAGCAATTGCAGCGAAAATAAATGCAAGCATATCCGGAAAAGACTCCGCGTTTCTCACTGAGTCAGAAAGGAAGCGTTCGACTTCCTTCTTGGTGATATCATCCGGTGCATGAGGAAACGAGCAGCTCTGTGCTTTCCTCTGGAATGCATCAAGATATTCGAACAGCTCGCGATGAAGCGGTAGACATTGTAACAATTCCGGAATGCATTTCTCTGGCGTTGCGGGCCACATCGTCGCGAAGGGAAAGGCTGGCCCATTGTGCGGAGTGTATATGTCCCCTCCTCGAGGAATTGCGTGAGACAGAGAAGCTGAGTTGACCTGGAGTTTTGCAAACTGATTCTGTCAGCGCCATGGCGGGTTTTCGAGTGAGCTAAGCAACATACATCATCAATGAGATTGGTCAGACCAGGGCTCCCGAAGTACATGCTGTCTGGGGAGTCCTGGATCTTGAATTTCTTCTGCCGCTGCGCGGGAGGGCCGGCAGGGGCCTTCTGTTCGGTAATGTTACTGTTGGGAAGCGGGCTCTTTGGTAGTAGCTTGTCCTTCTCGTCTTCGGAGGATGCCGGCTTGCACTCGCGCAGTCGCTCCTTCAGACGCAGATTTTCTTCTCTGAGCCGGCGAATCTCGTAGCTCTGCTGGATTGGTTCGTAGTCATCCTCCTCCCCCACGACGAAGTGGCAGTCCTTGGGATGTCCTCGGGCACAACAGGCAGAGCATGGTTTCGTGCGGTCGCACTTGGCAGCATTTCAGTGAGATTTTTTTTGCGTGTATTCAAGGAGCGTGCCGTGGTCTCACCTTGACCTTTCTCTCCCGGCACTTGGTGCAAGAGAGCAGTTGGCGGGGCGGCTGTTGTTGGGCCTTTCGTTTCTTATTCGAGCTCGAAGACGCACTATTCCCGTCGTTCGAGGACGAAATGTGTGGAAATGCGGTTGGTGACATGTGAGGGGTCTGTATCTCGGAGGACAGCGTAAGACTGCAGGAAAATGTGTGTATGCGTGTATGTATGTGTGCCTTGTATGACTCCAGGCAACAGGCGAGATATCACAACTTGCTACGCCAGCACGCACATGGCAGATCTGCCTCAGTTCAAGGAAAAAGAATTGAACGAGAGACTCTCTCCCCAAAGCCAATCTGCCTACACGTAACCGAAGGAGACAAGTCAAGCTCACGGGAGATATATCCCGAAGTCGCTGGGGCCCCCTCCATGTACTGTATATCTCTGGATGACGAACCTAGGACAAAAGGATCAGCGTTAACCTTAACTGAAGCAGCCTCGCCAGCCACAGAGCCCGGCATCGCCCGCCCCAGGCGGAGTTTAACCGCTCCGCTGGTATGGCCAGGACGTAGCACAGCAGCGCGCCAGAAATCTCGCAGCCCGCCGGCACGGAAAGGAGATGGCGGTGGGAAAAGATTGACGAAATCGATGCGGCAGGCCGCTTGCTGCATGTCGCACCCTGGAGGATCACTGGGCTCCTTCCGCTGGGCCCTCCCTTTCCCGTCCGATCTCACGGGTCCCTGTGGGCGTCCTCGGCGGCCGGGGCGCGCCCCCGGGGATCGCGAGGCCGCAACTCACATGAGCAGCGGCGGCGGCGCGACCGCCTGGCCGGCAGCGTCGAGAACGGGCTAGCACCGTCGCACAGCGAAGGTTCTTGGGGCGAGCCCGGGGACCGGTGAGCGGGCGAGAGAATCTGGTCATCCGCCAAACCGGGGGGTCCTGCCGTGGAGCGCCAGCTCGTGGACGGCAGCGCGCGCATGGCCAAGACGTCAACGGCACGGGTTGCGAGGCTGGCGAGGAGAGAGGAGCGAGCCGAGCAACGCAGAGGGCCCGGCAGCCACGGTAAGCCGCGCGCGGGCCGGAGGCAGCGCGCCAGGGAACGGGCCAGCTGCAACGGCGAGAATGCGGACGGCGCGTCGGCGCGGCGCGCGGGCTCCCGCCAGTTGGTGCCGAGATTGGCGAGCGGGCCTGCGCCGCGTCGCCGGATACATCGAGCATCCCGCAGGAGCGGCACAAGAGCTGGGCGCCTTTACTACCTTGGAGTTATAGCTCTGCCGCGACGCCCCGAAAACCTCTCTCCGCCAACCATTGCCGCCCCTTCTGCCACCCTTCTAAATTTGCATCTGCGGGGACTCGGAAAAAGAAAGAACAGAGAAACTTACGTAGACCTTGGCGTACCTGGTCACCTCCCCCTTGTTGCGGCGAGGCGCGACTTCGAGTCAAGGGGACGAAGGGAGCTTGCTGTCATCGTCGCCTGCGGTCTCGAAGTGTTCTCCTCTTCTTGACAGTGGCTGGATGGCATCATGGCCTGGCCTAGGCCTCATCCTTGGCGCTGTCAGTCCGCGGAGATTCACCAACCGCTCACTCGCACGGTCTTTTCTCGAACCATCTTTGCCTGAGTTTCCTCACGGGAACCTCTCGTCGTCTTGCGGTCTGCACGTATCCGTGGCCTGGCGTTCGATTCTGGCGACGTCAACGAGGTCACCGCAATCGCCCGTGTGCCGCGCGCCCTCTGACGCTGTGAGTCTACCTAGCCCAGCGAGCGTCCCCCCCACCCCCCCGGCTTAGGAAGCAGGCATCCACCCACCACGGGCGACGTGCTCGAAACTTTTGGCTGCAGCTATACTTTTCTTTTTCTATTTTTTCTTTTTTTTTCTCCCGTCCTAATTCTGCGCCACGCCGGGGTAAGCCCCCCTACGCCGCCCAATCAGCCTTGAGCTCGCCGCTTCCAGTTGCCAATGTGTTGTTGGCACACCTGGAAATTTCAGCGCGCGCGCTGCAAGTCATTTGCGAACCATTGTCTCGGGAGAGCTGCAGGGTGCTTGGACGCGATCTAGCATCGGCGTCATGACCCGCAATAGGAGCTCGATGCATGGAGGCTATCGCCACGTCGAGGCGAGCTTTGTAATGGTACGGCTGGAGTCCGTTCTAGGTGCAAAGTGAGGCGTGACAAAAGTGATGGCTGGCTGCGCTTTTGGATGCCCCCTGTCCAGGTTGGAAACTACAGAGGAACAGCCCCAAGCTGAAGAGTCGTACCCGCCTTGCGGGTAAACAATTTAATCTCAAGCATGGTTTGTATATCTACAATTAATGTACAGAGATGTGCTGCTCACTAGCTACGTTTACAGATCCTTCTAGATTAGTTCCTCATAGGCCTGGAATCATCGTTAACCTAACAAGCCCTCGAGTCCGGAATAAAATGTGCACTGGAAACATTCCGCTCTTACAGTGTTGTCTCCCGTTCGACGAGGTTCAAAGGCTCAAAATATAAAGTCCCTAAACTGGTGCTCACACTGGAAAGTCGTGCTTCCCAGACGTCTCCTATTTCGATATTCGGGAGGCCAAACCCTTCTGGTACGATCATCCGAGCCTTCACCATCCAGTCAAGAACCCAAATAAGACATTGTTGGGTGAGGGGGTTGACATAAGCTACTTTGACCTTTTGAACCGGATCCAGCGGAGCCTCGCCAAGCAACGCCCTGTTGACTGCCTGGCATATCCAGTGATGGGTGGTAACATCCTGTAGAGCCAATATATGCTTCTCACGCACTTCGAGCCGGCTGATAATGCTTGTGAGCCTGGTTTCAGAGAATGGCAGATAGCTTTGGTCGTTTGATGCGACGAAATCACCGCCTCTGCGAGCCTCTTCTCGCAATGCGGCCTCAATCTGCCAATGACAAACCATGTCTCCATACCGTCGAAGTGGAGATGTGATTTTCGCATAACCCAATAGCCCTAATTGACGGTGTCTGGTGAGGTGAGTTGTCACGAAAACCGAACCGAGTGATTTCCCATAGTCGATCGCAACTTTTAAGGGAAGGTCCATAGACCTATCTCGGTAAGGTCGAACTTTCGTCTCGAAAAATTGTTCTGGTGGAGCGTAGAGCGTACTTCGTTGAGAACCACGATACAAAATCGGTATACTTCGGTCTGCGCACCACCTCGCCGCCACTTCGCCGGCGACGAACATCATTTCTCTGACCACTGCTAAGGCCGTTGTTGATGTTTCGGTCGCTATGTTGATTATGGGATCGCCAAGAAGCAGGGCAGGATTCTTGTAATTTGGTAGTATTGTTGACATCCCTGGTTCCGAGAAATGTGACCATACTGAGATGTTTGGTCTAACCATTCCCATATTCGCCCCGCCTAATCTGTGACGTCGATCTTCTACCCGTCGGGAAATCGAATAGAGCTCGCGCAAACTTTCCTTTTGAGAATCGGTGAGCTGGGTGGGCGACCGTTCTTGCTTTGGGGGAGGATCGCCACCGACTCTCAGAGTCCACCCCTCTATCGTCGAATTTTCGGAATTGAGGATCATGTCGACATCTCGGGGAGTGACCGTAATGACATTTCGTACGACACCATGACGTATCTTAACAGCTTGAAGCTCTCCGGAAGCACTGAGTCTCCCGCTAAACGTAATGCATGGCTTGTTTGGTGCGAGGCTGAACAAATTTGAAACCCAGCGTGGTAGCATTGGAAAAGTGCGTTCTGGACTGTAGAGGGATTCAGTCATGTGAGCCGCCATTTTAGAAATGAGCGAATCGGGCGCAAGACTGGCAGTGGGGTTCGCAACATGTACGTGAACCCAATGTTCAGTGGGATTATCGGCGCACTGCTCGATGGAGATCCCGTCATCGATCTCCATTGCAGACTCTGCGTCAATAGAAAAGACATCTAGGTTACCCCAATCGTGGCGTAAGTGCTGCATTGAATCTTCAAATCGCCAGAGGCCTTCACGGAGAGGTGGACGTCGTTCGTTCATAGCAAGCTTCGCTGCAGCGGCATCCACCCTCTTTACGTGGTGTAGTCCCGGCAGCATCAAGAACTGATCTAAAAGTGCTCGACCCTGGCCTGGAGCCAAAATGCCAGTTTCCTGCAGAAAGGCATACCCTTCATCTCGACCAACTACTTCGCACTTGTACATTCCCGTCGCAGAGATTATAGAAAGCGCGAGCCCCGAAAGCGCCTTTGTCTCCACGGACTCAGCCCATTCCTGGATAAATCTGGCGATCTCGCGCTCTTCATCGGTTAAATCCATGGTAAAGTCGACTCTCATTGCATCTTGCGACGGCGTGATTGGAAATTGCCTCTGGCTAGAGCCTACATTATAAGCATCCCTAACCTTCCGCGTACAACGGCTCCGTTCGATCATTTGCTGAGCTTTTTTGATAAAACCGCGCATCACTTTCGAGCCGGCTTCGTATGGCCCAAAGCGACTACGAGACAGATCGGAAGCAAGAATTGCTTTAGTCTCTTGGTAGTCGCGCCACCACTTCCTCACTCTGTTGATCCGGGCAATGTCGGCCATGGGAAGAATCTTGTAGAGCTGCGCCGACGCAGCCTTTGTCTTCATCAAAAAGATGCCATGGGAAGAAGTTACGGATGTGTGAACAGCGTATAATTCGGGATCAGTGAGGTCTGATTTCTGGAGGAGACGCTTTGAAATCGCTTCTAGTGTCCTGAATTGTGGTTCGGTGTCGTCTGCCAGAAGATCATGCGCATTGTCAAGTCGGGGACTGTTATGACGGTAGACCTCATTTGCCTGGTCCCAGAAGTCTTGCATCTGATCGAGCAAGGGTGCCGAAATTTCTTGAGGCACACTGATATCGACAAACTGGGTACTCTCAAGAAGACTGTGGGTACTCATTTTTGGAAGATACGGTATGATCGAAGCAATATCATCATGACTTGCAAATCGACGCACCGTAAACGTCGTTGGAGTGTTGAGCAAGTGGAACCATTTGCCAGACATTGCATACCACTGAAACGAAGAACCGATCCGCTGTGTAAAAACCGCCAGTAGGGGTTTACCATTATTAGAGATATTACTACGGTTAATATTAGCAAGATGCCTGTCTCGGGGCGAGGAATGCGATTACAGCTCAATTAGGTCGCCGGGTTCGTACGACCTAAAGTCCGCCGGTCCTTCGGCGCCTGTAAAGTCTGATTCGTTAAATTGCTCCCCGACGGCATTATCAGGTATGTATTCCGTCGTCCCTTGCAAGATAAGATCTGCCATGGGTCTGTTCGGAGCAATTGAAATCGTATTGTTGGGATTCGAGGCACCGAATTTTTCTTGCCACAATCGTAATCGCTCCCGAGTCGGCAGCTGGGCGAGGGATGGATGCCATTCTGCAGATTCCTGCGGGGGGGAAATCGACGAGGTCGAGGTGGAGATTTGTTCTCCGCCGGTGACAATTTTCTGTGATGCCTGATTTGGGTTAGCCAAGTTCGCGTTGACACTTTCTTTTGTCGAGAGGCAGACCCTCGTGTGCCTGTGGAATGGCGCTGCTCGCGATAAATTTAGCGGTAAATCTCGCCATCGCCGGAAGGATGGGCGCGATAGCTGCGGGCAGGCGTGGACGTTGCCATTGAGAATGGTCGGCAGCCTATTAGAGGTACATCGACTATGATGCATTAGTGGACGACCGCAAATATCTCTCCGCGAGGCGACGAATAAACTGATGAGCTTCGCGGAGGACGTGACATGTTCTTCGTATGCAGAACAACCGGACGCAGCACTCCCTGACTCTTGGCAAGATCCACGGATAAATCAATGTCCCGTACCTAGACTCGCAATTATTTTCTCCTCTCGCGCGCGCTTCAACGCCATGCCATTCTATCATCAGTCCTTTACTTTTGCAGTCTTTAACTAGGTAAGCTTTACAAACGATTCATTCAACTCCAATACTCAATACTAGTGCAAATGATGTACCTCAAATTATCAAGCATGTATTATCCGAAGCGATTGCTGTTGCGGATACAACCTCTTCACTGATTTCATGTTCTACCATCGTTTGTCTGATTAATAGTCTGTCTTTCTTGGGATGTGGTATCTAACTTTCATCTTCCAAGCCAGGTATTACACGTCGCTATGGCCGATCCAGCCGCATCCGGCACGTTCACGCTATTGTATTTTGCGTCTGCCGCAACCTTCACCGGCAAGGTCTCCGACAAACTAGAAGCTCCAATGAAGCTTTCTGATTTATCAGAAGCTCTTGAAAGACGTTATCCCGGGTTGAAGAGCAATATTCTCGAAAGCTGCGCCATTACTGTCAATCTGCAATATGTCGACCTTGATGAAGATGACAAAACCGGGAAGAACCTTGTGATCAGGGCCGGAGACGAAGTCGCTATAATACCGCCCGTCAGTTCTGGGTGAGGTTGTGATTGGGAGACCACATTGCTTTGTGTCGCGTGAAATGCGGCGGCCCCGTGCAGCGACCTCAGCGCCGCGGGTTTGAATAGGCTAAGACTGTTTCCTGGCACAAAGCTGAGAGAGAATCAAGAAGCTGGCCAACCACCCAGACAATGGATGATGCGAGAACTCGAACGTGGTCCTTGTTAGTGCGGTTGCTTTCTAATTCGCCAAGCGACATACTATGATGCAGTTGAATAATGAGGCCAATCAAACTTGTGCTATGCTACAGAAGTATTTGAAGCATACATCTAGATAGTATTCTTGTAGCATATTTCGGCTTAGAACGTGAGTGGAGATTACATCGGTAGCTGTCTGCTTCTTCCAGGTCAAGGAATGCATTGAGAGAGATCGCACAGTCCATACTCCGAACAGACGGATTTTCAATCCATCAGAGAACGCATCCGAGCGATGTGAGCGATCGGGAATTACTCTTTATATCTAAGTAGTACTGAAAAGGGTACAAGTTTTGGCGGCACTGGCAACCCTTTAGTCGCGTTTTCACCATAGGTCGAATTGCCAAGCGAACACCGCAAGAGGAAGCGACAGTTTCCTGCCGCGGTTTCACCACGACGAATGACTCCATTAGTAAGCGTCACGGATAGATCGGCTCGATGGATATTCCCCTCCAGGTCCCGTGACCCGTCGGCCTTTCGGAACGGCCGGTGGCGTGTACTCCCGAAGGCCCGATGGAATTTCGCAGTCGATGCGCTCGACGGCCCTTGTTTTGCTACCTGCAGCGAGGACTGAGAGACTCTGCTACATATTCCGCAATCTCTAGGGCATGCCCGATTTGTCACTGCGCTTATTGCGGCAGCAAACCTCCGATCTACGGCTTATCGCACAGTTGTAGCGCCGACCTGCCGGTCCACCTACGCCCGGAGCCATGGCCGACGCCGACTATTCTGCCCTAGATCCCATAGATCCTCGGCTGGTTGGCGTCCCAGTTCAAGCGGCCGATGCGCGCGATATGTCGGATGGCAGCGATGATGAAACCGCCGGGTACGTGCATCGATTTCTTCCGCCTTGTCTTTTCGTCTGTCATGTTCGAGTCTTTGTCGGCACCTGCAGTCGCTGCTTGTGCCACAACCTAGGATTTGAGCACCTACCGCGCCCAAAGATGCCAATGCTGCACCGTATTTTACTTACGCCATCTCTTTCTCCTAGGGATACCTCCGGCTTACCGAACGACGCCCCGCGAAAAGTAAGTTGAAGTAGGGCCCGGCGAGAGTCGCAGCCTCTGGACGAAGACTGATAAGAGTAGCGAGCATGCGCGTGGTGCCGCAAGAACAAAGTCGGATGCGAACGGGATCCAAGCAATCCCGATGGTGCATGTCGGCGATGTGCAAAGCATGGTCGCCAGTGTGTCACTCCGCCCGCGGCGAGGAAGCGTCAGAGAAAGGCAGATACGAGAGTCGCCAATCTCGAGCGTGATCTGAATGAAATGAGGGAGCGGGTCGAGAGCCTTACTCGTGCTCAGGTCCCAAGCGGGCCAACGCCAAGCTCCTACGGACAGCCGAACACGGCCAAACCTACCCAGCCTCTTGTCTATCAACAGTCTGGAACAGGTGGCTGGTTTTCTCCCGGCAGTTCAGCAGGCGCTTCCGATTCACGTACACCTCAAGCACCTTCCTCGGGATTCGCGTTCAAGAGAGATTCCTTGGGAAGTAGCTTGCAGACCAGTCCAACCACCCAGTCCTATGCAAGCACTACCCAGACAGTACCAGCCACCAAAAAGAGACGTGTTGGCGGTGACGAAACGGTAAGACTGCCTCTCATCTTCGCTTTGAGGAACATGTGCTAACAGTTCAGGTTTCCGGCTCCCATAACCCCGGAATGCAGAGCAACGTGCCGTCGGAGGCCGCTTCACGCCCACGTCACGTGTGTGGCGCAGGAGTTGGAGACCATTCCGATCTTATAAGAAGGATTGACTCTATCGTTGATCAGTCAACAGCTAACCGCATTTTCGAGCGCTATGTTGCTGTAATGTGCCCTCAGTTTCCAGCAGTACCAATACAACCCGGAACGACGGCGAAGCAACTAAAGGAGTCAAAACCGATCTTGTTCCTTTCGATTTTGAATGGGACTTGCTATGGGTTGGCCTCGCATGAGGTGCAGAAAAAACTGGGAGACTTGTCTAGAGACGTTTTTGCGGATTGCGTCTTCAAGAACGTCGAAAAGTCCCTCGAAGTGATCCAAGCGTTCACAGTCTCCACCCTGTGGTATCGTCCTCCGCAGCATTTTGAGAGGCATAATTTCTGGCTTATGGCAAATATGGCTGCCGATTTTGCAGTGGACCTCGGACTAGGAAGAGATTATCCTTTTGGTCGGCGACGACGGGGTGGAATGGGGAACTGGCTGCGTCGGTTCCCAGACCCCGAAGATATCGATTCTCGAAGAGGTATGGCTCTTATCGGCTTTCTGGACTTGAGGCTAGCTGCTAATGCCATTCTAGTCTGGCTCGTTTCCTATTACATGACTACGAGGTAAGGCTTGCTAGGAGTGCCTTTCCTTCATCAGGGCCTTCGTAACTTACATCTTTGCAGTATATCTATGATTCTCCGGCGGCCTTTTCGGCTCAGGTGGGAAGATTACCAAAAGTACTTTGAAGACTGTTTACACGTACTAGATACGTCAGAGCAAGCATTGCCTTCAGATAAGAAGATATGCCACCAAGTGAGACTTGCTCACCTCTGGGAGGAAATCGCAATTGCTTTCTCGATGGTCAAATCCGAGGCCAACATTACGTTCACGGATCAACAAGTAACACGTACGATACAAGAGTTCGAGAAAAAGCTCCATAGTCTGCAAGAAATGTCGGCTTCTATTCCTTACGATCGTAAGCGCATCGATTATGATATCTTATGGGCTGCGGGGTGCTAACTTCTTGCAGACGTTATGAAACTGGGCGAGAATATAACTTGTCTTTACATCCATGAGATTGCCATGCATTCGAATCATAACATTGGGGACTTCAAAGCACCTTTCACTTACGAAACATTCGAAAAGGGCGCTGGTTCCCACGTGCTAGGTCCATCGCATCTAGACGCCGTGGGGAAGTGCATATCCGCTTGCCGTGGTATCCTCGATATCTACAGCGACGCAGACATCGACACGATCTTGGTGATGCCCGCACTGTTTGGTGTGTCGAAAACTTCCTTTCCGCGGAGCTTCATTTTGCTAATTGTTCCCAGCTGTTCGCTGCATTTTCGCGCTTGTTTGCTTGATGAAATTCTGGGTGTCGGTGAACAGACCAGGCGATCTAGGGAACCTTGTCAAAGCCCAGGAGCTACATCTTGAAGACTACTTTCAATCGCTAGACCGGATATTTCAGAGCATCGTGGATGTGGATGTCATGGCTCCGCATGCTAAGTTCCATTTTGTGATCAAGCATCTAAAGGGCATTTTTGCTCGGATGAAAGATCCTAGCCGCGGTCCTCCGGAGGGTGAATCTCTCCCGTGCGCATTCCGACCGCCCTCTCCGAGAAATAGCGGCAATAGCGGCAATAACGGCAATAACGACAACAGCGGTAACAATTCGGCGACGAACGGCGCAAATATGGGCCAGCAGATGCAAAGCCAACCAAGCTACCGTGGCACTGCGCAGACACCCCTCCATCTCTTGAGCGAAGTGGCTATGGGCAGCAACGGGAACACGGCAGTCAGCGCTGGGCCTGCCGATACGGCGCAGTGGTATATGAACCAAGATCCTCTCGCAAATGAGGCACTCTTCGATCCAAATATGGGTTTTCAGAACTTCGACATGGGGTTCGGTGCTGAGTATATGCCTGAACTATGGTCGAACGCTCCTCTTGATAGTAGATTTTTGGTTGGCTTAGATATTGGGGCAGGCTGGCCGGGACAGGGGTAGGAGGAATCAACAGAGGCGTTCGTGGGTTTGTGTATTAGGGGTATTGTGGCTTAATGACCCTTTTGGCGGGACCATGTTACGTTGTGTTTTCTTCGAGTTCAGGGCGCAGAGGGGGCTGTCTGTCATCGTGTTCAAAAGGTAATGTATGATAAACGAATGTACAAGTTCTGCCTGCAACTGCTCTTTCGTCTGAGACGAGCTTGAAGTACAATTATGGTCTCGCCTTAGAACAAGGATCCCATCCTTCGAGATACGTGTATTTCGAAGCTTCTAGGGCAACATACGGTTCCGACTCTGAGGCACCCGAACTTTGCGCGCGGGTGCCGACTGGCCTCTCATTGTTCCCCAATTTGCAAATAAGCGCCCCTCTTTTTTGGGGCCTCTTGGAGTTGTTTTGCTCTTTCAAAATTGAACGCGGTGTCGTATGATGTGATGACGGACGCACTTAGCAAAGTCGAGAATGACTTACAAAGTCCAAGTTTCACGTCCCACGCCAGATTCTTACTGCCCCTGCCCGTATCCCTGAAAAGTACCAATTTAAATATCAATACGATGATAGTTAACTTGAAAGAGCATCCGAGTCTCATTTACTGCCCTCCGAAACTGCCCCCACCCGGACCCAAACCGCTCATCGACTGCCCCAAGTTCGAGCTCAATCGCCTGAAACCTCTACCCATCCCTATAGGCGCCGAGCTTCTCCTGCGAATCCGCTGGTAATGGTGATGAGGCGATGCACCCGCGGCGCTGCCCCTCCGATAGCTCGGCATCCTTCCGAACGCACCGGACGCCGAGCCGCCCGCCTCGTCCTCGCTCTCCGTCATGCTCACGGCAGCCGCGCTGGACACGGTAGACGTCCTGCTGAGCAGCGGCGCGGGCTCGCCGTACTCGGACTCGCTGCCGGCGTCCGAGCGGGCCGCGCTGGCGAAGGCTCTCCGACGCGCTTCTACCAAGCCGTCCTCATCTTCGCCGCTACTGCCGAAGCTGCTTTCCTCATCGTCCTCATCGTCGTCGGCATCCCCCGGCGCGTCCGCGTCCGGCTCCAGGGCGTCGTCAGCATCGTCTCCGAAGCCCTCACCCTCGACGAGGAAAAAGGCCGGGACGAGGCCGAGGATGGCGATGGCGGCGAAGATCCAGAAAGGTGCGATGACGAAGCCGCGCTTGGCGCCGAGGGAGAATGCGGCGCCGCCGACGGCGGGCCCGGCGGCGCGGCCGATGGCCGACACGCTGGTCGCGATGCCGTTGAGGGTGCCGAGGATGCGGACGCTCTTCGCGCTGTTGGTGAGGAGGATGGTGGAGCACGGGAACGAGAAGGTGGAGCAGGTGCCCTTGACGAGCATGATGCACATGAGGGCGATCTGCTTGCCCGTCGCGCTCGGGATAAGCGCCGTGAAGGGCGTCGCTATGAAGACAATCGGAAACGTGATGAAGCATGCGTGCAAACAGCGGAGCACGCCGAAGATGCGTGCTACGGGTGGGAAAACAAAGATCTGGAGGAGCATGGTGGCTACGCCGTATAAGGTGAACATGAGTCCGATGCGGCGAGGGCCGATGCCAAAGCCGCCGGCGAACTTAAAGGGGAGGGTTACAGAGGGATCAGACTGATCTTGCGCTGGGTGATGCATGAAGACCTGGAACTGTCAGCTCTGTCTAGTAATAGGTTGTCCAGGCGCTACCAACAGGGATCAATTGGTCGTATCCAATTGAATGCATGGCAAGAATAGTATAGACCACCAAATTGATGCAAGACTGTTTTGTCAAAACTTCACTAAACTTTGGCGGGTATTTATGGTGATGGTGATGTCCTTTTTTTGGAGTTTCTTCGTCAATGCCGTTGTGTTGAGCCGCATGAGTCCCGTTCGTCTTAAGAAGTGGTTGTCTCTCCGAGGATGGGGTGCCCCGAATGGCATGTATTATGTTGGATATATGCCGATCAGTGACACTAGAGATCTTCTCCCCGACCATGACGCCATAATCTAGTCGGTGCTTTCGGGATTCTAGTGTTTCCTACACCTCTTGTCAGGATTTATTGCAAAATTAGAGGTGACGAAACCAACTCTTAAGTATAGGATGCCGACTGTAATGCCGAATATAAAGATGCACGCGCTCACGATATTGGGAAGCGCATAGGGAAACCGCTCAAGCAATCTCTTCCCCTTAGGACCGGTCGGGTCCTGATTATACGGATTCGAAAGAGCGCCTCCTAAAGTCTTAGGAAAATCGTCAGGTTGTCGGATATGTGGATGGCGTCGAGAATTCGAAACATACGGGTCCAAAGACACTGCCGATATTATAGACTAATGGCATTATGCTAAATGCTCGAGGCTGCAATTCTTTCCAGGGGCAAAGTTCCGCACTATCAAACATGGTCTTAGTGATTGGTTCTCGGCGACGGCGCAAAACGAAGATGCATAGCAAAGCATACACCATGGTTCTTATTATGCCAACATTGCCATTTCCTGCCCCGGACAGCGCTCGCGCTACAATTGCCATGGGCAGCGAGGTTGAGAAACCAAATATAAGGCCAGTGATCATAGTATTAAACAATCCTAGCAGAATTACAGGTTTGCGACCAAACGCATCCGAGGCCCTGCCCCACGCGATGGCAGTCGCGCACTGGCTGAGGGAAAAGAGGGCGGAGGTAACTCCGGCCCACTTCGCAATTTCGTTCTTGGGCACATTGAAGCTTTCGATCATCTCCGGCAGGTACGGGAAGAGCGACGTGAGGGCGATCGGCTCGGCGAAGCGGCATACCGCTGCGTGATTGGGCTGGAGTCAGCTTGATTTTCGCTCTCCCAAGGGTCGATATGCGGCGAGGATGGCGGGACAATGCATGGCTTGGCCGGGGCCTACCTAGGATGAAAAGCTGCTGCACGGGCAGCTTTCTCTTCGTCATGATGCCGGATGTCGTCGCTGCCCCGGCGTCCTCATGCTACAAGCGCCGGCCTCGTTCGAACAGCTTCCGTGGGTTGATTTTCGCGGGTGAAGATGGTCCTGCGGAGGCAAACGCGCTGACCGCTTACAAGGCTGTCGGCGGGTCCGCCTTCCATGTCGGCCCGCTTTGTCATGGGCACCTCGCCGCTGGCCGCGTCGATCAGGGCTCGTGTTTACACTCCCGCAGTCGAGCGCTATCAAGCGAACGCTCAACGAGGCGGAGCCCCTACCGCGAGGAGTGCTCCTCTACAAATGGTTTCCAAGCCACCTCCGTCACTCTATGGAGACGCCGTCCCGGCTACGACCCGTCGTTAACTATGGAACAGGAAGGCTCCGTGCGCCACGCCTGGCTTTCCGGGCTTCCTTAGGCCGCGAGCCAATCAGTTCATTGCCACTGTCGGCCATGCGAAGGCGGCACAATTGCATTGATATACTTTCTAGATCTCTCTTCGCAGGTCGTGGATCCGACTTTGTACAGTACAGTACCTTTCTTCATGTTTGTTTCACAATGCTGGTGTCCACTGTCATTGCACGCGACGTAAATTGACCAGCGGCTCCACAGCCCAGGTCGGCGAAACGACGGACAGGACGAGCCAGGATATATGAACTTTTAGACTCTCCTAGCCGACGAGGATGTAGGTGAGCCGACCCTGTATACTCAGAGCAGCAGCCATGGCATTGATGCCCTGATTTCACGCTAACTGTATCACGTAGCACTTATGGCTGATTGCCGACACCCACGTGAGCTTCAATGCACCCTGCCGTTGTCTATCTAGATTACCGTCATTAGTGGAGGGGCGACTTCGTTGGTCTGGTTGGGCCCGAGCTAGCCCGATTCTGGTTGCGGCAATTCGGGTATTGCATCCGCGTTCGAAACAAAAGGATGCAATTTATTCGGGGCTACATCCATTGGCCTGTGCTTAATAAAATACAGGCAACTCCAACGGCCTTCCCGCAATGCCTTCTTGCCGCGTGCAACCGCCTGCATGCACGAAAAGCTTCTTTTTCTTCTCTTTTACTCAAGTGATTGGTTCAACGACCCTTGTGGTGTTTTCACAATTTCTATGTCTATGTATTCCCCAGTCTTGGCGGAATTCGTATCTCCATCCGTTAAGCTGCTGCTCCTTTTCGGCTGTTTCTCCGCAAAACTCGATATGAATTTTGGCTTGGAACTTCAGTCATGTCCCTGGCCAAGACGCCTGCGTCACGGCATATATCTCTCACCCTCTTCAGGGCCGTAGTCAACCTACCTGTGACCTATCTCAGGACACTATAAGTGGCTTGCAATGTCTAGATTGGGGTACGTCCCGCCTTGATAGTGAGCGAGCAACTATATATGAACCGCCGACCTGTTCTTGAATCTCTTGGCTTGCTCTACCACTTTTCTTCAGTGCGGGACTCTACATTTTCTACCGTTCGTCAATCAACCATGAAGCCTTCTGTTGCGCTTTCCATTGCCTTTGCGGCATGCTTCAATGTGGCAACAGCCCACTGTTAGTTAGAAGCCATTCTACCTAGCAGAATTAGAACAGAATATCTAATGTGTTTTTTTTTATAGACAGATGGACTAGCCTGATTGTCAATGACGATGTTACCTCGCCGTACGAATATGTGCGGTAAGATACATATTCCTGTCGAACCAATCAAAATTTCAAAAGCATGTTCTGCTAATTTCCTTCTCTTCTCAGTGAAAACTCGCCAAACTATAACTCGCCCATAACGGATTTGAGCTCGGACGACCTCCGATGCAATGAAGGTACTATGGCCAAGGCGGCGTCAACCAAAGTGTACGATGTTAAAGCAGGGGACACTATTGGAATGGCTCTCGATCAGGTATTGGGCCTCGAGAATGAGTTGGTCATCCGTCTGCTGGCCGCTGACATTCTGTATTTACAGGCAATCTTCCACCCTGGCCCTATCTTGGCATACATGAGCAAGGCTCCCGGAGACGTTACGGAGTATGATGGCTCTGGCGAATGGTTCAAAGTGTCGGAGCTCGGGCCTACCTTTTCAAGTGGCCAGATAAATTGGCCAGCTTCGAACAGGGATAGGGTACATTTCCCTCGCCCATCAGTTCACATTTCCCAGCCGAGCAAACTTAACTGACTCCAAACAGTACACCTTCACGCTGCCGTCCGAGACTCCGTCCGGGCAATACCTCTTCCGCATGGAGCACATCGCCTTGCATTCCGCTGGTGCACCGCAGCTTTACATGAGCTGTGCGCAGGTCAATGTCCAAGGCGCTAGCTCAGGCTCGCCTGGACCGACCATGGAGCTTCCCGGCGGCTATTCGATGAACGACCCAGGTCTCAAGCTCAACATCTACTCGCCAGTTCCGACGAGTTACGACATGCCCGGGCCGGAGGTGTGGGAAGGTTAAGTGAAGATGCTCCATACGAGAAGCTCCCGTTATTACTATCACCGCTGGACATGATTCGTCCGTTCAAGCTCGGCCTGCGACGTTAAGCGCTGATTGAGTGAAACGCCACTTCAATCGTGCCTGCGTTAAGAGTCGGATTTGGGGTATTCCTTTGGAAAGTCCACTTACCAGTGGACCTTTTTAATAGATCTAATTTGTTGATTTCATAGTCGAACGGAAATGAAAACTGCGCGTGATTGGTGCACAAATAGACATTTCCCGTACCGGAGAAAGAAGCGACAACCGAGTCAGGTCGACCAGACTTCACCGCTGAACCTTTGCACGTCACAGCACTGTTTCAACGATTCAAACATCAGTTTTCCGCCGTAAGGAGGATTCTTTGAGTTTGCCAACGCAAGTATTGCCGTCTCAGACACGCGCTTTCAGGAGTGGCAAAATGCCACAATTTTGCGCATGCAGGCGCACTGGCTAGCAACTCGCCGCTCCAGTTGCCAGCGATGCCGCGCCTTCAGCGATACCGCGCCTCAACCGCCCGGGAGGCTGTCGGACCGGTCGCCAGAGAGCTTTAAAACAACCCAAGAAGTACCAAACCAGCGAATACGGCTTTGATCGGACTCGTCCCGCGTTCTAGAATTTGGACGGGACGGGCCAAAGCAAAAGGTCTTGGGCATTCTGGACTCAACGATCTTCGCGGTACGCCGCTGGCCACTGAGGACTCGGACGCTGTGCACCGCTGCACAAGAACACACCATTCCTTTTCCGGCGTGGTGATAGCCGGGCCCGCTCCGGACGTGGGCACGCTCGTATTCCCCACCTGGCCACGTGCCGGCCTGGGCCGTTCACTCAACACCGACTGCAAGTCGCGTCCGTATCGCGAGCATCGGGTAGTTGTCGTCTAGCTGTGGGTGCTCTTCGCCGCTTCTGATTATTTGGCATCAGGCAGCCAGTCCGCTAAAAACACCGAGCTTGAAGAGCCAAATGCAAGACGCAGCAATGCCAACGTCGGCCGAAAGGTGGGCGCAGGGAGGGCGGGTCGGGCACAGTCGGCCGATCTATTTTGGAAGCGCATTGCGGGCTAAGCGTGGGCCAGTGCTCACCGGCGCGCCGCGCAGGAGGCGGAGCTCCCTGGGGCAATTTGGCGAAGCGGCAGAGGCCTCGTCGAGCCCCGGGCCACCTCCAATCTTGGCCCGCTCCCGCTGATTGGCCTCCCCCAAGCCACGCCGCCCCTGATTGGGCCTCCGGAGTGCTTGTGCTGGCAGCCGCGGCACTGCGGCAGCATCGTTCGAATCCTTCGCATCCGCTTTCTGACCCCAATTGCCGTTAGTGCGACCGTCGAGGTAGGGTATGCGGTGGTGTGTCCTACCGGGGGACCGCGAGGCGCGCGCGCGCGCTTCAAAAAGAACCCGCTTTCCCGCACGGGCGCGCGACGGAGAAGGAAAAAAGAGAGAGGCGTTCGCGGCCTTAGTAGCCGGCTGAGGCTGACGGGTTTAGCACCTCCGTTCCTCACCATCCCTCCGTCTCACCCGCTCGTTCCATTTCTCTGTCTCCCCATTTCGTTTCTACCCAAGCCTCCTCAAGAAGGAGGGGCCTCGCGCATTTGAAGCGCGCTGGTCCGTTTTCAAAGACCCCTTCCATAATATCACGAGCACTTGAGCGTCTCTACCTCCCTAACCCGCCATCATGGCCGCCGAGCACAGCGGCACCGCGCCGGCCGGCGCCCTCACGGACATCTTTACGATGCCATCCTACTGCAATGGCATTACGACTCCCTTCTGGACTTTCGCCTGCATGCCGCCCAACTACTCGTCGGTGTACTGGTTCGGCCCCGAAGCGGGATACTACTCTCCTGGCATTTGTCCGTCCGGGTACACGAGCGCCTGCACTCGGCCCCCTGATTCCAGTGGCATCGAGTACGGACCTCCTGTCATCGCGGGGGAGACGGCGCACATCTGCTGCCCAGTGTGAGTTTCCTACCCGCACATCCGCAACCGTTGCCAAGAACGGAAGGAGCTCTCAGATCAGGTTCCGTTTACTAACATCAACGTTTGCTTCTCTCGCCTCTAGTGGCTACGAATGCGATGAATCGTGGTACAGCATGTGCACGCTGTCGCCGACGGGTTTCGAGAGTACTACGTCGGCCTACGGCATCCAAGTGCGCTGGCAAGAGAGCGACCTCGCTGCACTCGAAACCGACCCGACCGACCCGGCGACGACGTACGATTTCTTCACGCCCACCGGGGTGACGCCCTCGACGACGTCGACGTCTTTCTTCACAACCACGACCTCCACATCGACTAGTTCCCCAACCACCACGTCGGGTCCGTCCGTGCCACCCATCCCCACCTCGAGCACGACCGGCAGCGGTGGCGGCAGCAGCGGTTCCAGCAGCGACGATGATGACGACGATAGCGGCAGCGGTCTCGCCACGGGCGCCAAGATCGGCATCGGCGTCGCCGTTCCCGTCGCGGTCCTTGCCATCACCTCCGCCCTCCTCTGGTTCTTCTTCATCCACCGCAAGAAGAACGCCAAGTCGCCCGAGCACGAGCCCATGCAGCCCAGCATGTACGCGCAGCAGCCGCCCACCACCCCCGGCTATCCGCCGCCGCCCGGCGTCCCTGGCGCCGCCATGATGAGCCCAAACGACAAGATGCCCATGATGACGACGGCCGGGCCCCTGGACTACTCCCAGCAGCAGCAGCAACCGTACCCCATGGGGTACGGTCCGCCCCCGCCGCAACAGCCGTATCCGATCAACACGGGCATGTACGGCAGCGGGGCCCCCGTGGGGCCGTCCCCCGGCACCCCCGGCGCCTACCAGCAGGGCGCGTACGCGCCGCCGCCGCCGCCGCCGGAGAGCCAGCCGCGGGGCAGCGTCGCCGAGGGCGCCGCCGCCGCCGGACCCCCGCCCGGCGTCGATCCCCAGGTGTGGGCCATACAGCAGGAGCAGACGCGGTTGGCGGAGCGGCGAGCGAGGTTGCAGCAAATGGCGGAGCTAGACGATGAGGAGGAGAGGCTGAGGGATCGGATGAGGGAGTTGGAGGGGAGGGGGGGTTAGGTAGTTGGGTGGAAGGCGGAACGAGGTGAGGTGCTTGGGAGGACGTAAAATGGGCAGTGGAGATGTCGGTCGTTTTTCGCCGTAATTGGTGCTTTTTATTTGGAGTACGTGTGAGGAAATGGCGGCATGTTCTGTGTCTGACCTCTTTTCTTTATTTTGACGGTTTTGCTGTTTGGACAAGAGTGCCTTAGATACCTATTTGGGGGTTCATCTAGCCAATCCTTCTTTGATTCGCCCGATAACTCATTTGTAGGTATACACTTTACTGAAATTGGAAAACGAGATAATGCTGCTGAACCGAGCATACATTTTACGTGGAAAGTAGGGTCTAGATACCTACGAGGAGCACCTTCCTGTCTAACTAACTCTCTTCATCCATCGCCGGCGCCGGGGGCCGCGCACAGCAGCGTCCAGGTGTTGCTAGAGGAAGGTTGTGGGTCCTGTTTGGAGCTTGGTTGTTTTAAATGGGTCGGTCCAGTGGAGAAGCGTTTGGTACGTCTCCACGTTGGAAAGCACCACGGACGGCTTTACCCCATCTTGTCGCCATAATTAGTGCTTGGGTGAAGCAGTCCCACCTCGTTATAGCTTAGGGAATTTGGCGCGCTGCAAAGGACTTAGATCAACTTAGTTAATTACAATGCCCTGTTCGGGTAGCGAAAGACTATTTTCCATAGCTCAGCCGCGGCGTTCTTGCTCCTAGTGAAATCGAAGGCGTTACTGCGATCGCACCCCCAACAACACCAAAAGCTACAGCCAATGAGCACCACCCGACAGGCTGCCATGGTGAATGCTCACAAGTTAAAGGAAAGAAGCGAATTCGGGAAACGAAGTCGCAGCAGGCCTGAGACCGCACACAAAGGCGGCTCTGGTGGTCTTTATAAATCGCCTGGGCCGGACAAAGCACAAGGCTCTTTCTTTCTTTCTCTCCCCACAAGACGCGCCTTGAGCTCAAAGCCAGGTCTGCGAGACAAATACCCCCCGGCATCCGGCTTCTTTTTTTTTTGCCTCATCCCACTGCAGTAGCACCTAGTCCACATCATTGACGAGCCGCACGAGTCGTAACACAAAAGAGACCTCGTCCGCACACGCCGTGTTGCACCGCATGTGCGCACGTTTGCCAGCAGGGCTAGGACGGCAGCGATAGATATCACTTCCAATCAAGAGCTTTAAAGGCCCGGCCTGGACTCTGGTCGACCAGTCACGGCAACCTATGTCGGACCTGCTCCGCTCGTTGCTCGTGCCACGCCGCCCTCAACACGCCACGAGCCAACCGCAGCAGCTGCAGCAGCAGAGACAGCCTACCGGCCAACAGCAGCAAGTCGACGACCGCCAGGGCCTCAAATTGCACCCCCACCCGCACAATCTTGACCGGCGGCAACAGCGCGCTAGTATTAGTACTGGCCCGTCGCCCGCCACTGACCGGGCACCGCCGCCTTCGCCGACGCCAAATTATTTCCACCGCCCGCAGCAGCAGACGCAGCAGCAGCAGCAGCGCACCATGACTCTCCCGCAGGGCATCGTCGCCATGGAGGACTTCGAGCGCTCCCTCAGCGAGCTCGTCCAGTCCGAGGCCGCCGCCGCCGCCGCTGCAGCTGATAATCCTCCTCCAAAACATTTCTCTTCCCCTTCTTCCGCCATGAACGTCGGTGCCCCGCCACACAACGGTCCCGGTCCCGGCCCCGGCTTTAGGCCTAGGCCTGGACCTGGGTGTGGTCCCAACGCGGGTGGTGGTATTGGCCGCGGTGGTGGTGGTGGTGGCCGCGGTGGTGCTGCTGCTTCTCTCTCGAAGGGCTCGGCCGCACCACCCCGCCAACCCACGGGCCCCTCCATCCCGGCCGCGAAGACCCCGCCGCCACCGCCTCCCACCACCACCGCCGCCGGCACCGTCCAGCCTAACCTGCCGGTTCGTCCAGTCCGCGCTGCGCTGCCGCCCCCGCGCCCGGCAGCAGCAGCAGCGGCAGCAGCCCGCCCCAGCAAGCCTCCGGCGACCGCTGCCGCTACCGCCGCGCCCGCCGCTACCGCAAAGCAGCAGCAGCAGCAGCAGCCCGCCAAAAATTACCAGTTCGTCAGCATGCTGCAGACGCTGTGCCGGAACAACGGGCTGGGCGAGCCGGTCTTCGACGTCACGGAGGTGCAAGTCCAGCGTTTTGCGGCGCGACTGACGATTCGCGCCATCGGCGGCGCGCCGGCTGGTGTGGCTGGCGACGTCGCCGGCGGCGGTGGTGCTGTTGGAGGTGCCGGCGGTGGCGGTGGCGGGTCCGTGTGCCTGATGGTGGAGGAGAGCGGCCCGTTCCCGAACAAGCGCGATGCCAAGCAGGCGGTTTCCGGGAAGGCTATCCCCTTGCTGACACGCTTGGTTGAGGACCAGGAGCGTGATAGGAAGGCTGTGGAGGCGTCACTGGCTGCTGCGAAGGGGCCGCAGAAGGGAGCGCAGAAGGGGACTCTGAACGGGACGCAGCAGGCCGCCCGGCAAGGCGCACAGAAGAGCGCACAGGATGGTATGCAGAACAATAATAGGCCGGTCCCAGAAAACGTGCTGAAAGAAGCGAATTGGGTTGGGCTCCTGGGAGGTAAGTGCGGTTTCAGTGTTCCACGTCGAATAGTATCCTGTTTTCTTACGGATACCTTTTTTTTTTTTTTTGGCCTCTCCGATTCATTCTATTCGGCTACTAGACGTTTCCGGTCCCTCTTTTTCTAATATCTATCTGTCCTGTAAACGTACAGAGTACCTCGCCATAATGGGGGATCCTGTCCCGGTTTATCAAGAGTACCAACTCGGCAGTGGCTTTTCCTGCGAAGTTAAGCTGCCCCAGTTTCGACCGGAACCCTATGGTAGCAGGTTCACACCCTACCGCTCTAAGAAACTGGCCAAAGCCGGCAGCGCCCGTGATGCCGTCATTTGGCTGCGCGCCCAGGGCCACATGAGGGCGAACGACAGCCGTCCCGCTCAGCAGCCGGCCTCCAAAAATGCACCGCTCTTGCCAGTGCCGATTCCTAACAAGAACAATCAGTTCGCCTTTCAAGTCGATGGTAAGTCGCCGGCGCTGCGACCGGATTCCGCTAGGTATAGGGTGAACAAGACGTTGAGGCACGCCGGGATGAACAAGAAAAAGAAGGGGAGCGGGGCGTGAGGTTGTATTGTGAGTGGCGAGAGACAAAAGTGTGTATTAGGAGTGTTGTCCTGTGTGTGCGAGATTCTGGTCGAGCGCCCCCCGCCCCCCCCCCAACTTTTCACCTTCATCGACATTTATCCCAATTCTAATCAGCACTCTTTTGTGGTTTAAGAATTCTGTAACGAGCTTGACCTCTCGGCGCCAGAGTACCGAATCGTGGCGGAAGATCCGCGACTGCCAAAAGTGTTTTCGGGCGCCGCCTATTTCCTGCGAGACCCGGCCATCGGCGGGCCCATCGCCCCTTTTCGCAACATTTACGGCAAGAAGCAGGCTAAAGAGGAGTGCGCTAAGGGCGTGCTGACTTATCTGCACGCGTTGGTTGCCAAGAGGGAGGAGAAGTTGCGAGAACTGGAGGCGAAAATGCTTGCTGAAAGTTGAGCTGAAAAGTATCTGGCACTTGTTCTCTTCTCTTGTCCTGTCATGGATTCAGTTGTCTTCTCATATCATATAGTAGCCTTTCTCTTTTAGGTTGATCAGGCCCTGGCGTCAACACCAGAGACAGGTTCCTTAATCAGCCCGTTCCACCTTCCAGGGATTCAGTTCGTAACCTGGTCACTGGTCTTTTCCTTTCCATGTAAGCATATAGCAGCCAATACTAGGCTCGCTGTACTCCGCCCTTCCTCGAGCTTTGCCTCGAACTTGGCTTTGTAACAGTTTCTTTTATGAAGTGGTAAGGTAGAGCAAAGATGGAATCTACCTTCAGCGCAATTAACAACGCCGGTGTCAAGGTGACCGGCTCCATTGTTTAAGTCTTAGTTTAATGCATCTCATTCGATTAGTCGATTTTTCACATCCGAGCTGATATCTCCGACAGCAACTTTCCAACCTTTGTCGTAGACCTTCGTCAACTCTCTCACTTCGGGCTCTCTCATCTTCTCAGCCCTCCTCCAACCAAACTCATCATTTCTTTGGCTCCGAAATCTGTAGAATCGCCTTTCCAAAGTTTTTACCGCTCAGCATTCCGATGAAGCCCTCGGCGGCATTATCGATTCCTTCCGTTACGCTCACCTTGTACTGAAAGGTGCCGTCGGCGATCCATTTTGAGATGTTCTTGCGATGCTCGTCGGCCCACTTGGGACCCATGTTTGCATCCATAACGACAAAGCCCTGCATCTTGAGACGCTTGCCGACAACATGGAAGAGGTTGCGAATAGGGTAATTCTCTTCGGGCTTGATGTTGTACCCGGAAATCATGCCACACGCAACTGTAAATAGGGTATTAGTGATTGTCTCGCTCGACAGGTTCCGGATTAGTTTGCAAAGCGGCAATCCCTGCCCGGCCCGGAGTTAAACTCACTAATTCGTCCAAACCAGTTCATGTTGTCAATGGCCGCCTCCAGCGTCTCCCCGCCGACGTTCTCGTAGTAGATATCGATCCCCTGCGGAGCCAGCCTCTTCAACGCATCCCGTGGCTTCTCCTTCTTGTAATTGAACCCCGCATCGAAGCCCAACTCGTTGATAATCCACTCCACCTTCGCATCATCGCCGACGCTACCGATGACGGTCAAGCCGTCGTGCTTCGCGAGCTGGCCCACCAGCTGGCCGACGGCCCCGGACGCCGCCGAAATAAAGATGGTCTCGCCCTTCTTGGGCTCGCCGATCTCGTAGAAGGAGCTGTAGGCGGTGAGGCCTGGCATGCCGAGGGCGCCGAGGAAGACCGTGGGGTCGAGATTGTACGGATTGTCGAGCTTACGGACCCTGGCGGCCGTCGAGGGCGGCAGCACCGAGTACTCCTCGAAGGGGCAGCCAGCGAGCACCTCGACCAGGTCGCCCGGGGCAAGGCCGGCCGTCGTCGACTTGAGCACCGTCGAGATGCCCCGGTTGACGACCGGCTGGCCGAGCGTGAGCGGCGGGAAGTACGACTCTTCTGCCGGCCGCATCCGGCCCCGTATGTACGGGTCGTAGGAGAGGTAGTGGTTCTGCACGAGGAGGCTGTCGGGTGGGAGGTTCTGGTCGAGGTCAATGGAGCTGTCTTCGACCGCGATGTCTTTGCCCACGACTGGGAAGCCGGAAGGGATTGACTTGTAGATGAAGCCTTTGTTTTGGACCATGTTGACCATTTTGGGCGGATTGAGGGGGTCAATGGCTAAGTAGCGTAACAGAACTCAATTAGCCGAAGTGATGTCAGACGTTAGAAGAAACAATTGAAGATCTGCTTTTGGCAGACTGGAGCGACCCTTTTTATAGAAGCTGAAGAGACTAGCAACCGAATTCTGTAGAATCTTTGTCTCAGGCGCCTTCAACAAGTTACTCTGGGCGTCGGGTGCTTGAGTGGACATGACAGGGAATACTTGATTTTCAATCAAGCTGCGTCCACTAAATCACGTATGCAGGACGAGACGTTAACACCGAATACAGAGGGAACGCCGTGGTATAGCCACAAGTGGTGGCGTAGCTCACTCGAAGCTCCCATTGGCTGGCACGCGTATTCGGCCGTACGTGGAGAGCTCGGGCCAACAATTGGCCCGAATAGGCAGGTTTCCCTATCAAAATGGCTTGTGTTATGTTTTCTCTATTTTAGTGTATGTAATGTGGTTTATGTACGCAGCCTCGCGCGTAGGGTTCAAAACCAGCTTCCGCTCGCTTCTTAGCTTCAACCAATCAATCATACTTTTTCTGACATTCCCTACCCCGGCTTCTCCGAGAGAGGCAACTCTCCTGATTCCTCCCCTTTCTTTTTTGTACTACCCTCGGTTCCAATACAGGTGCCAAAGAGATCAATTGGTCGTTCTTCTAGCGCTTTTCGGGTGGAAGTCTTATGTTCGCCTATCTGAGCACCGAACAAAACAGTGCAGCCAGTTCTGTAGGACGGATTACAAACCCACCGCCGAAGGCAACACGATACTCCGCTAGTCAAGCATCTAGTTTAGCAGGATACCTCATGAATAGTCCCGTCTTGAACAAATTGCTTCCACCAGGTGTGCTCTCATGCCGGTCGACGGAAATAACGGCGATATGCGATGTTACACCCGTGTCATGTACCAAATCGTTACTAATTTTTAAACATCGCTACATGTAGAGCCTGTGAGACAGGGTTGTCGAGCGTCACAGCGTATACGGTGGCAAAACAGAGTGTATATGGTGAGGTTGCGGAGTGTAGGTGGACCTGCACTCTGTGATCTATGTACGCTTTGCGCTGAACCAGGGCCTGGCCCCGAGCATCACGTGTCTACTGCTGCCATACATTGATATCCACGACAAGGGTGACATCCGCTGCCTACTGTAAGAGCTCTATCTGTCTATTGTGATGTCGACTGCCAATGGCCGAGTAAAGAAAATTGTAGCTATTGGATCCTATGTACCTGTATGCACTTCTACAACATTCTAGTTCCTCGCAAAGTGAGCGTAAATCTTGACTCAATGCTAATTGGCCAAGGAACACTGCTTGTCTTAGGAACCACTACGACGATAACGTTGTTTGGTATGTCCGACAAATATGTCAATTCTTGGGCTCACCAAGTTCAAGCACAGGATATACTTCGCTTGTCAACATCGAATCAAAGACATCAAGATAACTTGAAGGTAGTCGGTCTCTGGGTAACTGCGCTTCGGTTTTATTCTTATGTGGGCCATCATCCTTAACCTGTCCTGTTTTCCTATTTTCACTTGTAACTCCATGCAATTGATTGGTTTAGTTCAAACAGTATTAGTCCGATGACAATAGGTTTGCTTTTGTCTTTTTGCACTTGTTTTTGCGCAACAAACCCCCCCCCCTCCCAAAAAAAAAAAAAGCCCTACACAGTAGATTATAGGCATCGTAACACAATAAAGGTAGTTTTGATTTAAAAAAATACTTGCGGAGATCAGAAGTTGCGGGTTCTCATTGGACAAGTAGCATAAACTAAACACTCTCTTTCAATACACTTTCTTAGTTGAGCTTTGCTACTTTTGTGGTGACATATGCTCTATGGTACTCGTTGCTGCTCCATCGCATTATATTAGACTGCGTACGATCTTTTGTTTGGTTGGAATGTGCTTCATTGTTCACTATTAGGCGATCCGCATTCGGAAGTCCGGTTTTACGCACACAACTTCATTATTCTAACGCATTCCTTTGGCATCCGCCATCCATCCGTCTGCAGTTATAGACATCAAAGAAAATATTGCCGTTACTCTTTATGTAGTTTCTTTAAGAGGTTGAAATGCTGGAAACATCCCACTTGAAGGTCATGTTTTTTTCATTTCAACCTCAAAGCTCACCCAATATCCTCTCTTCAAGCATCGATCAGTAGTGTCTCACTACTTCAACACATGGTCGTATTCAATAACGAAAATTGGGAAGGATTCCGAGAAAACACACTAGCCACAATGATCACACGACAGCCTGGACGTCGCAAGAGCCTTGAGGGCGTCAATAAAATGCTCGCCAGAAAGCGGCGGCTTGGCGAGATCGATGAAGAAGAGGAGCGAGAGCAACGGAAGCGGTACGCGGAGATCCACCGCGTATCGGAGAATCGCCAGGAGAGACTACGTCGAATGAGAGACGCGAAAACCATGAAAAGGAAGGCTGTCCCTCACAAATACCTCAAAATGGACGACTACGTGCGAGGCTGCCTTCTGGTCCTGAACACCAAGATACGAGAGTTTGCCGACCGGTGGTTCGATTTCGACGTTTCCGATGATAGCGATGTTCTGAGTATGCTCGCCCACACCATGTCGCTTGAGACTGCCGTCATTATCGCCGCTGTTGGCTTCGAAGGGAAGCGAGACGCAGGCGAAAAGGGCTGGCGGAACATGTTCCGGGACAAAGTATTTCGGAAAGCCATTGTGCGAGGCATGATCAACCTCGTGTTGAGGGAACATGTCTTCATGGATCTCATGTTTGGAGCGCAAGAGTCTGACGCAGACTTTCTGTACTCTGTTGAAGCCTCGGAGTTCCTTTGGGATGGTAAGTTCTGTACATCTTCATGAGTCGCTCTTTTGACTGACGTATCCTTAGGCTTCGCTCGTAACGCAGACCGAGCTAAATGGATCAATGACATAATCATGTCGAGTTCGGGCTTAAATGCAAAACCTACTAATTTCTCACGTCGCTGCGAAGAAGTAGCAAGTCAACTTGGCATATTGCTCCGTCCGGTTCTGTTGTTGAATACGAAAATCCGCGCTACCGTCGGTCTCTCAAGCAAAATGGATACTTCCGGACTGAGTCTAATCTGCCATCGCGCTTTCACGGCGCACAGAACCGGCCTAGACTTTGGCAAGGGACGGGGAGAGTCGCCTCAATCAGGAGCAGCAACTAAAGACGAATGGCAGAGCCTGAAAAACGATTTCGTGAGAAGAGGTGACGAGATATTTGAGAAGCTGACTGACGTCGAATGCGATGAGCTCATGAACATGGTGTATGCCTCGGAGGACTTCATGAAAAAGGACACCCGGAACTCCCAGGCTTCTCGCACGGCAGATAGCGACCTCAGCCCCTGGCAGAGCATCCAACAACTGGTAATTAAGGAAATGCTGGACATTGTTTCGATGGCTGGCTGTCTGAGCTTGCGTATGCACCGCGACAAGGACTCCATCTACCTATTCCAGGCCGAACCCAAGGGGGAGAACATCGCCCACGAAGACGGAGTGCTAGCTACGAACTATCGCGACATTATGGACCGCCATCCAGACCGCCCCATCTTCAACCCCGGCGATCGCGATGCCAAGCGGGAAATCGACATGCTCAAAGGCAACGTGGTCGTCGGCAAGGTGGAGTGCATGAGCGGCTGCACCGCGTACCGCAAAGGCGGCTGGGAACGCGAGTTTCGTCACCGGGGGATCCGGACTCGAAAGATCACGGACGCTCTGGTCGCCGCCGATTGGGACATCCCGCCGGAACCTAAAAGCGGCGGCCCAGCTCCTCCAGACCATCCGGAAGCCCAAAAGCCTAAAGGCTTCGTCCAAATCATGCAGGACATTCAGTGGAACAATCTGTCCACCTCACAGAAAATTTACGAGACTGGTAAGGGATGGAAGGATCGAGCGTCGTGGACCGTGAAAAACTGGTGGAGAAGCGAATAGTGCTTGGTGGTTCAAGGGGAAATCCGTTCGATTGTTAGACTCAGAATTGAAGTGTTGTAAGGCTTTCATTATTTGCCGTGGCGTTCGGAGTTGTTGATTGTTTCATTCAATGCGAGCTGCTTACTACTCTGCCTAAACTTCGTAATAAGTACAAGGTTAGATTTGGTGTCATGATATTCTAAATGGCATGGCCGAGGTCAACACCTGCGTTAATCTTACAGCCAGATATCTGACTTGGTATCTCATACTCCGCTTGCATTGCTAGAGATTGAATGTCCCCACAATGTGTAGACAATCCTCTTATTCAGATTAGTGACACTTCGACATTCGGCAATTCTATACGGGCACATCACTACAACCAATCAGGCGGAGGACATATCATCCATTTCTGTCTCTCCCAACAGACCCACCCATCCAATCTAACTACTCCGCTCAGTGTTCGCTCACAAATGCCTTCCCAACAGAACCGGCCCTACTAGTGCCACCTATTCATCCGCTCACTCTTCACAAAAATTCCAAGGCCAACTGTGAACCAATGAAAAAGTTCCCCTTTCAACGAACTAGAAACACTCCCGCCGTAGAGACAGAAAAATCGACGGCGGTTCATAAGTGGAGCTCTAGGAAGCAATTTCGAGGAACCATTACCATGGACGTATTTCCCAGATCCATCCCAAAGCAAAGCAAAATGATGTGTTTAAGAAAAAAAAATCATGTTTTGTCAAAAGGCGTGATATGGAAATGAATAATAATAATATAATAATAATCCCAACCAAAAAACGCGTTAGAGGCTCTACGTTCGAAGTAGAAACCGCACACAAAATGCCAAAAGGAAGCGAGCGTGCAAGTTCAAAGGGGTATATGACGCCGCGCGTGGAACAAGTATTTGCTAGAGCAAACAAGTCATAACCGATCGAAAAAGTAAACCTTAAAATAGGTGCCTCAGAACAGGTCCGCAGACATCCGAAGAAATAGACAAAGCCGAACAAAAAAAAAACCGTGCGATAAAAAGCATCTATGAACGAAAATGCTGCTCGAACTTATAATGGATAGCGACAGGGAGCATAGAGCATACGTGCCCAGAGACGTGCGAGCGCGGCCATTAAGATAGCATAGATATATAAGGAGCTCCAAGTTGTGTCCAAGCAGGTCAAAAGCCTCCGCTGTTCCGTCGCGAACAAGGCTGGACAGCTATTACAAGTGCCGAGCCGCACAAAGCGCTGCGGAACGGCTCGATTCGACAGAAAGTGGGATAACTAACGTTACTGTCGTCGACGGTTTTCGGTCCGCCAATACATGACGGACTGTCGATGCTGGTAAGCATAGCATGCTGAGGGATGCGCAAACATGGCGTATGCCTGCATTTTTCATGTCTTCGAGGCGAGACGTGCCCGATTATCGCTATTCGTCTCGTCGCTCCTTCCTTCTCTCCTCCCGTTTATTTTCCTCGGCGTTTCTCATCCACAAAACGCCGGTCCAAAGGGGAACGATGGCTCGGAAATCCGGCGGCGGTTGTTTTCGCTTTCGGCGTGGGGGCGGGGAACCTCCATTCTTCCTCTTCCTCCCAACTTCACGCGCTCGTCGTGGCATCACCACCCGACGCCCTCGATGGGCGTCACGCCCCCATCCACCGGCGTCACGGGCGTGAAGCCCGTGTCCGCGATGGGCGTGATGGGCGTCAACCCGGCGTCCACGATGGGCGTGACGGGCGTCAATCCGCCATCCGCGATGGGCGTAACGGGTGTCAACCCGCCATCCGCGATGGGCGTGACGGGCGTGATTCCCCCATCAGCAATGGGCGTGACAAGCGTGAAGTCACCACTTGCTGCTCCCCCCGCTCCTGCTCCCGCGTCCCCACCCGCGCCGCCGGTGCCGCTCCACCGTTCCCGTCCTAGTCACACCTGAAAGCCGGCGGCGGGCCCCGCGCCCGCGGCCGCCTCCTCCGGGTAGAAGCCGAACACGAAGCGGTACAGGTCGCGGAACCAGCCGAACTGCTCGGAGCGCTCCATCCACTGGACGGCGCGGCCCACCTCGGCGGCCGTGTAGCGGCGCTTGGCCACGTCGGGGCCCCGGAGCGTCGGGTCCGTCACCACGAGCCGCCGGTACGCGTCCAGCAGGCGCACCTGCCACTGCGTCGCGCCGAAGGCCGTCGCTGGCAGCGAGCGAACGAAGGCCGGCAGGCTGAGCCCGGACCCGCTCCGGAAGCCCGTGTTCATGGCCGCGCGCAGGATTAGCGCCTTGAGCCGCTCCAGGTGCGGGTCCGACCCGACGGCCGACGGGCCCGACACGGTCGAGCCGGTCGCTGTCGACGACGCAGCACTCGTCGGCCTCATGCCTTCGTTGGCATTCGTCACGGCCGCCGACATCGGCCCGCCGAGCCCGTTGAGCATCGACGAGGAACCCGACGCCGAGTCCGTGTACGCCGACAGGGTCGAAGCCGCGGAGCTCCACCGGTTGTGCGTCCGCGTCGTTGCGTTCTCCGGCCCTAACACCAAAATGTTAGGCACCGGCGCCTCGTCCGGCGAGAGATCCTGGTGGTCGTCGAAGATGGTAGTCGGAGTCTCCGGAAGGAGCGTGTTGCCCGTGACGTCCCCGCCACCCCGCGCCGGACCTTGCGGGCTGTTGTTAGTAGTTCCCGCCCGCGAGGGTGCGCCGCTGGTCTGGCCGCCGGCCTGCGACCGCACGCTGTGGTAGCTGCTCTCGTCGATCGACGCGGTCGAGCGCGAATGGTGCGAGCGCGATTGCTCGGACCGTACCGACGGCGTGCTCGTGACGCCATGCTGTGGCTGCCCGTAAGTCGTATAGCCGTACTGATGGTACTCCCTAGGAAATGAAGCCTGGTTCGGGCGCGGAGTGCCCCGGTCCGGACGAACCTGGTTCCAACCTTCACGGAAGAGGTCGCAGAGTTCCCAGCAAGCTTGAACGGCCGAACCGAGCAGTTCCTCGTCCGGAGGCTTGGAGTCGCGGGTGTTCTGACGCAGGCTGAAAAGCATCTCGGCAAGCGACCAACAGGACCGTAGAAGGGCGTCGGTCTCAGCGGGAAGAATGGTACGTTGCTTCATCAACCGGTGGCAGAGCGTGAGATAAAAATCCAACGTCCTCTCGCGGAAGGGTACCGGAAGATTGCGGTCCTGCGTATTGTACAGGTGGTTGTTGAGCTCGAAGCTCACGCGGAGAACCGAATCGTTGACTGGGTCGCCTCGCTGGCGCACCTCGAACAGCGCCTGGCAGAAGTCCCGGCAGAGCTCCAGAGTTGGCCGCACCTGGCTCGCGTGGTCCTCCTCCCTGCTCTCGTACAGCTTCTGACATAGCCGCCAGCAGCTGCGCCATGCCTGCTCCTGCACCTCGCCTTTTCCCGCGTAATTGAACATGCGCTCCCGATGGTTCTGGCTCAGCTTGGCTAGCGTGTTGCAGAGGGTCCAGCATTCACTTAGAGCCGTCTTCAACTCCCTAATCTCTAGGTCGACTTCTTTTAGCTGCTCGGCAGCGTGCCCCATGGTGGCCGCCCGGCTTCCCGGGCGATCGGCAGACTGGCCATCATTCGTGGAGGGACTGTCGTTGGATCCGCTTTTCTGAGTAGTTGACTCCTCATCCTCGGTTCCTCTCTCGCCATCCGGCGCCTCAGCAATGTCTGCGGATTGAAATGTAAGCTCACCACGCGCAAAATGCTGGAGTAGCAATCTGGAGAAGCTATGATGCAGTTTTAATAAACCAACCTTCGAGACTGTTGCTTCGCCGTGACAAACGCCGCCTACGCTCTTCCTCGGCCTCCTGGCGGGTGTGCGCTCGCGGCGTCGCCTTATCCGTAGTTTTGATAGGCGGTAATGCTGTATCGATCGGCGATGTGTGTTTCTGTTCACGAGCCACGGCGTCAGCGGAAAGAAACGTCCCCACTACTACCGAAACACGGGAACACGAGGCGCGAGAGATTCGCGACGCTCGCCAATCGGTTACGTACCACGGAATCGGGATGGACGTTGGGTTCCGGGGTACTAGGAGAGACCACTGTATGGTCGGACCGGTCTCCGGGTGAGTCGGGCCCCGCTCGAGAGCGGGTGCGGTTGGGCGACGACCTCTTGGCGCCCTGACGCTATACATAGAATGGCAATCTGTTAACGGAGGCCGCCCACGCCGACGCATCCTGCACGACATCATCCCGGACGCTCCCAAGGGTGGTCAACTAACAAACTGCTTATAGTCCGTAGGCGCATGGATGACAGACTGCGGCGCGTCCGGGTCGGGATCGGCTCGTGACGGGGCGGTCGTGTCGAGTTTCGTGAGCTGCACGGCGTGCAATTAATTTCGTCAGCGCTAGACCTTCAAATAGTTTCACACAGTGCCCCTTTTCTCCTCTTTTTGATTTCCTCATTCTTCCTTCTCATCAAAGCTCGTCTCCTCCTATTGCCCTAGTACATTTCGGTCGCGGAATAGGGACGGAGCTGTCATGATGATCGGCAGGAAACGTACCGCTTCCGGGCTCTGCGGACTCTCCATGGAGTCGGCGCCGGTCGATGAGAACGACCTGTGGCTATTACTATTACGGTTGCTACTCAGTTGCGATTGCACCTCTTCGGCATCGTCCGTCGGCTCGTCTTCGATCTCGGTCGTTGTCGTGCCGTTCGAGTCGACCGGGGAGGGGTCGACGGTAGCCGGGTAGGGCGACGGCGGCGGGGCCAGAGAGTCGGAGTGAGAAGAGTTATGCTGGTTGCCGGACGACCTTGATCGTTCAATTTGATTTTGCATGTTGTCAGAATAGAATGGTTCCTCTAGCGATGCGGGTTCGAGCTAATAAAGTATGGATTCGGTGACACAGCCCGCGCCCGGCGAACGAAGTCGCGAACGGTCCAAACAGGGAACACAAGCGGCGCGAAAATAATCCAAATGGCTACACGCGCGCGCGCGCGCGTGTTTGCTCTTTGTTCCAGTTTGCCTCGTCCGCGCCGCAATAACGCTTCTGGTTGTCGAGTCTTGCGCCATGCGGGGCAAACGGACGTATGCCAACATAACATATGAGCGTAGGTAGTTGTTGGGCGCTGCAACTACCCAAAGCGCCGCCCTACGCAAGACGAAAAGAAAAGAGGACAGGCGAAGCTAGAAAAGGGTGCGCGGCGAGGAGGAGGAAATTGGGGCTATGCTCCTTCTCATTTGTTCCACTCTCCAAAGAAGCTCTCTCTCCCACAAAACCAAAAAAATAAAGATAAAATAAAACAAAATAAAATTTTCTATCTCACCTGTTAGACGGCGGGAAAGTGGCGGCGGGTCCGTACGACGACGCCGAGCTAGGCGAGTCCGTGTACGGGCTGAAAGCCGACTTGAGGTTGGGGCTGAGCTGCATCGTCGACGTCGCGGCCATGGTAGTCGGTTATAGGGCGGACACACACCGCACCCAGCGCGACACACAGACAGCAGGCGCGCGCGCGCGCGCGCTCTCGCTCTCGCTTCCTGGCGGGCTCGGGGGGCTGTTTGGTCTCGACGGGCTGAGGGCGCGAGGAAGGGGGGTTTGTGGCCTGGGCGAGCTTGCGGTGCCCCCGGTGGACCGACCGTCCGTCCGTCCCTCCGGCGCGTTCGACGGGGCGATCTGGGTTATTAGGCGGCGGAGGCGGCGACGACGGCGACGGGGCAGGCGGCTCCTCAAACGCCCGGCGAAGGAGCGGTGGGCAAAACCCGTACGTAGGCCGTGGTTGTCCTTGCCCCCGGCCCAGCCCTTTCCACTGGAGGGAGAGGAGCGAGAGGGAGGGAGAGACGGCGAGGCACAGGCGCGGCGGCGAGCAAGCTGGGTAACTAGGCGCGGTTGAGCCGAGCGAGTAGCGGGCGAGAAGTAAGGATATCGGGACAAAAAGGCGTTGCGGCGGTCGAGCTTTCTGGGTGCGAGATGGGATGGAGGGGGGTAAGTTGTACAGGGCAGGATGGGGCCCGGGACGCGGCGAGGCGTGTTCGGCGACGATGATTCGAGGGGAGGGGAGTTTGATAGGGCCGTGCAGTTGGCCGCGGCTGCGCTGCGCTGCGAAAGGGACCCTAAGGAGCGAGGGGGGAGCGCGCGGCGAGACCCCTCGGAGGAGGGGGGGTGAGAAGGAAGGGAGAGAGCACGGACGGCCTAAGGAAGCCTGCGTCCAGGCAAGGGTGGAGGGGGGTTGCGAAGGCGCGCGCCGGGGGGGAGGGGTTTGGTTCGCCGGGGCGGCAGGCGGCCGGGGGGTTTAGCTGCGGCGTGCACAGGTGCTGGGCTCCGGCGTCTCTTGTCGTGGGGCGCGCACGGTGGGAAGCGCAGACAGCGCAGCGCAGGCGGCGAGCGGGCAAAAAAAAAAAGGGAAGAGGAAGAAGACCGAGACCAACGTTTGGCGACGGCGGCTTTTGATATTCTAGCCAACGCGCGGCGGTGCGCAAGAGCGCGCCCGGGATGCGGGATAGAGAGATGGAGAAATCGGCGGCGGCGGGTCAGCAGCGCCAGCGCGTTGCGCGCGCGGTGGTCGACCTTGGGCGAGCGGGCGAGCGTGAGCCGCCCTGGCTGGCGGCTGGGCGGCCAAAGAAAAGCGTGACGGAGGCTGGTCGAGGGCCAAAAAAGAACAAAAGCGCAGCGCGGCTACGGGACCTCGAATAGCTTTGCTCAAAGGGAAACGCCGCGATAAAAAAAGAACACAGAGCTCGAGCAAAAGCCGCCGGAGAAAGGACGGGCAAGCGCAGCGCGGAAGCACGAGAAAAGGAATCCAAAAAAGTAGCGCCGGCGGCAGCTCTTAGTGGGCCGCTGCTGTTTTTACACGGTCGGCCAGTGACCAAGTCAAGTCAGTCAGTCAGCACGGCGTGCACACGGCCCTACATTGTGCCTTCTGGCGCGCTCTCAGCACGCCGGACAGAGGTCTAGAGGCGCATCAGGAGCAGGCGCCAAGACACCTGCGGCGGCGGGCGGCGTGCGGCTTCCCAGAAGCACGCGGCCCACGGCGCATCGTACCTGTAGGGAAACGCCTCGAGAAGCGCGAGCTGCTTGCTTGCTTTCTTGCCTGCAACTGAGGCTTGCCGGTTCCGCCCGCACGGGTTCGCGGGCCACAAGTCAATTGGAGTCGCAACTTGTTTTGCTACTCGCCCGGGGCAGCCCGACCCGACACTGCTAGTACAGGCAGAAAGTCCTCATCACTCTGGGCGCCGGGAAAAAGGCCCCCCGTATTCATCCTCCGCCAGGTATGTTGAGAGCCAGGCCAAGACGACGAAGACGACGACGACGACAATGGCGGCGACGACGTCTCTCCGACTAGCGATGGGGGCCAAACCGGTAGAACCAGCGGGCGCCCAGACGGCCACAGCCAGAGGCCGGGCCAGTGCCAGAGCCAGACACCGACGCGGAGACGCACGAGAAGCGGTTGGACCCGCGGGTGTGCGTGCTCCGTCCCAGCCTGCGGCCCCGCGCGACGGCCAATCACAGCCCGTGACGGGCCCCCGTAAGCGCCGTGGCCCAGCTAAGCAACTGCCGTGCAGGGTACCAAGCGAGCGCCCGACCCCCCGTTCGCCCCGGCCTCCAAGTGGCCACCGCTCTCGGTCGCGGTTCTCTGAGCCTCCCAGTCTCCAAGTGGTTCGTCCGCTAGGCCCCTACCCCAGTGCGCGGAGTCGTTTGGGGCCTTGGATCTACATACGCCCGTGTACGTTTTGGAGCTACCTGCGTTTGCCTGTTGTTGAGAGAGTGTGTGCGTGGAGCACATGCAAAATCGGATCATCGTAGCCCCCTGTCACCGTGTACATACTGACGGTTCCTCCCCACGGCGGGACCTTCCGGCGTGCTACATACTGTATGTATGAACGAGCCGCGGGGGAATATCGACTTAATCCCGCCAATCCCGCCTCGTCCCAATCCGTGCCGTCGACGACGATACGTGAGTGATGCGGGAGAGGAAGAGATTGGAAGCGATTGGGCCCCGGTAGAGGGAGCAAGGGAGCAGCCGTCCGGCGGGAGGACCAAACCTTCGCCAGCGCCGAACCACGGCGGCGGGGCGGCCCAAAGCCACCCAGCAACGGCGGCCGAGTCACGTCTCTGCCGGGCCCAGCCCGCTGGCTTTGATCGGCTCAGTCGGGCCCGTCCGGCGGGCGACAGAGCGGGCGGCGCCCTGCCGCATGCGGCATCTTTGGCGAGCAATCTGACCCCGTTCAGCTTTGCAAGGGGGGAACCGATGGATCGCGCTTTCGCACCTCCCCGTGCTCCCCCGCCAGACTAGTGTCCTAGCCTTCTGCGGGGCCCAGGAGAGAGTGAAGGATAAAGACAGAGCAGGGACAGCAAACAATCGGAACAGTCCCTACAGTACGGAGTAATTGCGCAGCTATACCGCACGCCAGCCCCGACCAGACCGCTCCAGGAAACTAAGACAAAAAAAAAAGGAACAAAGAAGGAAATGTGTCTTGGGAGGCGCACATTTCACCTACCACGCCCCTATGAAATCTTCACGACGCTCTCTCTTCCCGAGGACATAACAACAAGATTGCAGCCTGCGGGGCTAATGCACCCGCCATGCACGCAGTCACACCGTTGCGCAGAACCTAGGGACCTTGTAGGAGCAAAGTGAGCCCATGGCACCTGCAGTAACCGTAGCCTTCTGCCCCCTTCGGTTGGCCGGATTGGCTCGATTGGGCCCGTTATTTCGCAAAGGCGCAATCGCCGCCACATGCCTCCGGCCGGGGTCCCCCCGGTCGCCGGGTTGGGCCAAGGAAAGGAATCACGTAGGGCGACCGGGACGACATTCGTGTGGCCCGAAAGGGCCATCTTTTTTCTACGTGAAGAGAGTCCCAGTCGGAGCCAGACGGGCTGGGCCGGGCGGGCGGGCTGGCTTGGGCGGGCAGGACGGCCGGGGGGTTGCGGGCCTTTGTCACCCACAAACAGCCACCGGGCGCGGGAAGATCTTCTCCCCTCCCCTACCCCCCTCTTCCGGCACCTACTACGTATGTATGTATTCCACTGATCACTCGCACCCGGCGGCGTGCGGGTGTGCGCGGCGGGCGCCCGCACGGCGGGCGCAGGCCAAGGGGAACGGGTCTCGCGTTTCGAAACACTATTTAATGTATACCCTTTGTTCTCGTCGCGCCTGAGGGCCGAGTTGTGCGGGCGGGCGGGCGGGCGGCGGGAAGGATTTGTGACTTTTCCCGCTTTCGGTGCATTTTCCCTCTTCTCACGACGTGGCGCCTTCCGGACCACACGACGAGGGGGGGTGCGAGCAATCCTTCGTCTTCTTTGTTTTCTTTCCTTTTCCTTTTTTTCTTTCTTTTACTTCCGCCGCCGCCGCCGCCGCCGCCAATACTTCCTCGGTAGCCGCCGACTGCGCGCGGCATGCGCTACTACGGTCCCGGTACGTCGCGCCCCCTCCCCTTTGCTCTGTTAGGTGGCTGCGTGCCGCGGAAGGATGCGCATCCATGCGCGGGGGCTGCAGCCTGGCTGCCCACCTTTGGCATCGTGGACTCGCCCCAAGGAGGGACTTACCTACATACACACATCTACCGGGGGCGCGATTTCTTGGGAAGCCTGACGTGGTGCGAGCTTGGTCCAAAAGGGCCCTTCCTACAGAGCGAGTTGCTTCCTCGACGAGTCGGCGGCCAAGCCAACGGGGCACGAGGTATTTATTGGCCGAGACCTGCGAGAGGCTTGGAAGGCGTTGTTGGTTGAGGTGCCGGTCTGAGGTTCTCAACGGGATCCAACAGCGCCAACGCTAGTCGCCGGGCAACATTGGAGGAGTCTGCCAGCCTGCCAGCCTGCCAGCCTGCGCGTGTCGAGCCTTGGTGCCTAGAGGTACCTGGAAGTACATGAACAAGGTTGCGGCGCGGCAGCGGGCGGGGCAGCGCGGGGCTTCGCTGGTGAAACGCAAGCGAGGTACCCGCATGTACTTTCCATCCAACCGGATGCGAGCCCTAAGCGCAAAGCAGTCCACCATCTCAAAGCTCGGTTGCCCTAACAAAAGTGCCCTCTGCAGAAAAGCAAATTCCAGCACACGCGTTCTGTGCGTTACAAATCGCATACTCTCCTTCTTTCCTTCTTTATTCTTAGATCAACCGCGCAAGCTTGACTCGCTGCCCTCCACCGTCCAGAGGGAAGAGGCGTGTGGCCGTCACTCGAGTCGAGACGTAATCTAAGCGCCCGCGCACCCAAACGCGTCCAAGCTCGACGCTTTAGAATGCTTCCCACTTCCCCCTCCCCCCTCCCCCCTCCCCCCAGGGCTCCGCGTTCCCCAGTTCCGATTCCCCACAGCCGCGCTTCGTGGAACAGCCGCCGGCTAAAGCAAGACCCACGGGGAACGCGGACGCGTCCTTCGCCGCAAAATAGAACGTGAACGGGGTGAGCGGGAGTGGGTGCATGTACGTAGTACGTAGTATGTACACGCCTCGTCTCGTCTTGTCTCTCCCGCCGCTTTTCGTCCCCAGCGATACCTTCCCGTCCTACTTCCGCGTGTGGCTAAGCGTGGCGCCCAGCCATGTTGCATGTCCCCGACCTTGTCACCATTCAATCACCTCCCTCCACGGCTATTTTTTTTTTTTTTTTTTGGACAGCTTCGCCGCATCCAAGCCCAATGCGTCGGAAAACTTAAATTTCAAAGCGGTCCCCGTGGCACCCTTGCGGTGGCTGGCGGCTTGTGGTTGTTGCCGGGCTCCCTCACACTCTCTCTCCCTCTTCCCTTTCCTCGGGGAAAACTATACCTGAGGCGGCCTGTCCGCTAAGCGCCGCGGGCGATTGCTCTGCTGGGATTGAAAGTACAGCCGGATGTTCCCCCAAGCACTTTTTTGTCCCCAAACCATTCTGAATTTGAAAAAGGGCAAAAAAAAAACCATGGAAAAGATGGGAGGCGGCCCCGCCAACCGGCAAGACACCAACAAAGCCCGGCAGATTCACTTTTCTGTGTGTATGCAGCCTTAAGAGCCTCGCCATTCCTTAGAGCCAAGACGGGGTTCACAGCTCCGGAACACCAATGGTCCGCCGCGCCACTTCCGCAGGAAATTGGATATTGGAAATTCGCCGAAAAAGAATATGTCTCCAATGAGCAGTCCTGTTGACAGCCCTGAGCATTTCGCACCGTTGGTCCCCCCCCTGGCCTCTAGTCACCCTCTAGCGTGATGTAGCGGCGACCAGGGTGGAGTGTTGGTGATAACCGTTTCGGTTGGCTTGGCGGACACCGTGTCCGATCACGGCCTCCACCTCGGCGATGCCCTATGTATTTCCAATCTCCAGACCCAATCGCTTGTAGCGGCCAGGCTTGCCTCGCTGTTGGCTCTGGCCGGAATCGATCGAGGCGATGCCTTCCGTTCCGACGGGTGTGCGGGCGGTGTAATTGAGATCAACCGCGTCCACGGCTTGGGATACCAACAGCTTAGCCATCATCGCGATGTCCAGCTCCATGCACTTTCGAGGCAGATGAGTTGGGCTAATGCGGCGGCGCTACGTTGGCGCCGTTATACAACTGTTATCATGAGCTTGGTCCCCAGGAGCTAGAGGATAAAACTTCCGCATAGAGAAGATGCGTAATGCAAAATTGATGCGGGCGTCCAGCTCATTGCTTTCCGTTGGACTCGTCAAGTGGCAATTGATATCGAGCCATTGCTCCCAACATGTCATATGTATACCAGCCCCTAGGTTGGCAATCGCCGCGGTCCGGTCCCCTTTGCTCACATTGCGGCCGTGATGAACTACGAGAAGCGCCATTTCCGCACTCCAACATATACCGTCCAGATAGCCAAGCACCCAACCAAATCGTACAGGCACGTCAGCGTCGCCGTCATCTAAGACGGCCTTTCCTTGAGTCTCTTCAATCCCTTCCGATGTTCACCAACTCTGTTGTGAGGCGAACACACCTACACAAATGCACCCACACCGGGCTCGAATGGCCGCGCTCTCGACACGCACGACACCTTCCCTCGGCTCTTCCTAACCTCTGCGTTCTTCACAAGGAATCTGCCTTGCATGGCGCCTGGCATGCATCCACACCGCGGGAGACTGATCGAATATGATCTATCACACATCTTTCGGCCGACTCCAAACCACGTGGCACAGAGCACCGCGCCGCAGCCTTAGCGCAGGCATGAGATTCTTCGCCCCTCGCGGCAAATAGACGCCGAGTGGCTTGCTCGTTGAATCGACGTCTGCCCTCTCCCTCTTGACAGGACGGCGGCGTCTGGTTCGGGCGGCGCGGCCGACGGCCAGAGCGCAGCCCGCCGAACGGCAGAGCTGTGCTCGGAAGGAGCGCGAAGGGGGGGGCGATTTGGCTGGGCATGGGATACAGTCAGGGTGCTCTCGACAGTTGCGAGGACGTTCTGCCAGGTGGTCCCATCGCGGCATATGGCTTGTCTGCTTGCTTGCTTGCTTGCTTGCGCATGGACTCGGGTCCGGGAGACTTGATGAGTTGCTCACCGGCCTGGTGGATGTTGTCTTCGTTCTGGCCGACCGGAATCGATCGAATTTCATCGCACCCCCCTACACTGAATGTTGATGCTGTGTGGTGTGGTTGAACGCCTTCGACTCTACAGCGACGTTTCCCACTATACCAGCTGTCTTTATGTCGCTAGCTGATTTTGCTTGACCACATATTCTGCCAGACCCCCTGCGAGAGATTCGTCAGGAAGAAAAGGCTGGGGGAACCGCTGTCTACACTTCGCTGTTACACCACCTACACAACTCCTCCACTATCAATCATACTTTCGTTTCTTGACCTAAAACTAACTCATTACCCTGCGTGCTCAGAACGGCCCTCAGATCGACACAGCCTACGTACAGCCTTCACTGCCCTACTGCACCCGCGCCGTCCACCCGCTCAAGCCCCCCCCCGTCCATACCGCGGCCCCACCGAAGCAGTGCAACCCGCCGCGCAACTCGTTCCAGCTTCTCGAAGCCAAGCTTAGCCCAAGTACGCACCCCAATCCCGCATCACGAGCACCAGCCAGCAAGCCAGCGCCAACCAACCACGCATACCAGCAACCGGCCAGCCAGTCCATCACCACCCCGCACCCACCTGCCCCCCACGGCCCACGTCTGCGCGGCAGTCGAACCCAACGCCCCAGCAAGAAGCCCTCCTATCGCCATCGCCCGCGCGAGCACCAACAACGAACGCCCAGCGCCGAGCTCCCTCGCCAGCACCAGAGACCACGCCGCCGGCGGCGCGGACCCCCGACGCGCAGCAGCCACAGCAACGAACGCGATCCGCTCCGTCTCCGCGGAACGGCCCTCCGGCGCGCAGCCAGGCGCCGCCGCCCGCGGGAGCAAGCGCCGCGGCGCCCGCCTCGAGCCAGCGCGCCGTCGACCCGCTCCCGCCCGCGGCGCGCCACCCGGCCGAGTCCGCTCACCACCAAGGCCGCAGGCCGAGCCGCGGAGCCAACCACGTCGCCGCGGCCGCGGCCCGCGCAGACCCTCCGCGCGGGGCCTCGTCGCCGTGCTTCGCGCCCAGCGCGCCCAACGCACCTCCCCGCTCTCTCTCTCTCTCCCGCGCCTCGGATGCGCCGCGGCGCGCCGACGCGGCGTGGCGGGCGGGTCTGCGTGCGCGAGCGGCCACGCGTGAGGCCGGGTGCTGCAGCCGAGGGCGAGGGCGAGGCCGGATGCCGGGAACGGGTGGAAAGGATGGAGGGGGGCGATGGAGAGGGCTGGGTGGGAAGGTGGCATGCTGCTCGATAAGGTGTGTCTGTAGCGTGAGATGCGTTTGGCGAGGGGGGAAGAGCCTCGGCGGCGGGACGGGGCGGTTTGGATCTGGTATGGCGTGTTGTTGTTCTCAAAGAGGATCAGGTTCGACAGTGGTCGGTTCCAGGCCGCCTTGCTTGGAATCAACGTGCCTGTTCCCTCCGTCTCCTGCTCTGGCTGGTCCTGTCTCAAATGGCGCTCGTACACGATATGCCAAGCAAAAATCGAAGGGCTGTCCCAAAAGATTAAATATGTTCCGTGTTTCAAGACTTGAATTTTGAAAAGAATGCCGACCAGAACTAGGCCGCCTGCCCATAGGTGCACACGTATGGCGCAGGTATTCCTCCTCTCTCTCGACTCCGTATTGTTATCCCATCATCTCGCGTGTCTATTACAAGTGTCCTAACCCCCTGAGACCATATTTCGACCTAAGCGGTCGAACTCGCATGCGGAGGTCACCACCTCGATACCATTACCGTAGACAGCAAACAAGCCTACGTACCAGAAATGATCAAAACAAAGAAAGTGTCTAACCGCTGCGCGCAAGAAAGCTCCAAGGCCTTGCCAATACCAAAATGTACCCCGTTTGGAACCAAGACGCACGCAAAGGTAGATGTAAGCGGATGAATGCTGCGCTTTGAGAGACAGTTAAAAGGCCCGCCGCATCGCCAAACACCCGTGTCATGCGTGCACGTAGCGAAACAAAAAGGCAAAAAAGGTCTAACTCGAAAAGCCGCTGCGAAACTCCAAAAGCAACTGAACTTCTTTGTTGTCCATCATCCAATCATCCATCTCCATACTTTTGCCCGCTCAAAACGCCCGGGAAAACTCGCGAGCAAAAAAAAAAAAAAAAAAGAATGCATACCCTAGCCAGCATGAAAACGAGAGCAAACAAAGATGCCACGACAGCTCGGCTAGATCTTCGACGGCGGCGGAGGCGCCCAGTCCAGTTGCTGCTGCTGACCCTCCCCGCCGTTCTCCAGCCCTTCCCCTCCCCGGCGGCTGCAGAGAGCCGCGGACGGATACTTCGCCGCCAACTCCTGGATCTTGGGCACCAGCTCCGGGATGCGGAACGGCTTGGACACGACGTCGTCCTGCGGGTGGAACGACGCGCCAACAGGTCAGCTTTGGTCCCAACTCCAAGCCCGAAGTTCAACGAGCCCAACAAACAACCCCCCAACCGCCTCATGCATGCACCCAACGAAGAAAAAGGGAGGAGGAGGACGAAAGGAAAAAAGCCAACTCACCATCCCCGCCGCCAACAAGGCCGCAATCTGCTCCATGCGCGCGTTCGCCGTCACCGCGATGATGGGCACATGCCCCACCACCTGCCCGCGCTGCTCCCACTCGCGAATCTGCCGCGTGCACGCCAGCCCGTTCATGACGGGCATCTCCTGGTCCATGAGCACCACGTCGATCTTGTGGATCTCGGCCGCGGCGGCGGCGGCGGCGGCGGCGGCGCCGCCGCCGCCGCCAGCGCCCGCCTTCGCGTTCTCGAACCAGAACTGGCTCGCCCGCAGCGCGTCCAGGCCCTCGACGCCGTGGTTCGCGACCCGGACGCCGAAGCCGCGGTTGCGCAGCTGCTTGCCCAGCACCTTCTGGTTGACCAGGTTGTCCTCGACGATCAGGACCGACAGCGGGGTGCCGTCGTCGGCCCCGGCCTGGGCCCGCGCCGCGCCCGCGCCCTCGTCCTTGTTGGTGTTGTTGTTGTGAACGCTGCTCTCCGCCCCCGTCGGTGGCGCGAAGTCCCTCACCTTTGGCGCGCCTCCTCCGGCGCCTCCCGCACCGCGCTCCCTGTCCGGCTTGTCGGCGGCGGCGGTGGCGGTGGCGGTGGCGGCGGCGGCCGTAGCCCTCGCCAGCCCCGCGAGCGGCAGCGGCAGCGGCGCCTCGGCTTGGTCGCGCGGCGCGACGCTGCGCCTGGCGCGGATGTAGAAGGCGAAGGTGGAGCCCTTGCCCGCCTCGGAGGCGACGCCGATCTCGCCGCCTTGGAGCTCGGTGAGCTCGCGGCTGATGAAGAGGCCGAGGCCGGAGCCGCCGTACTGGACGTGGGTGCGGGGGCTGGCCTGGCTGAAGCGGAGGAAGAGCAGCTTCTTCTCCTCGGCCGTCAGGCCGCGGCCCGTGTCCCGGACCGCGAACTGGAGGTAGATCTCCTCGCCGGGACCCCAGTCGGGCCCGCGCGTCATGTCGGCCGGCTGGGCGCGCGACGGGAAGTACCGCACGACGGCCCCGGGGTCCTTCGACGGGTTCTCCAGGCTCGCCGCCAGCGTGACCGTGATGGTGCGTCGGCTCTCCGACGTCGTGAACTTGATGGCGTTGGTCGTCAGGTTGATGAGCACCTGGAGGACCCTGCTCGGGTCGATGCGCACCCAGTCGATGCCCAGCTCCTTGAAGCTGTCGTCGAGCACGAAGTCCATGCGTATGTCGGCCGTCGCCAGCTCGTTCTCGAACATCTTGAGCGCCCGCTGCACCACCGTCAGCGGCTGCACGTCGACGGGCGTCACCATGAGCATGGCGCTGTCCAGCTTGCTCAGCGTCAGCACGTCGTCCACGATGCGCTTCTGGTGCTGCGCGCACAGCCCGATGGTCTGCGCCGCGTCGACGGAGCTCGCCAGCAGCTCGTCCCCGATGCGCCGCTGCCCGCTCGCCCGGAACTCGCCCAGGGTCGTCGCGATCTCGTCGGCGCACTGCAGTATGGCCGACAGCGGGTTCCGCATCTCGTGGCTCGTGATGTCGATGAAGTTCTCCTGCTGGCGCTTGAGCTCGACCGCCTCCTCCATCTTGCGCTTCTGCCACCCTTCGGCCCACTTCTGCTGGCTGATGTTCGTGATGCTGCCGAAGACGCTCTTGAGCGCGCCGTTGTCGTCCTTCTCCGGGTAGGCCGCGAAGAGGACCCACGTCTCGCTCCTGTTGCCCGCGCGGTCCTCCCACGGCGCCTTGAACCGGAACTCGTCCGTGACGGGCTCAACGTCCTCGACGAGCGTGGCCCACGTGCGGCGGACGCGCTCCTGGTCCTCGGACGCGACGGCGTCGATCCACCGGTCCACGCTCGCCCCGTCCTTGCTCACCCGCGTGATCTCGTACCACGCGTCGTTGCAGAAGATGACGTGACCCTGCGAGTCGGCGATGAAGAGGCCCGCCGGCGAGAACTCGGCCATGCGCGTGAAGCGCGTCTCCGAGTCGCGCGCCTCCTGCGTGCGCGCCGCCAGCTGCTCCGAGAGCATGATGCGGTCCTGGGCCGCGAGCTTGGCCGCCCGCTGCCCGCGCCGGATCTCCTCCTCGAAGAGGACCACCGACGCCAGGCTCGTCGCCAGCTGCCGGCTCAGCAGCTGGATGAAGAGGCCGTAGTCGTCGTCGTAGGGCCGGCGCGGGTTGACCCCGACGACCAGGAAGCCGAGCGAGGCCTCGCCCGTGGTCGGGTGGATGGGGCACACGACGACGGCGCGGCAGGCGTCGCCGAAGCCGCGCCACTCGATGCCTTCGAGCATCTCGACCGGCAGGTCGCCCGTGCCCACGTCGAGCAGCACGGGGCGGTCCGTCTTCATGACCTCGCGGAACACCGGGCCGAAGCCTTCCATGCCGTGCTTGAGGTCGATCTGGGCCGGCGCGGCGCGATGGCCGGTCGGCACGCCCAAGGCGCCCTCGAGGAAGCACTGCTTGGAGCCCAGCAGCGACGCCGAGTGGATCGACGACGAGTCCTCCGAGTCGGCCTCCTCGGACACGGAGTAGACGAGCACGAAGGGCGTGTCGAGCTCGTTGCTGTCCAGGGCCGTGAGCGCCTGCTGCCAGAAGCCCTTGACGTCGCGCGCGTTGGCGGTGCGCTCGCCCACCTCGCGCAGCGTGAGCATGCGGCGCTCGGCGATCTTGCGCCTCGTCTTCTCGAAGGCCGGGTTGTACAGGCCGGTGACGGAGCCGTCGGCGCCCACCATGGGGATGATGGACCACGAGAAGTACGTCTCCTCGAGGAAGCCCTGGCGGAAGATGAAGAGGCAGTCGTCGTCCTTCATCGTGGCCTGGCCCGTCGTCTTGGCGTTGGCGAAGACGCCCTTGACCTCGTCCCAGATCTCGGACCAGGCCTCGCGGTAGCTCTGGCCCATCAGCCGCGGGTGCTTCTGCCCGGCGAGCAGGACGTACGCCTCGTTGTATATGGCGACGAGGTCCTCGCCCCAGTACATGGCGGCCGGATGTGGGCTCGCCATGATCAGATTACACATCTGCCTCAGGTCGGACGACCAGTACTCGATGGGCCCCAGGGCGGTCGACGCCCAGTCCACGCTACGCGCGAACTGTATGTGCGCCGGCAGGTCGTCGGACGCCGGCAGACGCGTCCAGTCGAAGAAGCCAATCTCCTTCGGTATCCCAGCGGCCAAGGCGGCCGCCGCCACCGTCGCCGCATCGTCCAAGTGCTCCGGCGCAAAATGAGGTGCCAAAATCGCGGCCTCTGGGTAGAGTACCTCGTCATCGGCGCCGAAAGCGACCTCGGAATTGGGCTTGCTACGTGGGGGGTCCTTGGGCGGGTCGTGCGGCTCGATGGTGGACACGACAGGCGGAGCGACCTCTTCCGACACCGACGCCAGCGGCGCAGCTGTCTCCAAATCGCTGACCGTAGCGTTCCCAAAATAGTCCTGGACTTCGGCCTCTTCCACAAGACGCGGCGGCGGCGAAGCCACCCCGTCCGACAAAACGGCCGCAACAGAACCGGTCGCGCCGTCAAACGTCGGCGTGGTCGCGTCCGCTTCCGCTGCGGCGCTGGTCGACTCTCCGGGGACAGAGACGGACATGGGGGACCCATATTCCCTCGTGGCCACGTCGGGAGACAGGCTCTGCTGCTGCTGCGGCGGCGGCGGCATGGACACGTTGCCACTGATAACCCGAATGCGCCCTCTCAGCGACACGGCGCTCCAGACCGTGCCCGCAAACGCGAACGTCCTCTGCTGGAGGCGTTGCGGACCGGCCCCGGGCGCGGGCGAACCGCCCACCGCCGACGGGCCTAGCACCCATTCCTTGAACTGCGCGTAGCCATCCAACGGCGACGTCGACGCCGTCGCAGGCGACGCGCTGCCGCTCGCGCTGCCGCTCGGCTTGCCGGCCACCGCGAACGCCAGCCCCGGTATCGAGCGCAAGGCCGAGTTTGCGAAAATAACGTTGAGGGAGCCACTGCCGTTGGCATTGCCACCACCACCACCACCACCACCACCATTATCACCGACCCCTCCGCTCCCGCTCCCGCTCCCGCTCCCAGCCCCACCGGCCCCTCTCTCGCCCCCGCCCGCGCCCCCGTGGGGACCGGGACTCGCGGTCGCGCTCCCCGCCGCGCCCGCGTCCACGACGAACGCCGGCCTCGGATCCGCCTCCACCATCTCCAGCACGCCCACCTGCACCAGCAACCTCGCGCTCTCCGCCGCCCTGTCCGCGGGCGGGGGCTGCGGCGCCGGCGCCGGTCCCGGCCCCGGCCCCGCCGTCGCGCCGACCGCGCCGCGGTCCGGCGACGCCGACGCCGGCGTCAGGCTGCTTGGGGCGCCTAGGCCGGCGGCGGCGGGCGGGCTCTTGGACGCGGTGGCGGCGGCGGCGGCGGTGGCGGCGGCCAGGCTGGCGCGCGCGAGCGTGACCGTCTTGATGGAGGGGGCGTCGTCGGCGCGGGCCTTGGACAGCATCCTGGCGGCGGCCTCGCTGCTGGAGAAGCGGGGCGGCAGGGCGGGGCGCGGGCGGGACGAGGCGTTGGAGAAGAAGAGCGGGGAAGGGGGTTGGGGGCGATGATGATGATGTTGGTGGTGGTGGTGTCGGTGCCCGTGCCCGGAAGACGAGGGAGGGGCGGCGCTGCTGCTGCCGCCGTCGCCGCCGCTGCCGGTACTGGGAGCGCCGGGGCTGGCGGCGAGTTGGCGGTGCGGCCCCGGAGCCTGGACGAGCGAGGCGGCCGGCCCGAAGCTGAAGTGGCCGAGGTGCTGCGGGCGCGGCCGGAGGCGCCGCCGCTTGCTGGAGAGCGGCGGCGGGTGCTCGGCGAGGGGCGAGACGGCCGGCGAGCGCGCGGGCGAGGCGCGGGCGTCGGCGACGTCGCGCGCGCGCTTCTGGCCCGCGACGGCGGGCGCGGGCCGAGGGGGAAGCTCCTGTCGCGGCGAGGGGGCGAGAAGCTCGCCGGTGCCGGTGCCGGCGCCGCTGCTGCCGTCGGCCGCGTTGCCGCCGCCGCCGCCGCTCGCGAAGGCGGTCCCGGGTATGGACCCGGCTGGAAGGCGCGCGGACGACGAAAAGGAGCGTCTACTTGAAAGCGGGGGGCGCGCTGCGGAGGAGGCGGCGGCGGCGGTAGCAGAGGTGATGCTCGGAGGCCATGGACCGGACGGAGTTGGCGCTAGACGGCGTTGCGCAGGCGCTGGCGGCGAGGAGTCCGAGACGACGGAAGAAGCGGTCGCCGGCTGCTCTGCGGCGGGTTCGAACTTGGCCGGTCGCGGCGCGGGGTGTCGCGCGGGAGCTGCTCCCTGCCCGTGCTGGTGTTGGGAATCGCGTTGCTGCTGCTGCTGCTGCTGCTGCTGCTGCTGCAGGTCCGGGGTGCTGTGGCGCCGGGAGGGCGCCGAATGGCCGGCGCTGCTGCCGGGGGCGGCGGTCGCGCTGTTGCTGCCGCTGCTGCTGTGGCTGGCGGGCGCCGCCGACGACTTGCTGGTGGTGAAGGGCGCGGTGAAGATGGACCTTGTGTCGCGCATAAGGGCGCGCGGGGCGGGATCGCCTTGGGGGAGACGAGGAAGCGGAGAGACGGCGGCGGACGCTCTCGGCCGGCTGTCGCGTTGGCTGAGCGCCCGGCCGGCGGCCCTCCGCGCGCCCGCCAAGAGCGACGCGAAGAAAGAAAGGGGGGGAAAAAACAATTCGCCCGGCTGAAGCGCCGGCGAGCGAGAGGAGTCTGCCGCGGCGTGTCTTGGGCGCGCAAAGACGCAGATTTCGGCGCGGATTTCGACTGCGGGTTGCGGGCTGCGGCGGGCCCCTGTTGCCGATCGCTGCAGATCCCTCGCGGCCTTTGGAGTCTGCTTCGCGCTGCTCGACGGGCGGCGGACGAGGACCGCGCAGGGGGGCGCGCGAGGCGGGCGTCTTAAGCCGGCCGCAGAGTCCTGGCCGGTCCCCGCGCGTACGTGCTACGGCGTAGCGGCCGCGGCTGAGGATCGGGGAGGGCGCCCCTCGCCCGCGCACGCGCGGCCACGAAGCGCGGCACGCCGGTGGCCCCCCCGCGCGCTCAATTCACGATGCCGCCTTGCCGCATCGGGCGGGGCCGGCGGCCGGCATGTGAGAGGGGGACGACTCGAGCGGCCGTCGAGGCGGCGCGGCGCTCCCGGCGCGCCGCGGAGGACCGCGTCGCCCGGGCCCCGATGGCCGCGGCCGCGGCTGATCGATGGAGCCGCCCTCGTCCCGGGCGGACGACGATCGTTGCGCGGCGCTCCGCTGCGCCTCCCGAGCAGTCCGCATCGCCAAGCGCCGGGCCCAACTCCGCGGGCTTCCACCGACCGCGCGACTCGCCGCGCCCTTACGCGGGGGGCGAGCTTCGCTGTTGCACCTGTGTGCTGCTCCGCAGAGACCTTGCTACCTGTTCGATTGCCCCGCCGGATCGTCGATAGGAGTTCCTCGTGGAGCCGTGCTCGCGGAGACGAAAGCCTGGAGACTTTAGCCAGCCCCGAGGACAGCAACGAAAAAGGAAATCAGCCCCATCGTCGTGAACCAATGCTCCGCCTAACCTCATTCGGCCCTTTCGAAACTAGCAGATAGTTTCTACCAATCGAGCGAAGTTCGATTCCAATGTTTTGGCGCACCTTTCTCATCAACGTCCCTTCAGCAACGCAGCAATGTCGTTCTATTCTAATGCGGGATATCAAATCCCATCTTATCTACGGAGCGACCAAAATCTGTGTAGATAGGTCAATCTAAGGGACGTGGCAGTGACTCTCTCCCACTCCCCCACTCTACTTAGCCCTAAGATCAAGCACCGACATATCCATCTCTACACCCTCGAGCCCACACCTGCACGATCCCATCGACCCCATCTATATAGCCTTCCAACCCCCCTTTCCATTTCACCACCCCCCTCCCATCCCCAACCCACTCATAAACCTCACCTCGTCCGCCTGCCTCTCCAAAACCCTCCTCATCGTCCTCCCGTACACTCTCTCCTCCTCCCTCCTCCTCCTCTCCCTCTCCTCCTCGGCGCTCTCCTCCCACCCCTCCACCACCCCTCCTCCTCCCGCCCCGCCCCCGAACGGTGCCCTCTTCCCGAACCCCAGCATCCCCACCCGCCCGTCCGCCGTCCACAGCAGCAAGTTGTCCTCGTGCAGCCGCCACTTCGAGTCCGCCGCCGCCCGCGCGCCGCTCTCCAGCGCCGGCACCAGCTTCTGCACCATGTCGCCCCCGCCGTCGCCCTCGTCGCCGGCGCCCCCGCCCTCGTCACCCCCGCCCTCGTTGATGTTGTGCTGCCGCACCGGCGTGCACGCGTCGCGCTCCACCCAGACGACGCGGCCGTCGGCGTCGGCGTAGGCGATGCGCGCGCCGTGCGGCGCGACGGCCAGCAGCTTGGAGCGGGCGGCCGTCTGGCGGTTCCTGTAGGCGGTGGGGCCGGGGTGGGCGACGGCTGCGGCGGCGGCCGAGGGCGTGTCGTGCGCGGGCGCGGGCTCGAAGCCGTAGGCCTCGAGGGCGCCCTTGGCCCGGTACTCGCCGGCGGCCAGCAGCGTGGTGCCGGGGGCCGCCTTGGCGGCGCGCACCTGGGCGGCGCCGAGGGCGGCGCCGTCGCGCGCCGGGCCGAGCTCGCGCGGCACGAAGGCGTGCGGCAGCGCCGCTAGGCACGACACGCGCGCCCCCGAGAAGACGCTGCGCCGCGGCCGCGCGAACGCCCGCCGGTCGAAGTTGAGCAGCGACGTGAAGCGCCCGCCCACCCAGATGTCGCCGCTGCCGTCCCAGGCCCGCTCCCCCAGGTGCAGGATCGACGCCGGCCCCGGCTGCGAGAGCGTCACGTGCGACGTGCCCGGCATGTCGCCCGTGAAGAGGCGGCCGAAATCGTTGCCGCGTCTTCCCCGAGGCACCGCGCCGCCGCCGCCGCCGCCGCCGCCGCCGATGAGCTCGCAGCGCGCGGTGCGGTCACCGCCTCCGAGGCTCTCGTTCCCGCCAACCGGTGCCGCCGCGGCCACCGTCCGGCTCCGCGGATCGTACAGGTGCAGCGTGTGGCTGGTGCCCACCGTCATGGGGGTGGGGTGGCGCATCTCGGACAGGGCCTGGACGGCGAACGGGAAGGGCTGCTGGGAGACGAGCTGGAGGGTGGCGAGGTCGACCTCGGAGACGGTGTCGCGGACGGCGAAGTAGGCGCGCTGGGCGCGGCCGTCGACGCTGACGGCGTCCACGGGCCCCGGCTCCGGCGCCAGCGCCCGGCCGCCGCCGCGCCCGAACAGGCCCGGCCGGCTGCGCGCCACGAGCCGGCCCTGCCGCGCCGACCGCGGCGCCGCGTCCCACGCGCACACGCTGCCGTCGGCCAGCGGCGCGTACACGCGCGAGGCCACGTCGCCGCCCTTGTCGAACAGGACGCCCATGCCGTACGCCTCGCGTGAGACGCCGCCGTCATCGCCGGTCCGCCGGTGCCGGGGCCGGTGCCGCTGCTGCTGCCGCCGCCGCCGCAGCTTGTCCTCGCCCCCGTCGTCCTCCTCTTCCCCGCCCTCTCCGCTCCCCGCGTCCCGCGCCGCCTCGAACCACGCCACCTGGACGTCGGCGTGCCGGTGGATGTAGTCCTGGTAGAAGTTGAAGCGCTCGCCGGGGTACGACGGGTCCCAGTTGGCGAGGGCGCGCTTGCGCTCGGCCGCCGCGTTGCGGTGCGCCTGCGTTTCGGCGCTCGGCGCGTGCGCATCGTGCACCGCGCGGCTAGCACCGCCGCCGCCGCCGGCGCTGGTGCCGCTGTTGTGGAGGTTGTCGACGAGCTGGACCAGCGGCGCGAGGTTGGGCGCCGGGGCCGCGGCCCGCCGCCGCGAGCTGCGCGCGCGCGAGTGCTCGAAGCATAGCGTCTTCCAGAAGGCGTTGTCGCGGGTGAGGGCGAGGAAGCGGCGGTTCGCGAGCTGGAGACGGGCGATGGAGACCGGCTCGAGGACTGTGTCGGGTGAAGAGGGAGACAAGGGCGGGGTTCGTCAGCTTTCCCAGCAGCTCTCTTCCGATAAGGGGGGCCTTGGCTCACGTGGGCGGGCAATGGGCGAGACGTACAGGAGCAGATGTCCAAGATGATCTCGGAGGGCAGCTCTGCTAGGGTGACTGGCATGTTTGGCGCTCGGGGGTCATTGGCCGTGCAGGACGGATCGGTGAGAGGTCGGATACATACGTAGTACGTAGGAGGTGGCTTTCGGGGGGCGCGCCCCCGATTGCGGCCGGCCTTGGCGGGGCCCGCTTCGCCCTGGCGCGCAAATCCGGCCGCGGCCGACCGCATGACATGCGTGCCCTTGTTCGACCTCGTCCGCCCCCAGCACCCCGCCAACGCGCCAGGAACGCGAAACGCCGTCCAAGCCACCGGCAGCACGGGTTGGCCCGCGACGGCGCGAGGTAATTATAGCTGCGCCCCGTACTGAGGGCCTCGGGCCCCGGCGCGCGTTTTGGATATGGGATCCTGGTGGGGTTCGGGGGGTGGTAGTGCCGTCATCCCCCTTTGTGTCCCTATAAACACAACAAGGCCTGGCTTGGGGTAAATAGTGAGGACCTGCCCTTCGCGTCTCTGCTGGCGACGTCTTGCGCTCTCCGGCCTCCGTTGAGATTTCTTTCTGGTCTTGCGCTGTCGCTCGCTGTATATCACGATGCCAAAGCGGAAGTTCTCCGCCAGCTTCCCTGGCAAGGGTGAACATCCTTTCGGTGGTGCCTCACGCGTCGACCCGGCGCCACGGCGCGGAAAACATATGCCTAGGGCTTCCGGCCTGCACCCTTCTGAACGCGATGTCGTCATTCGCAGCATCGTGACTTTCGACGGACGGGTCATCCACGAACAGGAGACGAGTGTGCCATTGGCAAAGTTCGGCTGCACTCAGCATTTTGACGACATCAGCTCGTCCACGTACCGGCTCGCTCTGGCTTACTCGCACCGGAAACGCGTCACTTGCCACGAAGTTTCCCGCAAGGCGACAGTTGTCTCAAGTCCACGGGAGGCGCCGGACAAGGTGCTGGCGACGATGGATCTGGACAGTTTCATGCTCTGGAAGGCGCTTAACCACTACATCGTCCAGTACCAGACCAACGTGTGTCCGGGAGACGTCGCCGTCGAAGTCACTACCGCCTATTCGCGATTTCCTCGGCGCGCGGAGTCCAGGGACGGGCGCCGGGATCGGCTGCTGGATCTCCTGGCCGAAAGCGAGAGCCTGCTTCGGTGCAGAGATCCCGCCTGCGCCAACGAAGGCGGCTATTGTCTGCGCCTCGTGCAGGACCACTTGAGCGCTTCCCAGGAGCATCTCTGGGAGTGGGCCAATGCCATCGTCGACGACGACGTGCCCATGGCCGCGGCGTTGCCCATGCTCGGCGTCCAGCTGATCGAGAAGCGCGCGGCAAGGCACCGCTTCCAACTCAAGAACGACACGCTATCCTCTTGCATAGCCGCGAATCCTGGCCTTGCGGAGTTTCTGCCTTGCCCGAGCTCGCCTCCGGCCAGTCCGACTCCGCCATTGACTTATCTGGGACAGCTGCTGGACATGGTCAATCATCCGCAGAGGGAATTTCCGGATCCAATCCCGTCACCGGCCTTTTTTGAACAAAAGCGGTTTCCTTGCTGCTAGGATGTCCTCTGAATGTTATTTCCTTTGATTTTTTTTTTTTTTGCGGTTTTGCATTATTGGGTTGGAGGCGTACAGGCTTTCGCCACTGGGGAGCTAGTCATGGTGGTCGACGATTGATGCGTAATGTATTTGGGGCTGACTTCTTTTGCTAGGATGATCCAACTTTGACTGATTCTTTGGTTTATCTATTGCAGCTAACTGCTATCGTTTTCTTTGCGCTACCCGTTTTACTCATTCCTGTATATGTCTTGACTCTATGCTTTATCAAAACTTCTCCTGTTTCTGTTCTGCAATTTAACTTTTATCTTGCTGGTGAGCAATATGATGTAGAACTTTGGTCGTATTACACAGCTAAACGAACCATCAACGTTCACCTAGCATAGGTCTTTTTCCCATTGAATACAGGCACTCATGACAATAATTCCGTCCGGTGGAGTGAACTCTAAATAACTGAGGCTCAGCGCTCTCAACGAGAGAACTCTCCAAGCGGGGCTTGAGCACCTCCGTACCGCACTCTCAGGCTGCCAGCAAACTCCACGGAGAGCGACAGACGAACGAAAGCATCAATGGTCCCAGAGCAACGCTCCTCTCGAGCTCGAGCGCAGCGGCTCGTTTGCGGCACAGGAACTCGCTTCGCTGGCCAGTTCGGCAGGTCGGGCAGCTCCCGCGGTTGAAACGCGGCAAACGAGGCGGAGCGCCGCCGAGCGGACGGGGCGAGCGAGGCCCATTGGCCAACGACGTGCGGCGCTAACCCGGCCCGACGGGGGGCGCGCGAGGTATACGTAACGGCCAAGAGCCAAGGTTTGCCTGAGCGGTGCATCACCAGACGCCGCTCGCCGCCGTCCGCGGGCGACTGCCTTCAATTGCCCACGACTACATTACTCCGTGCCTGCTGCAGACCTCGAGGACCGGCGACTTGCATCCTGCCTGCCTTCCGCATTTCGGACTTCGACGCGCAAATACTGCACGCGTACCTAGCTTCCTCTTCTACGCTCGACGCTCGAGGCTCCGCATTGAATCCTCGTCCGCCCTGCCCGACAGCTTCCTTTTTTTTGTTCTTTGTTATTCTTGACCCGGGGAGCGGAGAGCGCGCTGTCATCGCCCGCGGCGCCTAGGATAGCACCATGTTCTTCTTCTTCACCTGCGGGACGCACAGTGAGTCCAGTCGCTGGCGCGTCGCGCGCGACCTTGCGCGGATCGTGGCTGACGAGGCTTGGCCTGGGTCCGACGAATAGCTTTCACGTCACGCCTCAAGGGCTACGAGCACGTCACGACGCAGTGCCAGAACTGCGGCAACTTCACGGCAAACTGCTACAAGCGATGGTACGTATCGCGCGCCCTGGGGGATTGCGTATAGCGGGAGGAATCCTTGGCTGACTAGCGCTACTCGTCGGTGGCGCTGCGCGTAGGGAATGGTTCACGTTTTGCTTCATCGTAAGAGACGCCCTACTTGGGAAAGGTCGGACGTCGTGGTGGGTTTCAAAAAATGACTGATTTGGTTTGGGTAGCCCATCATTCCGTTCTCGCTCAAACCGTACCATGTAAGAAACGCACACCTTCCCCCCCCTCCCCCCTCCCTCACCTGGCGCATCATCCAGGACTAACAAGCGCCGTGTACAGGAAGTCGGATGCCACGTCTGCAACTTCTTCCAGGATATGAAGTATGCGCTCCTCGCACCTCGTGTCTCTCTCCTTCCCGCAGCCAACCAAGCGCAAACCCCCTTCTCATCGCACGCTCCTCCTCGCACTTGTATTTTGTTCGGTCCCCGCGAAGCGTTAACACCCCCCTTCCTCTACTTAGGTACCGGCCGGACGTGCAAGCCCAGGGCGGCGGCGGGCAGCAGATACCGATGCAGGGATACGGCGGACAGCAAGGTAGCCAGCCGCAGTACAAGTGAAAACGCACGGGGGAAGAAGAACGCGCCTGCTGAAGGGATGTGTTTTCGTTAGGCCGATGATGCGCGCGGCCTGTCGGGGCACCTGGAAGCATGGAACGTGGAGGCATTTGGCCGGAGAGAGGGAGGACGGACGTGTAGGATCGCTGGCCATCGAAGGCAAAAGGGGGGAGGGAATAGCATTTCGGGTTGAGTTTCTTCACGGGGTTGGCTGTTGTCTGGATTGAGGGTTGGGCTTGCCTGGAGGTGTTCTGGCGTTGCGCTGGCGGGTTGGGTTATCGGCATCCATTAGTTTCCCTTGGTAACCTGAGTCTTCGGGTGTGCTATGGTTCATGGTCGTAGTCTTTTAGTGACCTATCATTCACTAAGCTCTCTAACCTAGCCTTTTTGATTTCTGCACGCATCGAGTCAACAGTGACAAATTGCTTTTCTATCGTTCTTGGGGCAGTGAAACGTAGCAGGCAAGTTAAAGCCATGCCTTTAGGCCCATCGCGTCCGAACCTCATCAAAGAGCACGAACCTCGACGACCAGGGAATGAAACCAGCAGACTGGACATCAGTCAGACATCCAACCTCCCTCATCCCAAACACTTCTTCGCCAGAACGTTTCCACCTAGCAGACCAGACACAAACTCGAGCCAGCCTCGAGGCACTACTACGTATGTACCGACGCACCAGCCTACACCTACACCGCAGGCGGGGAGCTACGCTAGCCAGCTAGCCTCCCCATGGCGCGACCCTGGCTCCCTACGTACATATGTAGCACATACGCCCCGCCGCGCTCTTCGGGCCTTGGGGGCGCGGGGCCGCTTCAACATCTAGCGCGGGCGGCGGCGGCGGCGCGGGCGGCGGTGCGTCGTGCTGGCGGTGCTTTGCTTGCTTGCTTGCTTGCTTGGGTCGCGGCGGCGGGCGCGGGCGCGGGCCCCGCCTGCTGCGGACACGCAGGTATACTACGCACGTACTTGATGTAGCGGCGCAGCGCCCGGCGGGGCGCGCGGAAGCGTCCGGCAAGGGGGGGGGGAGCACGGCGGAGGGAGGGAGGGAGGTCGGCGGGGAAGTGGGGGAGGGGAAGGGAAGGGAAGGTGGCGCGCAGAGCGTGGGTTCGCAAGTTCAGTGTGCACGTACGTAGCGGCGAGGCAGGAAGCGGGTTGGAGGACCGTGGATGGGGCCGCGCCGGCAGCGCGTCGCGACGTCAATCGGGATTCATCGACGACGTGGGCGCGCGCGCGCGCGCTCTGTTCTGCGCTGTTGCAGGGCGTGGAATTTCCCCCCGGGGGGCGTCGCCGGGGCGGGGGGAGATGAGGTTGTTCTGGGCCCGCGAAAAGGCCGCGGGCGCAATCGCGGAATTGCGGGGGGTTCGGAGGTGCCGGCAGGGCTGGGCGAATGGTTGAAGTCCGGCCGGGGGTTCCCTCAGCCGAGGGGGCCCCCGAGGGGTCGACCGGGCGCGCGCGCGATCTGGAGGGCGGGGAGCTGGCAACGGGCTGATAGTATGTATGTATGTACGTAGTAGATGCTGCAGGTCGTTCGATTGAAAGATTAGGCGCCGCTTGCCGGGGCTAAGGTGCGCGCCCGCGCCCGCGCCCGCGCACCCGCCATTGGCGCTCTCGGGGAGCGGAGGGCACCAGACTAAAAAGGGCCGGCCGCCCAGACACATGCATACGAACAGTCAAAACTTGGAACCTCACCGGAACGTCTTCCTGGGTGGGTGGCACATGTATCACTTGTCGCATGGCCAAGTACTGTCCTTGGCCAGAGCAAATATATTCCGTCTGGTGAGAGCCAAGTGGTTCAGGGCCCGAGTAGACAACGATTTTCAGTCGTTCTAAGTGTGTAGTAAAGAATGAGGGCGTGGATGGACAGGTGAACGGCGAGCAGCGTCACCATGCTGGACCGTGGCAGGGGGCAGCAGCAGTCCCGCTTGCGTAAGGCGATCATGAAAACCAACCCGGCTGCAGTACGCCCTGCGAGAGCGCCGCCGTCCGGACGAGGAGGGGCTCGGGAGAGCGTGAGAGCGAGCTGCTAGCACATATCTATGTGCGGCTTATCCAACACCAAGGAAAATATTTGCTCGCTTCCACCGTTTGACCAGAGAGGTCGAAGGAACTCACCCGCTCACTCACTCATTAAACTACGTACGCATGTAGGCTGCGATGCGCATCGTCTTCCCGGGTGGTCTCGCTACTTGCTCGGCGACTTGTCGGGCGTTCGCAGCAAGAGCTTGACGGGGAGGCCACCGGGCCGCACAGAACTAAACTGGGGCGACGGGGGAAATGCGGGCGCAGGCGTGGATGCGGGAGCGGGTGAGCGACAAGCGACATGAGCGGCGAGCGGCGGGAACGGGCGAGAGCGAGCCAGAGCGAGGGCGCCATCAGGGCAGGCTGGCCGGGGCAGCAGACAGCGACGCTGGACGACTGACTGGGGGGGTTGGGTGCGACCACAGCGGCGATAGGCGCCGCGCGGCAGGCCCTGACCCGGGCGGGGCACCCGGCGGCGTGTAGAGAGGACGACCGAGAGTGGGAGGGCGGTGGGCGCCCAGCGCGAGGATCCCGTTCGTTAGGTGCTGTGTTTCCTGGGCGAGTTCGCAGGTGCCTGACGAGCGCGGACGCGGGCACCGCGAGCGGCCACGGGACTGGGGGGTGTGGCTGGGCGCCGGTGCGGGCTGCGCGCATGGGCGCTGCAGCATGGAGGCAACAGAATGGGCGGGCTGCGAAGCAAGGCACCACACACGGGCGCACACACAGGCCCACGCCGGGCCGGACGATCCTTGGGCGGGGCGCTGGGGGGTTTGTTGTGTTAGGGGCGGCTGACCGCCGGCGGCAGGGCCGGCCTGGGCCGCAGCCGGCGCCGGCGCCCGGAGGCTGGGGGGCTCGGGGGAGGGAGGACTGGCCGCCGCCCGCCGCCCGCCGCCCGCCGCCCGCTCAAATTGGGGCCGCCTCGCCCTTCCTGCGCCCGCCCGCCCGCTCGCTCCGTCCCTTCTCCACCCCAACCCGCCCGCCCGCCGAAAATCTCTTTTCCCGGCACCGCCGCCCGCCGCGCAGAGAAGCGCCCACCAACCTCTTCTCGCGGCCGGAACAGCTGGTCGCGCGCCGCCGCACCGCCCGCCGGTCCTCTCTCCCGCCTGCGCCGGTGCCCGCGCCTGGCGTCCCGGCCCCGTTTTCGTCCACGCTCAGCTGCCTGCCTGCCCTGCCTGCCCCCGACTGCCAGGCCGACCCGCCCGCCGCTCCCTCGGCGGCACACGCACACGGCTCGCCGCTCGAGCTCTCGTCGCCCGCCACCGCACACGCCCCCAGCGCTCGCCCACGATGCCGCCTCGCGCGCGCAAGGAAGAGAACGTCGTCGAGACGGCCGAGCTGCAGATTTCGGTCGAGCAGTTCATGCGCACGCGCGACTCGGTGAGCCTCTCTCTCACTCCCTCTCTCGCGTTCCTTTTCCTTTCCGCCCGTCTTCGTGTTCTTCGTGTGTGGGCGTGTGCGCGCGCACGCGCGCGCGCCCTTGTTGTTGCTCTTTCGCCCTCGCGCAACCGCGCTTTGCGGTCCCGGGATCCTCCACCTGGTCGCGGTCGGGTGTTTCCATCGACAACGGCCCATCGTCGCGCGCCCGCGCGCTCCGCGAGGCCGTCGTGGCTCGCTCCGACGCCACCACCCGCGCCGTGATGCCCATCGTCGTCCGGTCCCGCCGTGCGGCGCGCGCCATCATTGTTGTTGTTGTTGTCATGCGTCATTTTCCGGCCACGCGCTTGCGGCTGTGCACAACGCGCCGACGCCGGCGCGTTCAGCCTTGCGCTCTTGGTTCAATGTTCTCTTTTCTCTCTCGTCTTCGATGACACACCGTGCTGTTCGCATTTGCACCGCGCATACCGCCGCGCCGCGCGGCACGCCTTTACCTATATCGCTAACCTATCACCCTTTCTCTCCAGGTCGTCACCGGCCTCACCACGCTTCAAAATGCCGTCGGCGACTTGCTGCAGGCCTATCTCAAGCACACTAACACTGTGATTGGTGGGGGTCAGAGCACTGGACTCGACACCCTCGCCATCTCCAATCCGCTTGGTGCCAATGTCGTGAGGGGCGCCACGCCCGCCCCGGCCCAAGCTGCATCTGCGGCCGCCGCCGCTGCGGCGGCGGCGGCGGCGACGCCGGCCGAGGCTCCCAAGCCCAAGCGAAGGAAGCGCGAGAAGAAGGAGAAGGACCCCAACGAGCCGCCCCGCCCGCTGACGGCCTACTTCCTCTACGCCCAGCAGATCCGCCCGGAGATCAAGAGGGAGATTGGCGACGCCGCCAAGCCGGGCGAGGTGGGCGAGGAAGCCACCCGCAGGTGGCACGCCATGTCCGACGCCGAGAAGAAGGTGCGTCATTTTATTCACCCCTTTCCTCCTTTCCTCCCTTATCAACTTCTTTTCCCCAAAGCCCGAGTATTGACGGATGGTGCTTCAACACACAGGTCTACCAGGACCAATACAAGGCGAATTACGTCAACTACCAGGAGGCCATGGCCAAGTACAAGGCCAGCATCGGCGCCAACTCGCCCGTGCCGTCGCCCGCCGGCATCGACTTCGAGGACCCGGACGCCGTCGCCGCCGCCACCGACGAGGACGACGCCTCCGAGCTCGCCGGGCCGGTCCAGCCGCCCAAGGAGCCCACTCCCGTCCGCGAGCCCACCCCCGCTAAGGCGCCCAAGCCCAAGCGCCAGCCACGCAAGGCGAAGGAGAACGGCGTCAAGCCGGCGGCGCCCGCGGCCGCGAGCCCCGCGGCCGCCGCCAAGGAGAAGAGCCCGGAGAAGAAGCGCAGGGGCACCGCCGCCGCCGCCGCCGCCGCCGCAGCGGCCAAAGACCAGAGTCCGGAGGAGCCCAAGAGGAAGAAGGCGAGGAAGTCGAAGGGGGTGGATGAGGCGGTGGAGGTGCAGGCGGCACCGGCGCCCGCGAAGAAGGAGACTAAGGGGGGGAGAAAGCGGAAGAGCGACGCGTGAAGGGCGTGGGTCGGGGCCTGGGCTGGATAAATCTGGGGTCCGGTGGCTACGGTTTTAGGCTCTTGGTTCCGTGTCATAGTGGTTTTTTGCTTTTCCAAAATCATGCGGGTTGTTTGCTTGTGTTGTTTGTTTCTGCTTTTATCTTTTTTTCCCCCTTTTTTTCTGCACTCCAGTTTTTATTTCTATTTTTTTTTTTTAATCGGCATCATTGCCCACGCGTCTACCGTCTCTTCTATTCCCGTGCTGTTCCCTGTAAGAGATGGGAGGTTTTGATGGCGGCAAAGCGAGTGCGTTGCTTCTTCCTTCCCCGCTCCTTTCGGTGTTTTCTAGATCTTCGGGTCGGGCACGAGGGGTTGGAGCGGTCTGGATTCAGGCGTGACTTGTTGCGTTCCTGGTTCTTCCATCTCGCGTTCGAGGGAAGAGGTCATGCCACGCCACGTCCGCACGGAAAGCTCTTCCCGCCAGTTTCGGTTTGATTGAGAACTGCGTTGGTCTTTTCACCGTTGCCTTCAATCAATTGCTCCATTCATTCTGTTTTCATGCCGGCATCCCACCAATTCCTGTCCTTGTACGCAGTTAGGCAATAAACGCACGGTTCGAAGCGCAACAGGAAGTGGGAGCGCAATTGCTGTTCCATCGTTGTCGCGGAGCGGAGTGAAGTCGAGGCCGAGTCGGCTAGCCAATCGCTCAAAAGGAAGCGCGGACTTGCCCGCCGGCGGCGCGGGGCGGGCGGGGGTGGGGCGGTTCGCGGAGCCCAGAGCCCGGAGCCCGGAGCCCAGAGCTGCCTGCTGGGGGCGGGGGAGCTGCCGTCCGTCCCTTATCACGACCCCGCAATTGGGCCGCCGGCGCCGGCGCCCGCACTCGACCGGGCACGCTGGCGCCCCGCCGAGGGGCCGTGCCAACCCGGGCCGGCCGCACGAGGGACGCGCTTTCCAGCCCCTACTACATACGTCCTCGCCGTCCGCCGCGGCGAGAGCCTCGTCTTCCACCTCCCAAGGGCAGTTCGCCGGAGAGGACGTGCCCCGCTGACCGACCGACCGCTTCGCTCGCGACGACGCCGCGTCCTCCTTCGTGATTCCGTCGCCCGTCGCCGCGTTTGCGCCGGAGTCCCGAACAGCTCGGCCCGCCAAGCTCGCTCGCTGCCCCCGCCCACCCGCTCGCCCGCCATGCAGCTCGTCCCGAAGGAGGTGAGTGCCTCTAGGATCGCGAAGCGGCCCCGATGAGAGCGCCGTGCCGCGCCTCTGCGGGCGCGAGCGGACAATTGCTGTTTCTGCGGTTTCGATCAGTTCGATTCGTCCGGTTCGGCTCGGTCCAAAGTGCTAATGTCGAATTCCCCGGCGCCCATTTCGGGTGTCCCCCCCCACCCCTCGCGTTTCCCCAGCTCGACAAGCTCGTCATCTCGCAATTGGGCTTCCTGGCCCAGCGGAGGCTGGCGCGCGGCGTCAAGCTCAACCATGCCGAGGCCACGGTGCGTGTTCGGTCCATTGTGCATCGGAATGTCGACCGGGAGTATGGCCGAGCTGAGAACGAAGCACCGACTATCTAGGCACTCATTGCGAGCGTACTGCAAGAGGTGTGTGTGTCTGCCCATCGAGCTACGCGCTCCCCTTCCCACGACCCTCAAGCCCTCCTCCGTACGACTTTAACGTAACGCCCGCTTGCCTCGCCGCGCAAAAAGCTCGTCCGCGACGGCGCACACAGCGTCGCGGACCTCATGTCCGTCGGCGCCACCATCCTCGGCCGGCGTCACGTGCAACCCGCCGTGGCGTCGTCTTTGACGGAGCTCATGATCGAAGGGACCTTTCCCTCCGGCACCTACCTGGTGACGGTGCACAACCCGATCTGCACCGACGACGGCGACCTCGAAAAGGCGCTTTACGGCAGCTTCCTGCCCGTGCCGCCCCAGGACAAGTTCCCCCCGCCGGACCCGGCCGAGTTCGAGCCCGAGAGGCAGCCCGGCGCCGTGGTGGCGGTTAAGGAGGGCGGAAGGATCGCGCTGAACGAGGGGAGGAAGAGGATTCAGTTGACGGTCGTGAGCAAGGGCGATAGGCCGATTCAGGTTTGGCAACACCGCATTCCCCGCGCCGGCCTTTCCCCTTTCCCGCACTTTTTTATCCGAGGCAAAGGGATAGAAAACCCCCCCTGGGAACAGGAGCTGATGCACGGGACGAACAGGTCGGCTCGCACTACCACTTCATCGAGGCGAACCCGGAGCTCGAATTCGACCGCGTGCGCGCGCACGGCTACCGCCTCGACATCCCCGCCGGCACCTCGGTCCGCTTCGAGCCCGGCGACACCAAGACCGTCATCCTCGTGCAGATCGCTGGCAACCAGGTGGTCAAAGGCGGCAACGGGCTGGCGACGGGCTTCATCGGCGACGTGTCCATCGCCTCGGGCGTCGTCCAGCGGCTCCAGGATGCCGGCTTCCTGCACAAGGCCCAGCCCGACCCGGCCGCCGACATGCAGCTCGACGGCGCGGCCATGGAGCGTGAGCACTACGTCAGCATGTTCGGCCCCACGACGGGCGACCGGGTCCGGCTCGGGGCGACGGACCTCTGGATCCGGGTCGAGCGCGACCTCACGACGTACGGCGACGAGTGCTCCTTCGGCGGGGGCAAGACGCTGCGCGAGGGCATGGGCCAGGCGGGCGGGCGGCCCGACCGCGACTGCCTCGACACCGTCATCACCAACGCCGTCGTCGTCGACTGGTCCGGCATCTACAAGGCCGACATCGGCATCAAGAACGGCGTCATCGCCGGCATCGGCAAGGCCGGCAACCCGGACGTCATGGCCGGCGTCGACCCGGCCCTCGTCGTCGGCAACTGCACCGACGTCGTCGCCGCCGAGCACTCCATCGTCACGGCCGGCGGCTTCGACACCCACATCCACTTCATCTGCCCGCAGCAGGCCTACGAGGCCATCGCGTCCGGCATCACGACCATGCTGGGCGGGGGCACCGGTCCGAGGTGAGATATCTCGGGGAAAAAAAAAAGATCATCATCAGATGGAAATGGTATAGAGATCGCATTGCTTACTATATATGTATGTATATAGCACGGGGACCAACGCTACCACGTGCACCCCGGGTGCCACGCACATACGCCAGATGCTCCAGGCTTGCGACGAGCTCCCGCTCAACTTCGGCGTTACTGGCAAGGGCAACGACTGCGAGAAGAAGCCGCTGCAGGACCAGTGCGAGGCGGGCGCGTGCGGGCTCAAGCTGCACGAGGATTGGGGCTCGACGCCCGCGGCCATCGATGCTTGTCTCAGGTATGTCCGATTTATGGCCCCCCCATTAGATATTCAGGAGTGCCCCAAGGAAGGGTAACTGACGACCGCTTTTTCCTTTTCTTTCCCCGCAGCGTCTGCGACGACTACGACGTGCAATGCCTGATCCACACGGACACGCTGAACGAGTCGGGCTTCGTGGAGCAGACGATCAAGGCGTTCAAGGACCGGGCAATCCACACGTACCACACCGAGGGCGCCGGGGGCGGGCACGCGCCCGACATCATCCGGGTGGTGGAGCACGGCAACGTGCTGCCGTCGAGCACGAATCCGACGCGGCCCTTCACGCGCAACACGCTCGACGAGCACCTCGACATGCTCATGGTGTGCCACCACCTGTCGCGCAACATACCCGAGGACGTGGCCTTCGCGGAGAGCCGGATCCGGGCCGAGACGATCGCGGCCGAGGACGTGCTGCACGACCTCGGGGCCATCAGCATGATGAGCTCCGACTCGCAGGCCATGGGCCGGTGCGGCGAGGTCATCCTCAGGACCTGGAACACGGCCCACAAGAACAAGGTGCAGCGCGGCGCCCTCGACCAGGACCGCGGCTCCGGCGCCGACAACTTCCGGGTCAAGCGCTACGTCAGCAAGTACACCATCAACCCGGCCGTGGCCCAGGGCATGGGCCACCTGATCGGCAGCGTCGAGGTCGGCAAGCTGGCCGACCTGGTCCTGTGGAACCCGGCCAACTTCGGGACGAAGCCGAAGATGGTGATTAAGAGCGGCATGATCTCGTACGCCCAGATGGTGAGTTTCAAGCGGGTTGTTTGTGAGAGCGGTTAGCTAACTTTGTGTTGTTGGCAGGGCGATCCTAACGCCTCGTACGATTGACCTTTTCAAGAGAGTCGTCTCCCGAAGCATCAAATGGCTGACCGAAATCGCAGGATCCCGACCGTCGAGCCCATCATCATGCGTCCCATGTTCGCGGTAAGGTTCCATGTCACTGTGGCCCCACCGGCGTCGAACGGCGAAATGCTAACGTTGCTCGCCCATGCTTTTACCCCAGGCCCACGTGCCCGCCACGAGCGTGACGTGGGTCTCGCAGGCCTCGATCGACTCGGGCATCGTCAAGTCGTACAACCTGCGCAAGCGCGTCGAGGCCGTCAGGAACTGCCGCGCCATTGGCAAGAAGGACATGAAGTACAACGACAGCATGCCCAAAATGAAGGTCGATCCCGAACGCTACGTAAGTCATGACCTAGGCGCTTATTTTTTGACTTTTCTTTATTTTTATTTTTTATTTTTTAGAGTTTTCGTTCTTTTGTGTGTGCGCGTGCTGCGTCATGCAGTAGTGGGTGGTACGATATGTGTCGTTCGTTTCGGATAGCCGCTGACAGGTGACCATCGTTGATGCAGAGCGTCGAGGCGGATGGCATGCTCTGCGAGGCGGAGCCGTCGACCGAATTGCCGTTGACGCAGAAGTACTTTGTGTACTGAGTGCGTGGTTAGGCGGGAATCTCTAGATTCAGGAAGACTCTGGAAACGCGGCTGTCGATATGGGGTTTGAAATTTCTACATGACGCTTCGAGAGTAGGGGGAGGATCATTCCGATTCCGTTTGATTTCAAAGTCGCCTTTTATCGCCTTCGTACCTAGTTTTTTTTTTTTTCCTTTCGGGCAAACTGCCAATCAGCTCTTCGTACAAATGCGATATCCTGTATGTCACTGGAAGTGTCGGACCAATAAAAGTTCGCTCCGTTCGATCCCGACTCCACAACCGCCGCCTCGGCATCACTCTGCAGCACATAAGCGAAGAGAGCAAGGGAGAGATCAGGCTGTCGTCACCCTGCATGGAAGGAAACAGCACTTATTAGCGCGCGGCCTGGTCGATGCACCGCCCACCAGAGAGGGAAAAAAAAAAAAACAATAATATTAAAAAAGGCGATCCTGCAGGGCACACCACACGTGCGGGCCCTTGCAGCGAAACCCGGGATGGGGGGTTCGCAAAACGGTCGCGCTTGCTATTGCTCGAGCTACATACTACATAGACAGACGAGATCACGGAACACGCCAGACGGCACGCTCGCGGGCAGAATGCAACGTCCGGCTGGTCATGAGACGGGGCCGTGGCTTCTTTCAGGGGTTCCGCTATCCGTCCCCCCCACTGGCGCCCCGTCGAGAGATCGGCCTCTGCGGTGGGATGTGTTCGACAGTTCTCGGGGCGGCGCGAAAGATTCCGGCGGGGTTCTCCGAAGAGACTAGGTACATGGGAGGCTGGGTGTGAGATGGCGGCGCGGCGTTCTGGATGCGTTCGCTAGGACACAAGAGGCCTTATTTTTACGTGGCGGAGGTGTCCGTGTGCCTCTGTCGGTGTGGAAGGCGCGGCCGAATGGGATTCTCAGGACGAGGGGACGAGCGAAGTTGCGAGAGTCCGATAGGGAGAAGGGGGGCCACGGGCTGGCGGGGGAGTCTGGCTCGTATCGCATGTGATAGGCTTGGCTGTTTGGGCTTTCCTCACAGTCACCTCTTCTGTCTTTCCCTTCAGCTCCCCGGGGGCACGCGCAGACGCTCGAAGAAACAGAACGCGCATTGGGTGGGTAGTAGGCAGACGAGAGCGCGCGCGCGCGAGCGCACACGCACGACCGATGGGCTGGCGCCATGACGAAAGGCCGACACAAAGCCCGGGGCCTCAGAACAAAACGTCCCGGAAAAGACGCTGGTTGGCCCGGGGCACGAGGGGCCCCAGCATAGCCCTACTGCGCTGAGATGACCTGCAGCGGCGGGAGCCCTCGCTGCGCACGCCGACTGGCTGGCCCCCTTGGGGACCGTGTCTCCGGCTCCGAAGGCGGCGCGCGGCGAGCGCCTCCGGCTGGGGGTGGTCCCGCGGTCACCTCAGCCACCGGGGTGGGTGGCACCGAGATGATGGAAAAGCGGGGGGGGGGGGGGCGCAAAGGCAAAGAGGCCACCTCGTCTCTTTTGCGCATTTGCGCAACGGTACGTAAAACGAGCGAGCCTTCGCGAGGCCTGGGGGTGGACGCCATCGTTTTTTTTTTGGGGGGGGGAGGATGGAGGGGGCGGCCGTCACGGTCCCCATCCTCCCTCTTCTTTGGATGACGGGAGAGGGCGCCTCTTGCGCGGGCAAGCCCAGGGCCTCGTGGGAGAGGCGGCCGCCGGCCGGCTGCGGCGTACCCGGGGACGCTCGAAGAGAAGTCGAAGGCGCGCGCTGCAGCGGCCTCCTGATTGGCTTATGCAGGGTGGCGGCCCGCGCAGGCCGGCAGGGAAGGCGCCGGACCGGGCTGGCCAGTCGCGCCGCCGCCGCCCTCCCCGTCCTCGACCACACCTCACCTCTTGGGGGGCGCGGACGCCTCTTCGCTCAGCAGGTACGGGTCCGACGAGGAGGGGGGGCCAACGGGTGACGGGGGGACGACGGTAGGCGGTAGGTCGGCCGGCGGTGGTGGGTTGTTTGGCTGGCTCTAGGGACCTTGTGTTTCCGGGCCCGGCGGGCTTGCGTTGCCATGTGTGTGCGTTCCGTGGGCCAGTGGAAGGGCTGGTTTGCCGCTCCCGCAAGAGGACTTGGTGTGCCGGTGGACGGTGCCCTTTTAAAAGTCCTACGCGTGGTCGCCGCTCGCTGGCTGGCCGGTGGCCACCTACTCCGTACCTCTACTACTACAATTGCTGCTGCTGCTGCTTGCTGTTGTTCTTCGAATCCGAGAAGACGACGAGCTACGACGACCCTCACGACGAGACCGCGCCCCTGCTCCCTCTGTCGCTACGATTTAATTAATGCTCTCCTTCCCTTCTATCTCATAGTTTCGGTTTGATAGGTCAACCGCGAGGTTGGACGTTTCCATTTTTGTAGAGTACGGATCTTAGATTCTTCGTTCTGTTGTTATTGCTCTCCCGGACTCTCGCCTGCTGGACTCCACGGTTCGTGTCGTGTGTGTCAAGACCTGCAGTCTTGACATTCTGGCGTCTTGTCCCTCGTTTATTCTTTTTTTTTTTTCATTCCTGGATAGAAGTCCGGCCCTGGAACTCCTTTTGATTCGATGGAAACCTAGACGAGGAGCAAGAAAAACGAAAGTTAACGCAGGAGATGTCTGGTGGTTGGGCTTGGAGCACGTAATGCCATTGATCCTTGATGTATGTCCTGTGAGCTCCAAGTTGACGGCTCTGTTTGAGAGTAAAGTCAAAACAGGGTCGACGCCAAAGCACGGGAAACTCATTATATGCAGCTCAAAGTTCGGATCTCTGAACCTCCCTCGGTTGACGTGAATACGACTAGGCGAACAATCTGGCGCGCTAGCGATGGACCGACGATGAAGGGACCTGGAGTGTTGGCGAAGTCAAGAGCTACCAGACGCACCGAAAAGAGAGGCGACAGAAGCTGAGGGCTGAAGACTCAAGGACTGTTGTCCGAAGTTCGGGGGCTCGGAAGAATTCAAGGCGTTCCGGATTTGGGGACAAGTTTGCCAACATGTCGACTCCACGCTCGCATCACCGCGTGCAGACGCCGGTGACTCCGCTCCACTCGGCCCAAAGCTCCCTTAGCTCAACACCATCGCGGCACCCGGGCCAGTCTCTCACTCTGCACGATTACCACAAGCTGCAGTGGACGCCCAGCCCACCTCCGCTCCCGGGCGGCCGAACGGTCAAGCGGCGGCCCAAGACGCCCGACCTGCACGCGGTCGAGCGCGTTCCGTCCGTCTCGTCAACGGCCACGCGTCGCAGGACTCCTCAATCCCACGTGGGCGCACGCTCTTCTCCACCGCTTGCCCTGCCACGCGAGGATAACGCTCCGCTGACGGCGGCGCCGCGGCGGCGAGAGTCCCCATCCGCCCGCGCCGCCGAGTCGTGGCCGCTGCCAACGCCGGAGGCAACGCCGCGGCCGCGGTCCAGCGCGAGCCCGGCAGGCGTGGCGGCGCCCCGTTCGGGCCGCTCATCGCAGGAGGAGGCGGAGAACTTCTACCGCTCGCACACCCGCTTCGACGAGTTCAAGCAGTCGTCCAAGCCGATCCGGCGCCTGCCCCGTCCGGACACGGCAGGCGCGACGGCGCCCGCGATCGCTTCACCGCTGCGCTACTCGACCTCGTCCAGCAACCAGCCTTCGTCGGCCGGGCTTACGACGTCATCGACCTTCTCTCTCTCGCGCTTCCCCCAACCGCCCCGTTCCGCCGGCGCGGTGCCGACCGCTCCCTTGGTAACCAGCCGTCCGGCGATTCCTACTTCCGCGCCCGCCACCGCTTCACCTCCCCTCACGCCCAAAACCTCGACGCCCACCACCCTCCACTACCGCGGCACCTCTTTCGACCTCGTCAATCCGCACGACTCGCTCCGCGAATCCAACATCGAGACGCCCGGCGACCGCGAGGTCGACCTGCTCGATTACTTCACCTCGGACCCGACCGCGGATCTGCTGGGCAAGGAAAACATGGATCCGTGCGGCGCCGCTAAGACGCACCTCGACGACCGGTCGACGCATAGCTCCAGGGCGTTGTACGACGACCTGCCCTCGGCGTACGAGAAGATCGCACGTGACAAACCTCATCTCTTCAAGCGGCCTTCCATTCGCCCTCCGAAGCCTTCGGCCTCGGCGCCGATGGCAGCCAAATATCCGGTCGCCAGCGACAGCGATACGCAGTTAGGTAATCGCAGCCAGGGCGCGGTTCCTCCGCCGCTGAAGGTGGACAAACCGTTGTCATCCCCGTCTTTCATCACGCGCATGTCGCGGGCGTTTCTTCGGAGAAAGGATAACCGTTCGCAGGACGAAGAGAGCGAGCTGCAGCCGATGCAGAGTCCCAAACAAACCTCGTTCCCCGAGCCATTTCCGCCGTTTGAGCCGCCACCACCGATACCCGGCGATGCCACGACGTTGGACGCTGCTGCTGCCCGTCCGTCGCAAGAACCCTCGACACACAACACTGGCAACAGCATCGACGGCCCGTCCGAGTCCGAAGTCATTGGCGCATACGATGCCGAGTCCGTGTACCCGGCCGCTTCCAACGATCCGTTCGAGGTGGCCTCGCTCCGCAGCAGCGGCGCCGACCCGCGTCGGAGCGTTCCCTTCGGCGTTCGCATGAGAGAAACGGACTACTCGTCCGAAGTCGATCCAAACTCGTACCCCAACTTCTTCGCCGATCATGCGCGACAGAGCCGGGTGCGTTCGAACGTTTTCGAGCACGACCAATTCTTCCGCCACCCGGACGCACACGTTCTCGAAAACCAGAAGGATAGCACCATCGGCAGTATTCTCGATCGCTACCAGTCCTCGGGCATGGGCACGAGCTCGCATGGTGAAGAAGGATCGAGCTCTCTCCGCTCCGCGCAAACGTCTCTCACCTCCAGCGCGAACGCTCCGCGCATGCTTCGTGCCTCCGCCGGCTCGCCGCCTAGCGATGCCCCGCCTCCTCCGCCTGTGCTGGGCCCGCCTATCGACCTGGGCGCTCCAAAGCCACCGTTCGCACACCAATCCGGCCGAATGGGCGAATCCGATTTCTTCTCGCACGGCTCATCTTACGGCGACACGCGGAATTTGCTCATGCTATCGCAGAACATGGATCACTCCGAGCAGAGGGGTGAGGGTGGTCGGAGTGTATCGCCTTTGTCGGGGGGCCCGTCAGCGACTGGCCTTCCTTCTCCAGAAACCAACAGGAGCTCCCGCTTTGCGGAGAAGTTTTCTTCGTCGTCTCCAACCGTAGAACACCCTCGGGGTAGGACGATGGATAGGCAGGGAGACACCATTGGCATCAGTTCGCTCGAGTCGGATAACGTGAAGAGGAGCAGTCCCGTTAGTCCTCTGAGGGGCTATGGCGAGCGCGAGCGATCTACTCTGTTGCAAGCTCGCGAGGGGCCAGTGACGCCCGGTCGGAACGAATCGAACGAAGCAGATTGGGTGACAACTATGGATACTCCGGAGCGGGATGAACGCAAGGAGAACAACCGCGCCTCTTACGCTACGGAAACGAGTGAATATACGAACGGTTCTACCGTCCCTGCAATGTGGCAGAGGCGGTCACCTCGACCGACTCTCTCGCCAGCAAAGAAACTGCCCAAGTTCACAGGCGAAGAGCCTTTGCCCGGCACCCCACAGGATGACGATGATGAAGGCGACTGGGAGACAGTCGCTGATCTGAGCCGTGCCGATGTAACCGGAGAGTGGACGCGGCAGACACTTCCGGGCACGGATAGCAATGCAAGCCTTGGTACTACTCGGCACATTGCCGACGAGCCGGAATACCGTCACGATCCACCTGGGACCCATGGGTATTCGGAGAGTAAGTCACCGCTGATGAGCTCGGCTAACCCGTTCGCCTTGACTCCGGGCGACGAAGTCACCAATCCATTCAATAACACTTCGCCATTTGGTGGTCCTTCGCAGAGCACCCCGACTGCGTATCCGGGCGATACTGGGACGTCTCCCTACGGCGGAGAGGTGTCGTCTACCTCTCAGAATCGGACCTCCAAGAAGCCTACCACGCAGCCGCCGCAGCAACCGCAACCTCAGACGCAGAAGCAGCATCACGCTGTCGACTCGCTCATGCCCTTTGGACACGCTCCAGCCTCACGCCGCCACCACCCAGAGAACGGCCCGCTGGCGCCGGACCAGCTGCCGCAACATCGCAACACGCTCTCCCTGAGCTCGGAGCCGTACGAGGAGATTCTGTACGACGACGACCATCAGCCGAGCCCGCCCCAGGATCCGGATACGCAGGAGGAGCGCGCAAGGTCCGGAAGCTACGGAAAGAGGCCCATGTTCATCAACCCGTTTTCTCCAAATCGGGACGATTCGTTTGGAAAACTTGCTGTCCTTGGCCCCAAAGCGAACTTCACGGGCACTCCGGAAGGCAGCAACATGCGCGATGCGGGCAGTAGTCTTGCGGGAACGTCGGGGGGCACGCAGAATAATCCGTGGAGCAACACGCCGACCAACAACGGCCAGCCTGGTGTGTCCCACGCGTACAAGAAATCGCCGCTTGGCATGGCGAATCCGAACTCGAACGATTCTCCTTCGCCGAAAAGCTTTGCTCCGAAACTGTATTTGCCGAAGCACCGGCAGGGCATGTCTCCCGACAACGCGACACTTTTCACCAAGGCTTCTGACGGCACCAGCATGCACAAGTCGAGCTACTCGATGCTGTCTAGCGTCAAAGGACACAAGCGCTCCCCGCTCGGCCAAGAACACCTCAAGAGTTCCAAAGGCAAGCTATCTCCTTTGGACGCCGCGCGTCTCAAAACGGCTCAAAAGGCGGCCCATCGTGCCTCGGTCCAGTCGCAGACGCAGCTTCGGCAGCTCCGCCTTCATCAACACTCCTTGCCACTGCAACCAACCACGTCTCCGATAACGCCCGTGGCAGCGAGCCGCCACACTCATCACGCCGGTGGTAGCGGCGAAGTGAGGCGCTTTTCGCATTTCTTGAGCGGCCAGGACTCGCCCTTGGCGGCTGCGCTGCCACTACGCCCGATGGCGCGCAACAAGGAGGCCCGCGCTGTCGTGTACCCTGCTCTCGAAGGTGGTGGTGTCGTGAACAACGGAGGCGCCGTTGGCGATGGAGCGGGCAGTCCGCCCTTCTCGTACGGCAGCGCCAGCAGTGGACCGCGCCTATATCCGCGTTATCGCCCAGACTCGTCCGTGTGGAGCCGCACGCGCCGCCGCAAGAGCTTCCTCTCCTGGTTCGCGTTCGCGTGTTTGATCTGGTTCCCGCCGCTGCTGTTGCTATTCGGATTGGGCGTGCTCGATCCGATCGTGAGCCGCCTGAGCGATGGGCAGATTGAGAGTTTCGGCAGGACGCAGAAGTGTGTGGCGAGGTATACGAGCGCCGTGCTGTGCTGCCTGATCCCTGTCGTCATCCTCGTCGTGGTGCTGCTCTTGCACCAGGCTGGCAGCATTTGAAATTTGGACTTCCCACGTGGATTGCCACGTGTTTGCGAGACGAGTTGAGGGGTGGTTGCGTACCTAGTCGACAAGGGATTCCCGGATACCAAACTACGCCTTTGCTGGACTCGCGGAACTTGATTGGCTTTCATCGGACTCTTGTCTTTTACTTTGTCTTGACGGCTCCTTTTCATGTCCATAGTATTGTGTTTTTCTTCTTTTGCGCTTCTGTCATGGGTTCTCAGGGGCTTTTTCAACTTTCTGTTAGCCGCATCCGAGCATACGGCAACTGGCATTATTATTCTCAAAGGGCGCGTCTATTGGCGAGGCTAAAGGAGAACGGCTATTCAGGCTGCTCCTTTCGACAATAATCATCATGCAGCGAAAGGCGTTGGTGGAAGGTTGACAAAGCGCGCAAGCAGCGTGCCAAACCAAATGTTTTGTTTTGTTTTCTTTTTGTTTTCATTGGATTTTGTAAAGTAATACGGAGCTGTGGAGGACCAGGACATGTGGACAACGTCAGGTCCGATTCGAAGGTATGCCTCATAGTAGGACAGCTGCGGCGTAGTTGAGTTGTGTCAAAAGACTATTGGTGTATTATTACTTGCCCGTGCATTATGGATCGTCTTCGTGGTGAACGAGACAGTGAAGGAGAAGTAGTGGACAATCGTCGTGCCTCGGGGCAAGGTAGGTCTTTGGTGTCTATATATAGTATAATTTGTTCCCTTTCACTCGTCGTATTTTACATTCCCTGCGCTAACATCTGGATAGACGTCGAATCGCCTTTGCGTGTACAACGGGACTCCCTTTCTTACTTCCTCGATGCGTGCATGGTTCAGCTCCGCAATTATGATACCTTCCTTCTCATCTAGCTTCTCCATGATGTCTGCGTTAGGCCCCACAAGTGTGCTGTGCCCCCATGCGACGTAATCGGCGCCCGTGTCCCTTGCAGGCGAACACAAGCCAACATAAACCTGATTGTCCATGGCGCGGGCTCGCGCTTGCAACTCCCAGTGCAGCGGGCCCGTGGTCATGTTGAAGGCGCCTGGGTACAGCAGGCAGAAGGCGCCCTTGCGAGCGGCGATCATGGCCAGCTCCGGGAAGCGCACGTCGTAGCAGATGGCGACGGCGATGAGGCCGTACTCGGGCAGGTCGATCATGGTCAGCTTGTTGCCGGGGGACAGGACGTCGGACTCGCGGAAGGTGATCTTGCCGGGGATGTCGATGTCGAAGAGGTGGACCTTGCGGTGCGTGGCGAGCAGGGCGCCCGAGGGGGCGAACGTCAGCGACGTGTTGTACAGGTTCTTGGTCGCGGGCTCGTACTCGGGGATGCTGCCGCCGACCAAGTAGGCGCCCGCGTCCCTGGCCATGGCCGCCAGCGCGTGGTAGCTGGGCGACTGCGCCTCCGACGGCGGCGACGGCAGCAGCGTTTCCGCGTACTCGGGGAAGTACTTCGTCCCGTAGGGCGAATTGAAGCACTCGGGCAGCACCACGATGCGCGCGCCGCGCGACGCCGCCTCGAGCACCTTGGCCCGCGCGTGCGCGAGGTTGCGGCCCTTGTCGGGCGAGCCCGAGAGCTGCACGAGGGCGAGCTTGACAGGGGCTTTAAGCAGAGGCGTCGTTGACGACATTGTGGATGTGAACGAGCGAGTCGAGATGCGGGAGAGGAGCTGCATTACCAATTGGGGAGATCGTGGGGAGGGAGATGTAGGAAATGAAGAATTGGACGAAGAGAAGGCGCTAAAGGGAAGTGGAATTGGATAAGGAACGCTGTTGTCGTTCTTCTTGTTCGTATCTTGGCTGGAGCTTGTCCCCGGGGTCCGAGATCTGCATCCCGCTTTTTTAGAGGGATGTGGCTGCGGGGATGGCGTCAGCCGAGGTCGGCTATGTATGCGCCATCTCCACAGGCTGGGAGGCACCGCACGTGAATTGCACACTGAGGATGTTGGTAGGGCTTTACTTCTGTACTTCGTACTCGAGGAAAACGAAATAAAGCCGACGAGAGGGCTAACGAAGAGTTACCCGTGAGAGATAAAAAAGCTGCCATCGGTCAGCCTTTGACTTATCCCATTTCTATATAGGATACTGTATGCTAAAATGGACACAGGCGCAGCATTATTAACTCTAACCAGGACTACGGAATATCTAGGCGCTAATTGTTTTGGTTCTTGATTCTAAAGGTTTGGTGAACCGTACGTTGTGGCTAAGTGCTTGCGGCTTGCCTTTGGCACCGCCACGCTTCGGCCCCTGGGCTTCACGTGACCGCCAGGAAACAGGGAAAGCGATCTCTCAACCACCGATCCGCCGATCCGGATGCCGTACGCACCACAAACGCAATTTGGAGACTCCGCAGAATTCATCGAACGACATCGCACCGCCATGGTGTACAGCTGGGAGGGCAAGCAGGCCGACTGCTATCGCCTATACATCGAGGAAGACAAGTCCCTCGACGAGGTTATGCAATTCTTTGAGGCTCGAGGCTTTACCCCAAGGTATGTATACAGTCCTCAAAGCAGTACGGACGACCAGGTGCACCAAACCTGCGATCGCGTCACGAGAGACCGCGTCGCGAAGGTACATGGCTGACTCCGGCCGGCTTCACAGCAAGCGCGCGTTTCAGACTCAGTTCAAGGTTAGCCTTTCTCAACTCCCGCACCGCCTTGCTCCGTATTTTTACTTCGTAGGGCGCGTGCTTCTGGGCAAAGTCCTAACGTGTCGGTTGCAGCGATGGCAGTTCCCGTCCAAACAAAACCCTGCGCACAAGAATGACGCGCTCGTCGCGCGTGTGCGCGAACTCTGGGAACGCAACGTAAGCCAGGCGGACATGCTGGCCACACTGAATGCTGAAGGATTCACCATCAAAGAACGCGAGTTGAGCCGGGTGCGCAACAAGAACGGCTTTCTACTCCGAAATCCAAATGGCATGCGCGCTGCCACGCGACAAGCTTCGTCGCCAATCGACCAAGAACAACTTGTACTCCTGGTATTTTCTCCCACCCCTGCGCAGTTTATCGTTGCCTTCGTAGGCAATCGTTTAGGCGTGGCCTAAACAGCAATAGTTGGGTCCAAGAACTTTTCTAAAGCGATCTCAAATTCTAGGCCAATACAGGCGGCGCTGTATCAATTCCCGGGGCGTCACCGACAGTAGAAATTCATGCTCTACCAGAACCACCTATAGAGGTTGCTCGTGAGCATCTAAAGCGTAAAGCGCAAAGGGAGCAAGAAAATCTTGAGCGCTATGCTACTAAATCGCGCCGACGGCATACACGCAAGTATGCCGGATTTGAACCAGATCCTCCTGGGCCGCCGCGATTTCCCTCGGAGATGACCATTGATGAGGCCAAAGCCCACCTGAGCCTTGACAATGCTTCATACAGTGCAATTCGGGAGGAGTTCCAAACGATTTGCGAGGAAATGGGCATTATCAAGAAGACGCTTGCAGGAGAAAATTGGGCTGCGGCCAAGGATAAATTGATCCGTGAACACCAGCATCTAACTCAAGTATTCTGGAACAACAATGACTTCAATACCGCAGACAGCAACGACCTTGAACTCATGGCTCAATCCAAAAAGAACAGGGAAACGGCCCTTGAAATCATTTGCACTGACGTCACGAAACGCATGCGAACCGTCAAGAGCCGCATTACCATTCCAGATGCTAAGAACGCCCTTGGACTCAACCCCGAGCAAAGCCGGCACGTACGCGAAGATTTCTACACCTCACTACGTGCGGCCAACTTCTTCTCCAAGCTAGAAGCTGAGGCGGCGACTTGGGAGAATCTCAAGAACTCATGGATCCAGCGCTGGCCCATCCTACAACAGGCAGTCGCGCCAATACTCAATGACGATCCGCAAGCAGTTGCGGCGCACGCACTCCGTGTCAAAGCTGTTGAGCTGCTAGCTAGCGATGTTATGAAGCGGCTGAGGGACGATAGGGCTAAAGAAGACCCTTCTCGAAAGCGTATCGACGTCAAAAGTGGACCAGGCCCTGGACCAGCACCACCCCGCGCGACAAAACCGGCCCGGACATCAACCACAGATGGTGTCTCTGCCGCTACGAGTTTACAACTATCGTCCGCCTCACCGCCCGAGCATGGTACGCTCATCGGCTACGCCACGGCCGCGTCGGACCAGGACCCATCCTCTTCAGCCGCCGCCGCGGCAGCAGCGGCATCCGGAGACGGAATACCCGGCGACCAGGACGCCGAGCTCCAGATCGACCCGTCACTCCTCGATGCCATCAACGACCCTTCTTTCACTTCCATGGTCACTGCCCCTCCCGACAACTTTTCCATGTACCCTCCACACGCTACCGCCGCCCCCGACGAAGACGGCGACCCTCATGCCGACATGTGTCACGCCCACCATGCCTCTGTAGCTGCGACCGAGGCCACTGCCATGCCCGTCTACTTCCGCCTGCACCCGGATTCAGACCTCGGCGACGGGAGCGCGCACCAGCACGCGCCCCTGTGGCTCGGCGCGCTGGCGACGGGCACCATGGCGGAGCTGCGGGACGCGGTGGCGGCGCGGTGGGGACCGCCGCCGACCAGCGTCGCCGCGGCACACTTGCCGTCGCAGGTCGACGTGCCGGACGTGTGGGGTGTGATGGTGCGGGAGGCGGAGCAGGGCCAGAGTGCGGGTGACGCGACGGAGATCCAGTATAGGATCGATCACGACGGCGAGTTGAGGCAGTATCTTATGCAGGTAGGGGCGGGGAGCGGGGGAAAGGCGGTGTTTGTTGTTAGGGTGGTGGTTTGGGGGGGTGGGGAGTAGGTGAGTAGGGTTTGGGGTACGCGGAGGAGAGATATGGGTGCGTAGTGAGAGAGAGAGTAGTCGGTTGTGCTGAGGTTGTTACGAATTACCATTCCGGAAGGCATGTGTATTGGATAGCTGTAATGATGGCGGGCTGTTGTGCCCAGAGTTGGGTACTGTGTGTGGTATTTGTTTCAAAAGGCGGGAATTTCGGTGTGGATCCTTTTCGTAGTTGTGTTGGGGAAATTGCAGGAAGATACCCTCGGTGCATGGCGCCGGTGTTCGTGTATTATTGGGTGCAGGCTGTTCCTGGAACGTCCTTAACGTAGCTGTTGCTTTCGTATGATGGCATCGGGTATTCGGTCATTAAATTTGGAAGACTAAAAACTGAAACGGGTAATTTGTAACTCAACTCTACGTATTAGTATGTAGTTCGGACGTGCTTGCAGTAGTGATCGCAAGTACAGCAATCTAACGAGCTGCGATGGGGAACATTGCACTACTCAAATTTTCTTATTTGCTGGCACTGCCGGTTTATCAGCAAGTCTTTAATCGTAGTCAATCAAGTATTGTCACTACATCTACACGTCATTCCATACTTCAGTTTAATTAAATTGTAAGAATGGAAGCAAGGGCTTCTACAAACCGGGTTTAGAAATAATCTAGAACAACAAGATTAGATTTACAGATTCGAAGTTGAGTATATTAAACACTAGTGAATAGGTAGCGACCGACTTCGCAACGATATTGCTGCTAACCTACCTAGATACGTAGCTTTCCAACGTGTGAGTGGGCTTTTTAAATATAATTACAATATCACTTTTTCATGGCCGCAATACCAACACTGCTGTAGGAAATATTCCGGCCGGGGATTTGTTATATTATATGACAGCACCAAGAACATGTAACATGACATACTTAAAATGATTCCAAACATCTAATATAGAATAGGATTGCAAATAGGTGTCTTCTGCGCACCTTCCCTAAAAGCATGACTTATCCAAAAGTAACCGTGGTTGCAAAGGCAGAATGACTTACAGAATCTCTAAATTGCCAATATAACACTCTGCCTGAGAAGTCTGAATACCAAAATTCTACACAAGGCTCATAGTGATGAGGTTAATTTTTAGGGCTTTCAAGGCGTTGATGAGCACCGCTACATCATCGCCGCTGTTGCAGAAAGGCACAGCATACCTTTCGGCCGCTAGGAATACAACTTGAATATACATCGGATACGAACATTATGGCTACGTTGATCGGTTTAACTGTTGATGGATAACTCTTCCTAAAAGAGTGTCATTCGGTTTGTGTTTTCAGCTCTTTGAGCCAATGCGACCCGAGCTGCCGCGTCAGCAACAATTTTTGGAATGAAATGACTATATATCCGGGCCGCTCCGGCGGATGCCGTCAGCTGGGAAGGCTACGGGCTGAAGCTGCGCTAAAAGATTCAACCGTGGTTCGCATTTGCCCTTATCCCGCTACATGTCCAAAGTGAAAATGCCGCTTACACATGACATATATAGTTCTAGCTAGCCTCAGCTCTGACTATATAGACTTTGCTTTGAGTTCAGCAAGACTGGACTCAGCTATCACAGCCGCGTCGCAAAAATTGCAACTATTAAGTTCTGACTCATATTTAGAGATCATCGCGCTTTGTCCCAAGACATTGGCCGCTAGTGATTTTGTCTGGTTGAGTTTCGCAGTTCTGGACTCGCAACTTAAGCTACTCGAATGTACAAACTTTAGCGGATAGCCACTGGGAACTAACAATCTAGTCGCCCGGCCATGATCATAGAGTCCATCTGGTTCCTTGAGGCGATGAATATGATGCGGAGCATCCCATACGTTTCCAGCGGTTTTATGGGCACAAGTTTGGGAACTAGTACAAACATTAGTCCGGCCCAGAACTCTATATATAAATAAAGCCCTGTGGTAGCCTACGTCGGTTCCTTGGGTCTACGCTGACGGAAGAAGCTATACAAGTCTCGCCATGAAGCTGATGTCTTGACGTCACGGACATCGCCTAACCGTAGGCTTTCAATGTTTCATTTGCTCCTAGTTGTACCTCTCGGTACGTCTCCCAAAGGTATTTTGGGACTGGTTTTGATTGGAAGACCTTGTTTTGCGGTGTAACCTAGGACCATTTTCGTATAAAGTTGCTTGTTGCTCCACTACGCCAGAATAATGAAGGACCTTAGGCGAGGAGTACGTTGAAACGGGGATAAAGAATAGAGGATGTCGCACCATTATACATTATTTAACTGAGACCGATCTGGAGTAGCTGGCGCTCAGAGGCGTAATTGACAGCAAAACTATGATAGTTGCCCTGCTGTATGGCGTCATCGTTAGATAAATTCAGAGATCGCGTAGTTGTTCAGTGGTGCAAACCCCAAATGTTAAGGCTGTTGTGGCGTGCACGGTAGAGTTCTTCACTATGAGTAAACCTAGCTCTAATGTGGCTTCAGCGACTCGATTGTTTGCTGCCTCATTCTTGTTTGTTGTAATTACTGTGCATTTTGTTCATAGAGATTCGAGCCTCATGACCTCCGTAAGTACGTTGGAGGTCGAGCCCAATGTTGTAGACCCATATAGCGTCAAGAGTGATATTCATCGTAACATATCAATAATTATACTTCTTAAATCTTGTGAAATTTGCCATGGTGGTTTGAAGCATGGCCTAAGAAGCTCGGCTTTCTCTGTGCTTTTGGTATGAAGAGATTGACAACAATTAAACGTGGCTTGTGCTCAATGCACGGATGGCATAAACGAATAAGAGCTCATCTTTAGTCTTGACTTGACTCGCACTATCCAATTAGCTACGCCCGGTTAATTGGACTTACTATAACCGTGACAAAACGACTGATCACTCCCAGGTAACTTTTACAATCTCTTTGCGTTAGAGATGTACTTGAGGGTGCTAAGTTGTCTACTTCAGTCTGTGTCCTATGTAGTAGTGCAGATCGCTGCAATGTATCTGTCCCATTGCGGCTTACCAAAAAAAGGAAAGCCAATGCCATCCAACTCAATTTTCAATGCGATATTCTTGGAACATCAAGCTAAGATAACTTTAGCATCTTGCGATATTTTCTGCGGTAGTGCGAACACTTGTTTATTCAAATGTCGAATATTATAGAATTGTCCATCCTGCTTGCTGCGAGATCGTCAAGTGATTTGGAAGTGACCCCCAGGCTCCCTGATAAGAACAACGCATCCCAAAGGCAATCAAATAACCGTTTCCAGAATATGCTATCAGTGTTGCTGCTTTAAGCGCCGCTTGTCAATTAAGACATTGTAATCTTGTTTGCTCAAAGCTGGCCTTGTACTCTATCCTATCTCCTTTTATCCTATCAAGAATTAAGCATTGGCTTGTGCATATATTCAAGATGGTATAAGTGATGTGCTAGTCGTTGGCATCATGTGCTTCAGCTTTTACTTTTGATCTACGAAGTTTACAAGGCAAGAGGGCCTAACGGATATTAGCGAGGTAGGACTCTAAATCATCCTAGGTCGGAAACCGTACCGTAGAACCCAAGCTGCGATGGTACGCAGACAGTGAGCCGACGTCTCAGTCGCATTCATTAAAGTCTTCAGCTCCTCCTAGGTCAGCTGCATCTGGAGTCCATATCGGTTGACTAAAGAGCAAATTCAGCAATGAGACCAAACGATCTTAGTTTCACCAGTCCACCGGAAAAGTCGATGGCCAGCAGAGACATGAAAGTGTTCTCTGTACACTTCTAGCTAATGTTAGACACTTCCATTGGAACTGTCTTACTTAGGAAAACTATTCCGCCTCGCCCAAAAAATAGTGAAACGTTCCCTGTGAAACAGAAAAGTTCTAGAACCAATATCCAACGTGATGCTCGTGCGTGCAATGCGACGAAAATCGAAAAATTGAAAGGCTTGCGTTCTATTGATTCCGTGCGACTGTGGCGGTGCGGGGCAAATTCTTCGCTGTGGCTTGCGCGCAATTGCCCGTTTACTGTTTTGCGGCTTGGTAGGACCACGTGCTGTCGTGACAGGGATCGGAGCTGGCCTCACCGCCGTTAGAAATTGAGCGTACACCACCACGCTCACAGCAGGCATAGGAGTCCCTCTTTGAATCAAGTATAGTTCGTGCGACGGTCTCGACGGAACTCCGATCTGCTTAAGACGACGTTTGAACAAAGTATACGCCGCGTGACATCCTTCGACGATCCTTCGCGCAGGTACGCGACCGGGTTGCGGAGATTACTATGTAATAGTGCTGACCTCGAAGATTGCAGATCTCTTCGGATGATCCCCACGATTTATTTTTAAAAAAAGGTACAGTACGGGGTGCATATATGATCGGGTGCCGAACCCGGACGAACATCTATCCTCAACTCCACGGTACATATGACCCGACAGCTGCAGAGCCCCGGCGCGCAATATATCCGTATTCAATTTCGGGTGGGACCGAGACCCGGGAAGCCAGAACAGCGGACGCCTCAACAAGGTCTGGAGCACTCGATGACGACGTCGTGGAGCGTTGCGCATGATCATTGGAGTACCAGTATTCAGCCCAACGCATCGTGAAGGTAAGAGTGAAAAACCACGTCTTAAATGTTTTATTATCCAGGTAGATGCTAGCCTCTAAGAATGGTATGTACGTTTTCCGATCCATCATATTACAGTGAATTACAATATTAGGAAACTATGGTTTCGTCTGTGATCCTGAATGTCCCCAAACCGCTCGCTTAGGCCTTCCGCATGATATGCAAGGACAGAAACAAAAACGAGAACTGAAAATGAGAAATGACGCCAGAAATGCAAGGATTGGCGATGCCGCGCTATTGACCGACCACACTAATAACTTTTTGTTTCGTAAAGTTCCAAACGTCAGCCGCACACTGCGCTAACGACTTCTCCGTCCTCCAGCCGAGCTCCCTGCTGGCCCTTTGGGTGTCGGCGACGCAGAAGCCCACGTCGCCGGCCCGCCGGCCGACCCTCTCGACCGGCACGTTCTGCCCGGACGCGTGCTCCAAGCTGTTGAGCACCTCGTTGACGGTGTGGCCCCTCCCGGTGCCCAGGTTGTACGTCCGGAAAGGGCTCTGGATGTGGCCTTTGGAAGCGGCGGCGAGGGCGGCGATGTGACCGCGGGCGAGGTCGACCACGTGGATGAAGTCGCGGACTGCGGTCCCGTCCGGCGTGTCCCAGTCGGAGCCGAAGACCTGTAGCTTTGGCTGCACGCCGGCGAGGACGTTGGCCACCACCGGGATAAGGTTGGTGGGCTTCTGCCGTGGGTCCTCGCCCAACAGGCCCGATTCGTGGCACCCGACTGGGTTGAAGTACCGTAGGGCGGTGATTTTCCAGCTCGGATCGGACTCCGCGAGGTCGGCGAGGATGGCTTCGGCGAACCACTTGGTCCTCCCGTACGGCGAAGTGAGACCGAAGACTCCGGCTTCGACTTTGCGCTCGGAACCGGACTCATCCTTGACCACTGTGGGATGGTGCACGCAATCTTCTTCCGTGAGAGGCTTCCCTTTGTTCGCCATTGAGCCGTACACTGTCGCAGAGGAAGAGAAGACGAAGTTCTTCACTCCGAACTCGTGGAGGAGCGATAGGAACTCCACCAGTCCGCAGACATTATTTTGATAATATTGGAGGGGCTTGCTGATCGAGTCGGAGACGGACTTGTACGCGGCGAAGTGGATGACTCCGCTAATCATGCACTGTTTTGATCCGTTGGTGTAGCGAGTGTAGCGCGACAGTAGTGACCTCATAGCCGGACTCCGGTAGTCTATTTGCTCGAACTCGAGAGAAGGCATCGACTTTTCTCTACCGGAGTAGAATTGTTGAGCGAGGGTCTTGACGTTTCGAAACACGGTTGGATATGAGTTGCTACAATCGTCGACCACGAGAACATTGTATCCTTCCTTGAGAAGTTCCAATGTTGTGTGGCTGCCAATATAGCCGTTTCCGCCAACGACCATTATGGTTTGGCCTTCACCGAAGGCGGTCTCCAGAGGCTCGAACGGCACATCGTCGAAAAGAACTGACCGTTCGGTCACGGGCGTGTCGACCACGGAAGACGCCGGGGTCGACGAGCCGGAAAGCGAACGGGTGTCCATGGATAGCGAAGAGCTTCAAGCGCCCAAAGAAACGAATGAAAGAGAAGAAAAGAAAAACGAATGTCGGAAACCGAATTTTTAATATTGTCCTTTGGATCGCGAAGAATTGGTGCGAACCGGGGGGCAGCAATCCGAGCTATATATGGCTGGGGCTCCGTGGTTGCATACTTTCACCCAATTCCCGCTGGTCGTTTTTTCCCTGGACCCAATACTGCGTGCACTGACTTCACTTCGCACCCGGGGGTTTCGTGCAAGCTGGCCGGAGCGGCTCAGAAAAAGCTCCCAGACACCGAAACGCACGTCTCGTCAGCCACGCCCCCCCCTAGAAGGGAGCTCGGCGGCCCTAGAGTCCCGCTGTTACCACCTCCGGCGGCGAGCGGGCTGTCCGGGCTGTGGCCATTTGGGCCAGCTTCGCCCGACACGCGGTTGGCTCCGATGGTTGGATCGCGCACCCCTGCGGCCGACGTAGCCCTGCCTAAGCCGCCTTCTTGGCGGCGCTGCCCATTTAGAAACTCGCTTGCGGCTCGGGATTGGTCTCTTGCAGCACCGGTGTATTATTTAGGAGCCTTACACCATTCTTTTGTCCGCCTGTTTTTGCGGCGTCTCGCTTCAAACACCCACTACCCTCGTTTTGTCTTGCATCATTTTATTGAGAACCACAATTTTCTCTGTTATAATCTACTAATTCTTTTTTTTTTGTGTTTCCATTCGCTCACGATGAAGCTCTTTCAGAAGAAACCAAAAGCTCCGACGAACAGGAGGAAGTGCATCTGGATTTCCGTTCTTTCTGCTATAATTGTCTTGGCCATTGTAATCCCGATTGCCGTCGTCTTCGGCAGGAGGGCGGCAATGAAGAAAGGAGAAACTACTGTTTTTGTGCCGCTGTATATTTACCCGGCCCCCGGCGCGTGGGATCCTCTATACGATGCGTGAGTTCTGCGGCACCTCGGAAACCCTCTTTTGTTTCGACTGACGCGGTTGCAATCCGAAAAAAAATTAGAGCTACTGCTCGACCAGACTTGCATTTCACTGTCGTGGTCAATCCGAACAGCGGGCCCGGCGTCGACCCACTGCCGGATGGCAACTACACACGTGAAATCGAGCGGCTGAGTCGCTACGAAAACATTCAGAAGTTGGGATACATTGCCACCACATGGGGCACCAAAAGCATGGAAAATGCATCTCGGGAGATCTCGACCTACGCCGGTTGGGCTGACCAAAATCAATCGCTGGCCCTCGACGGCGTTTTCCTCGACGAGACGCCGAATGAGTACGAAGCGCCACGAGCTGAGCTGTTGACCAACATTCGGTCGGAGGTCGAGTCCACCGCCGGCCTTGGAACCTACATCGGTATGTCACCGTTCCGCCCTGGAGCCCTTTCCCCTGCTTCCCCTAGTGCCCGCGGCAGAAACCCCACTTTGGCCTGTTCAAGTGGTCTGTTTGTTGAGGGCCTGTCCGGGGCCTGTGTCACCCCGGTCCGCAAGGCCGCTAGCCAAGATGCTGGGAAGCCCCATCCTCGTACTTTGCGTTTTGATTGTGCCCAGAACTGACGATGATGTACAGTTCACAACCCCGGCATGGTTCCAGACCCGCGGTACATGGAGAGCGCGGACCTGACTGTCGTCTTTGAGGTAAGCCAAAACCCTTGACCTTCCCGTTCTAAGAGAGCGATCCCAAAATAGGGACCCCAGAGACTTTCCTCATCCGGCCTGTGGCTTGCCTCACCATTGCGCTGGATCTGTTTTGTTTTGAACTGACATGTGAGCTCAGGAGGCGTACCGGACTTTCGAGAACCAGAACAGCAACACCGTGAGCCGAGTTAGGGATCTGCAACAGGACAGGCAGGACCTTTGCATGCTGGTTCACTCAGTACCTGACTCAGAGATGGAAGGTGATCAGCTCCACGAACTAGTGGACCAGCTGCAGGATTTGGCCGGCTCAATATTTCTCACCAACCTTGCGGTTGACTACTACCACTCGTTTAGCTCTCAGTTTGGGGACTTCGTGCGCGCCATCTAGGTAATCAGCGAGTGGCTGGAGTGGGCCCTGGGCAAAAGTGGCGTCAGAGGGATAATGCGTACGCCGTAGCATGTGTTTGCATTTGTTTTGTCACGCAGCCAAAAGAAAAGTTTTTCTTGACAATAGCGCCAGTTGAGTGCGGGGGCTCAGGGAGGCGCTGCTTTCGCGCCATCTGGCCGCGGACAGCCGGTGTGATGTCAGCCTCATTCCCAACAGCGCGGGCGAGCAACCTTGGGGCGAAGTTTCCAGGGGGCCACAAAACAGTATCGAGACGGCCCCCAGCGCACGCCAGCAGTGGCGAGACCTGTTCGTACCATGACCGGAAGCGCCGAGAGTCCGTCCGATGGGTAGCTGAGAAGCTCCGAACTCTCTTTCTCTCCGGCCCGTGGCGCGGAACTGCAGGCGGCAGCGTGATCGAGACATCGCCACGGGGGCACTACAGACTTGGGTGGACGGGCTAGGGATCGCGATGTTGCACGACGTGACCGAGCAACATGACAGAAGACCGTGGCTCGTGGCGTCGTGTTTCTGCAACCGACCTGGCCGGGGCCCACGGGACCGCCAGCTTCGGCGGGACACGGCACGGCAGAGAAACCAGGAAAAGAGCAGAATCGAGCGGAATCTAGCGTCTGTTAAGCCGGATCGCCGTGCCGTCTGTCGCGGGGACGGGCATTCTGATGCGGGATTGCATGTGGCGCGACGACGACAATGTTGGGGAGGGCGCTTCCTCGGTCGTCGGCGTGTAGTCGGGCATGTCGTGGCATGGGAGTGGAGCGCGCAGGACCAGGGTGAGGCGAGCGCCGTCGCGGATTCGCGGGTCGAGCGATGCCCGAAATAGTAGCCGCGACGTGCGTAGCCCGCATGGGCGGCGGCCGGGATATTGCGCAAGGGGCCCCGGTACCCCGCAAAGAAATGGCTTAGTGGCGCCGGCGCGCTCTGCTGGCCGCTTTAGAAGCAAAAGCAGCGGGTTGCAGGGGGCACGGAGGGCCCGGCCGGGGCCCGGTCGACTCATTGGTCGTCCGACGGGCGCCTTGCTGGCAGGCCACCCCTGCCGGGCAACTTTATTTCGACGCCGCGCCCGCGCGCCTCTTCCGGGCATCCCGCCGGGGCCCATTGCCGGCGGCCGCTAGGGGGGAGTGGCTTGGGGGGCTGGTCTGTGCCCGGAGAATTTTCCTTGACGGCGCGCCGCCGCCCACGGCCCGTTCTGCCTTTCCCCTCCGCCTCTTTTCGCCCTCTCCCAAGCCCCAACGGTGTCTTGCCGTGGCGGGCTCTTGGCGGGCGATGCGGTTTCGTAGCGCGCGCCGAAGAAAGAGTTTTGTTTCCCCCCCCTTCTTTTCTAGCCTTTCCGGGCCTAAGGCGCGCCGCTCGAACGACTTTGGGTGTATTGGGCCACTCCGTATCCGCGTGCGGTGTTCTCTATCCCGTCCCATCGTCGACTCGCCGTCTTCGCACCAAGCTGGCGGTCCAAACGCTCAAACAGCCTCGGGAGTATGTGGTGGCGATGGGCTCATGGAAGCGCCTTGGCGTTTGACAGCAGGCAAAACACGCCTCCTGAGATTGAGCAAACGGTCTCAGGGGAGGCGTGTCCAAGTCAGTCCCGCGCACCAGGGAAAACCAAAAACCAAAAAATGAGAACATGCGGCGTGACGGCAGCTGCCTGCCCAAGTCGGCCAGTCGAATGAAACATCCACGGTGGCAGCTCGCCACAGAAACAGGAAGACGATGCGGTTGGCCCACGCTAACTCAACTGAATGGGAAGGCGGCTCAGCAGAAACAAGGAAAGAAAAGGAAAAAAAAAAAACAAAAAGGCAGCAAAGCAAAGGAAAGGCTCCTTGACTGGCCATGTTCGCTATGCAAGTGGCATGCGATGTCCCGCAGCTGGGCAGGCGGGCAGCAAGCCCGTATGCAGTATCGCGTGGTGGACAGACCAACGGCGGTGGCTCGACGACGCCTCGCTCAATGGGCAGGTGCGCCGGGGTAAGATCTGCCGAGGTCTGCTGTGTGTGCCCCTGGAGATCAGGCACGTCATACCCGCAAGCGCGGAACCCAAGAGGCCACGCTTGGAGAGGAGAGGGGTTGCCTTGGGGCCGAACGCGCGCGAATGAGGCGCGTTTCAAGCCAGCCCCACCCCGCCGTTTGGGCTGTTTCGTGGGCTGGGCAGCCCGTGGCTTAGACGTCCCGGGGGCGTGTTTGGGCTGCCTAACGCGATTCGCCGTGGATCGATTATTGTTTTGCGCGTGATGTTGCTGCCGCCGCCAGCCGCTTTTGCGTCGTTTTGTTCCAGCAGCCCGCGGAGAGGAGGCGCGGGGCCCATGGGTGGGAAAACCCTCACTGGGGGCGACGAGGGGTTTCTTGGCGTTCCTGCGGCACGCCTTGCTCGAACTGGCTATAGAACTCCGTCTCCTTTTCTGGGATATCTTCTCCCCTGTTCATAGTAAGTGGATGGTCAACGACTCTTTACGGGCTGCAGTCCAAGGCCGTGCCCGGTGCATCTCGTTAGATAGCATACAGATCACTATGTAATCAGATGGTACGCCCCGCACGCATTGGCGGAAGGATGAGATCGAACCGTGGAACCTTATAGTGTGATCGACCAACCTCGTATATGTATGGCTCGATCTCCGGCTCCGGGTCGTTTTAGTACGACTGGGCTGAAAAACGCGACGGTCAGCGGGTGGACGACTGACGACGGACCACTGCGCCCGTCCAAGCCATGGGGAAAATTAGGAGATTCTCGACTAGAATTTCGGTCCTACCAGACCCACAGTAGCCCTCGCTTCTTAGGACCTTTCTTTTCCTCCTGAAGGGTTGGCAAACCGAGCATTGTCTCCTTTAGCGCTTCGTATTATTCCATGTGCCGAGTCACGGGTGGCCCCGGTGCAGTCTTTTCCGTAATAGGTTAGGTTCCTCGTCGCTTTCTCCACTTCACTCGCTTCTTGGTGGCCAGATCCAAGGGTGGGTCGACAAGGGGAGGGCAAGCGGCAAGGAAATCATGCGGGACGGAGGAGACGGACCGGTCGTGCACTCGGCTGGATTCCCCAGCAGTACACAGCATTGCCTTCCGAACTTCCGGACCCGCTTGACCGAGCTACCTACCTTCCCAAATCCGAGAGAACTTTTAACTTTTTCCTCCTAGTGGGAGAGAGAATGCGGGATACAGAGACGCCATAGCAAACGGCAAACGGCAACGCGGGCATCAACGCGCGGCAATCACGAACGGAAATCTCGCTTGCTGAAAAGCAGAAACGCCTCGCCTTGAAGGCGGGGGATAAGAGAAAGTATTGAATCCTCCGAAAGCCAAACCCAATTAGTACATAACCACCTACTTGGCCTTGGCGGATTGGCCAAGTTTACCAGCCATCACTGCATAAGGCTCGGCACGTGGGGACCGGGGGTTTGTCAATAGTTAGGGGGGGCAGAGGTAGACAGAGTCAAGCACGCCTAACGGCGAGCACGAATGAGAAACTTTTGATGATTTTAGATCTCATGTAGAAAAATATTGGAAATCTCTGCGCCTCGTTCAATCTGATCTGTCTACGCGTCCCACGCCTGATCCAGTCACTACGCCGACCGGGACGGGCCAAAACGTCCACATCCAGCATTTCCATGACAGTCGAAAATTCCGCTCGTGGAAATCTAAACAATAGATGTCTGTTATGTTCTTTTCCCCTGAACTAGCTGGTGGGAGAAAACCTATCCCATGCCAAGGTCGCCAAGATATCCAGCAACGGCAAGCGGATGTCACGGCATCGCAACTACCGCGTACGGGCAACCCTTTCTCTTTCGACCCCCTGAGTTCGAGTTGGTACGATTCATTCGAAGAAACGGTGGTTCGAGGAGCCCCGAGTCAAGCAACGCCAAGAAGGGAAAATTTCTCATACAAGTGTGCAAATCGGGGTTGGACGTCGGAGCTCGCGTCCAAAAACGGAGCTCACTACTTCAACTCCTGCTCCATACGTCCCGGCTGCTAAACCCCATTCTCTTGCTCTCGCGCCCGGGGTGTTATCCTGGTTGAACTTCAAGGCGTTGTCCCTCTGTTATGCACTTTTATGGGGGGGCGCTCAACCCTACCAGTCGTGCTGTTTCGTGGGAAAGTGCAACCGAATAGCCGCATCGGCTTTTTGCTCCACATCCAGAAGAGCGTTGTAAGAGAACGTGAGTACGAGCGTTGAGGGTTGTCTCCTTGACCATTTAGGCGGGTAAAAAGGGCCCCCAAGTCCCCTTGCATTAGTACCAGAGTTGTAACGCCCTGGGGTCCAGGTCCGATAGCCTGGACGCCTGATACCTACTTCCCAGACTCTCCCTCAACACCGTGCACTGCTATTGTCAATAGAACCGCGGCAAAATATATTGAGGGACTGAGCTTGACAAATGCTTGTTCAGCTATGGCATGGATAGCAATTCACTGGGATCTAGGGCGCCTATGATGTTTGCGGGGGAACGACCTTTTGTTTGTTTTCTAAGTGACAGGGAAGGGCCTCGGGGGCCCTTGCTGCGAGACCGGACGCATCGTGAACCCGGGGAACACCCATCTACCCGATCACCCTTAAGAGCGGTAAATTTAGCAACGACACGAAAAATTAAATTGATTATCACGGAGAGAGCCACACCTCCACGAGAACAGAAGCGGAAGCTATAGATACAAATATACGGAGATACATCGGTAAAAGTCTCTCCGACGCCGCCCATTATGCAATGCTAGTAGTAGACCAACAACACCATCGCTGCAAAATACATGAACACTAGAAAATAGAAAGAGAAGGCATCGGGAATGCGTAGCAAAAGGGAAAGAGAAATGGCGCAGCTTAGAGCCTAAGCACTGAAGAAAGCCGGAGACAGGTATCTCAATTGGGATCACTGGGTGGTGGCAGACATGCCGCTGCAATATTCGACCCAGCCACTGAGATCCATGTCCTTCAGCACGGTGCTAAATTCCTCGGAGCCGTCGCCGTCGCCGCTGTCGCGGCAATAGTCCTGGCGCGTGTTCTGGCTGATACTTGGAGCGGAAGACGGATATTCAATGTGGAAGACGGGCTTGTTGTCCTCGATGAACGGGCGGAAGGTGTCGCATTCACCGTACTCGACACACTGCTCGTTGACAGAGAATTGGACGATGGGGAGCACCGTGGGGATGATGTCTCCGGCGTTCTTTAGACCGATGGACAGTTGGTGCCTGGAAGTTACTCCGGCTAGGAATGCCATCATGTCGACCGAGTCTTGCTCTGTCAAGTCGAGGCCGTTGTCATTTTGCTAAGCTACTATCAGCACAAGAGAAGTAAACTTAAGGTAGAGGAACGTACGTAGCCATCAACATTGTCCGGGTCAACGGCATCGCAGCCTTTCTCAGCCGCCATGATAATTCTCCTTTCCATGATTCCGCGAACATTGGGACTGCTCAGGTTGAGCCACCTCTCGCCGGGCCAGTCATCGAGGTCATTTCCCAAGTCGCTCTCATCGAAGTCATCGAAATCCGGGCGCCAGTCCTCTGAGGATCCGGCGCTGAAGTAGCAAATGACCTTCTTATTCAGGCGATGCAGTGTGTCGATGGTCTCGCGGTCATTGATGAAGAGGTCGATGTCGAAGACCTCGACGTCCGGCTCCACCGACGTCGCGTCCTCGGAGACGTTCAGCGGCGAGAGGAGCACGATCTGCCAGCTGCTGTTCACGGCGGGCTGCCAGGCCTCACTGGGTGTGGGCGGGCGCGTCGGTAGAGTCGGCGCCTCACCCTCTTCTTCCTCGCCGCCTCCGCCTCTGGTAAGCCCGACGCCCAACCCGACCGCAATGACAATGACGACAACAAGGACAAGGCCAAGGAGCACAAGGAGAACTCGCTTACGCCTGTAGAAAGGCAGCTGCGCGTTGTGGGGTTGCTTGCTGAACATTTTTGCTTGACTTGTGGAGAAACGGCGTCTGTGTGGGAGTGTGTGCCTGAGTAGGTAGGAGGGGTGGAATGTGATCGGCACTCGGCGCGCCGGGATCTCCCAAGAGTCAAAGAAAGTCGATATTTTTCTTTTCCGGGACTGCGAACTTTCTGCTACTGCATGGCCTAACGCAGCAGGGTTGCAGGGGAAAGTGGAGGCGGGACGGAAGGGGCCTTTCGGAAAACGAAGGTCGGGTGACTGAAATGTGATGCAACAAGTGGGAAACAAGCAACGGCAAGAGTCGAAGGGAACAAAGTTTCAAAGATGTTTGGTGGACAAAAAATAGAAAAAGCGACGCGGCGTGCAGTAGAGGGAGACCACAAATACGGTGTGGTGTGGTGGTCTGTGGCGGACTGAGTCGCTCGGACAAAGCACGGGCGTAGGCAGAGCGAGCGGGGTGAGCGGAGCAATGAGAGTAGATTGAAGCAAAATGATCACGATCGCGGCTAGAATGATCGAGCGTGAGTATTCCGTGTTATCATGCAGGGATGATGCGTGGCTTGAAGTTGTTCGAGCCGTGCGATGGACGGAGCACAGAGCTGGAGATGGGAGAGCTGGACGGGCGGAAGTTATCGTGTTCAACACGGGGTTTTTCATTAGTCGCGCGGCATGAGGCTGTGCAATGCCTGCTCTCCTTTACCTGCCCACAAAGGCTGGAACACGTGCAAGCGCCGGGGCTCCCCTGTGGCCGAAGCAACGAGCCCTTTTCATGTTGCAACGAATCCGCAGGGCCTCGAAGAGTCGAAAGGCCGGCGCCCGGTGGCCGGCCCGCTGTCAGTCAACGGGCCCTGCCGTTGAGGACGCTGTCTATAGAGTGTGGCGGTCAGTGCCCCCCCCCCCCCCCCCCCCCCCCCAAAAAAAAAAAAAAAAGATTAGGCCAGCCAAGGGTGCGCTATTGTTGCTGTAGTGGGCGAGAAGACGAGAAACGGGAGACAAAAAAAATACGACGCCACACCTGCGATCGATCGTCGTGGGCGAATGCGCCGGGCTGAAGGCGGCGCGGTCGGCGGCGCGGGCTGCGCTCCAATCGGCGGGCAATGGGCGCACTCGGCTGGCGCGGAACCGCCCGCAGCAAGCCCGCTGCTCTCCTCTGCGCCGTTTCTTGTCTTCCCCCGTCCTTCCACGCGGACGCGCGAGCAGGGATCAGCCGAACATCGACGCACGCCTGTCGCAGATCACGGCATGGCACTGGCCAGCCAGAAAAGCGCGCCAAAAGCGCTCCGCTGGCCGCCGCTCCCGTCCGCGACCTCAGGCGCCCAGTACTCCTTACCTAACGCCTTGGCAAGAGTATCGCCTTCGGTTGCTATAGGCTCTGAGCGTGGCCACGTCCTGTTCGGCCTAATGCACACACAAACACCAGAACTTGCTTCTGCACCAAAACATTGGAAACAATGCATGCTATTTTTGCTCCCAGGGAATGCTGCCCTATAACCATGCCAAGATGAACTACAACCTTCCAGCCTATATGCAGTAACACGCAGTAATTACATTAAGTATGCATTAGAATGAGGGGAAAATGCACGTTTTTAAGAGAGAGAAACAGGCGTGGAGAGAGTGAAGCTAACGGGCGACCCGCTCAACGTGACCCAAATGGTTAGCGGATCATTGCCAATCTGTTCCGGCGTGCCGCCGTTGTTGCTGGTGACCGGGCCCGGGAAGGTGACAGGGATCGCCTCGTCGCACGAGTTCCCGTTGGCGGTAACAGTGACTCCGGTGATGGAGGTGCCGTCGTTGGACAAGGTATAAGTCATGCCAGGTTCGCACTGGTCGCGGCCCATACGGTTGATAAAAGCAGCGGCAATGTCGTCGTGCTTCAGGGTGACGATTGGCCAGTCGGTGAGGCGCACCATCTCCTGCAGGACGACCTCAACCCAAGTCTGGATCATGGACAGCTTCCTCATCTCGCCGTTGACCTCAACCTCGTCAACGTCTGTCTGCCTGAGGTTGGCCTGGTGGAACATGAACGGATCATGCTTGAGCGAGAACAGGTGGCGAGTGTTGGTGTTCTTGGCGTCCAACAACAAGTTCTGGTAGTCGCCACTACCGCCAGAGGTGTCGATCCACTCCTGAAGGGTGCAGTCTGGCAGGTCACAGTTGTAGTAGATCGTGGTAGCCCAACGCGGGACAATCGTAAGGCCAGCATATCCGTTGTCCGCGACGGTGGAGATAAGCGGCCAGTGAGGGTTGTTAGAGTTCATCAAAGGCGGGCGAGTGTTGTCGCCAACGACGTGGTAGATACCATTGTCCATCCAAGCCCGGATGGCGTCGCCATTGTGGAGACCAGTAATGGCGGGTGGAATGATGCCATTGGGAGACCACTTGTTTGCAGAAGCAATGCCGACCTGCGCGGCCCAAGCTTGATTGAACTGAATCTCCTTGGCCGCGTCGCTGTAGGTAGCGTTGTTCAGTTCCAAGTGAGTGAACGTATGAGACACGTGGGCGAACGCGTTCTTGTTAGACGCATCCTCGAACCATTGCTCCAATTCATCCTTTTCGGCGCAGGACAACGACCAGGCATACTCGGTAGGAGTGGCGGGCCAGACGTCGGTACCGCTGCCAAGGGGCTTCTGGTATTCTAGAGGGGTGTCCGGTTGCTCGGGGTATTCAATGGCTTCATCCGGCTGGCAGACTTGGCTTCCACCATCCGCGTCGTCCTCCTCAACTGATTCCTCAATATCGCCATTTCCATTGTGGCCAAGCTCCATGTAGTAGTCGGAGCCGGCAGGGAGACGGCCGTTGATGTCAGCCATCCAAATGACGTGAGCATCGAGATCGCCCGGCCTCAGGCGAAATTCGACACCTTGGGGCTAATGAATATTGTCAGTAGCTAGTCGAGATTTATGACCCAAGGTTGATGCTTACCCTGTACATCTCAGTGCTAAGGAAGACATCATCGACTTGGGTTCCGAAGTAGATACGGCGGAAGCCGGCATCTAGATTCAATAGTTAGAATCATTCCCATGGTTCAGAACGCGAAGTGCTTACAGAGACCGCGCGTCATCCAATGAATGTACGAATGCTGCAAATAGTTCGAAGTGGGAGACCAGACAGTAGCCCAACCCATGAACCAGACCATCTGCTCACGGCCGCCATCGAAATGGTTGATCACAGCAGCAGTGGTCTCAGAGTTAAAATCCCCAGCGGGATCGAACTTGGCGATCTCCGTTGCAGCAGTAGTATTGGTGATGCTAGCGGGGTAGTGCCAAAGCCTAAATTTATGTGATTAATCTCAGTTGCTCAAGGGACACACAACATAAAAGGTCCGCTTACCCCGATGTTGAGACGCCAGCACCGCTATACACCAGTCAGCAAATAAAGTCAGACAGGGAGTTAAGGTGCTCACTGGAGTGACTTACGTTTTCATGCCGGCCGTCGAGAAGGCAGAGTCATCGCTAATGCTAACGAGCTGCTCCACACCAGAGTCGCAGCAGCCCGCGCCGGGGATTGATGTTTCAGTTGCTGCAAGATTGGCGCATTAGCACGCGAAAAGTATATTAGTCCGTGTTGGCAGGCCATACCGAACTCAACGTTCGGATACACGTCCAAACGGACCATTCGGACGCCGAAATCCGTCTGGTAGGTGTAGATGTCGTCCCATTGCTCAGTAGTGATAGCGCTATGCCAGCCATTGTCATATTCATAAGAGACCTCGCTGATCACGACGATCCCTCCGTAGTTACCGTCTTCCCCATCGCTCAAGGTTGGCAGCGTCACACCCCCTTGTGGCACGGTGAGGACTTCGTACGGAATGCCGTACCCTCGCAGGCCCGAATAGCCATTCTCCGCAGAGGCAGCGTCACGGGCGATCACAAGTATAGTGCTCCTAACAGACCTAGCGTCCGCAAGTGAGGTGAGCAGGCCAAGGCCAGTAAACAGGCCCGCCAAGGTCGCCCGGGAGAATGAGGCAAGTGACGGCATTGTGAAGGGTTACAACAAGAAACGAACGACGAGCGGCAGTGCAAACGAAAGACTGTGGTGTAAGATAGTGTTGGGTGCGACCTGGGTACCTAATAAACCACCATGCGTCGGAAAAAAAGGAGTGAATGAACTGGCGGGTCGCCGATGTGGAGCTGAGGGCGTGCAGTATTGGGAATAGCGATGGCGGGAACTATTCCCGCCACGAGTGCCCAGCGGCGTCCCCGGACATAGTTGAGTCGATAATGCTCGCACCCTCGCTTGAACAACAATCCGGGTTCAGTCGACCGAGATCGACTCAGGGGGTTTCGATTTGCTAAGACGTCGACTGAAAGGGGACAATGTATAAAAAAAGATCAAGAGAAATGAAGCGTCGGGCGAGGACCATTGCAACTTCGGGAATGGATGCCAATCGGCGAGGCGAGTTTCAATACTATGCTCGGTGGCTCGTAGCGCAACAGCGTGGCGCGTGAACGAAATCGGGTGGTAGGGCTCAGGCGGCGGCGTCCGGGGGGGTTCACTTGGGGAGGGCGACGGGTCGTGCTGGCAGGTGGCAGGTGGTAGAACGTGGGTCTCTGGCACAAGGCGCGACAAACCCGGGTGCCCGTGCGCACCATGGATGGATGAGATGCACTGTGCCTGCCTGCTCCGCGATCCCCTGTCTGCAGCCACAGATGGCAGGCTTGGCGCCAAGCGCGCGCCGCCGAAACCCCCGGGACACCTATGCAGGGGTTCCCATGCGGCGCCAATTTGCGCTGTTAAAGCGGCGGGAAGCCACCCCGGTCTCCCGCCAAGCCCTACAGGGGTCCGCTCTGCGGTGCCAGGACGTCAGTCTAACCGCCGCGCCGCCAGACCAAACCCTGCACTACAACGCAACTTCACCCGAGCATGCCGCATATGCCTGTCGCCCCGTCTCCTCTGCGAACCCCGTCGCCGCATCGGCCCTCGCGAATGCTGCGCTGTCGTACTCCGTATCCCATGCTGCACACGCTCCGTGGCCCCCCATCGCCCCCTGTTGTTCCTACTTCGTGGGTCCTCCGTTTTCCGAGACCACCTCATTGCCCGGTGAGCCGCGCATCGAGGCATCCCCCCTCCCCCATGCGCCGCGTCAGGGATGCGCTGCTCGTCGTTTGCTATGTTGGGAGTCGCAGTCCCGGAAAACTCGGTTCAACAGGCGAGCTGGCCATGCTCCGGGCCCTCACTAGACGATGGCCCCCCCCGTATGATGCTCTCGGAGGCACGGCCGCGGCCCAAGGCGCTGCAGCGCTCTGGATGCCGCCGTGCCGGCGTGGCAAGGTGCCACGGCTCTGGCTGAGAAGGGCCTGAGCGGTGCTCGTGTACGTTAGCAATGAATAGCCGGAAGTCTCAGCCACTGCCAGAGGCCCTCCTGCGCACTTTCCGCCTTTTCTATAGTTACTGTTTGATACCCACGGCACGTTTGTTCAAGCGCTCTGTGACGATTGTTCCTCTCATTCCTGGCGCGTCTTCCCCCGCCATCAGCAGTCGTTCCCGTAGCTTCTGCTGTAGCCAACCGACTCGCAATGCCTATATCGTGAATGTCGACATAATTCTTTCTCTCGTTTCATAATACACGTTGTTCTTTCGCTTTACTACTTCTCGTAATCCTCAATTGTAATACCCGGGGTCGCTGCCCCTCATGGCGGACGTTGACATTGTCGGCTTCGACGCCGTAGACCCCAATCACGCGCTGGAAAACTGGTGGCAGAAGGCCCTCCTGGGGATTATTGTTGCCAGCGCCGCAGTTGGGATCCTGACATTTCTGTGGGCTGGTGTTAGGTATCTTTGGAGGAAGCACAAGGTATGTGGTCAACGGTTGGTGAAGAGCCAGGCGCTTGTCACTTGTCTAGTACCGATACCGTGGTCCCTTCATGGACCACCGACTCCACTCATTCGCTCCCTTGGCTTTGGATGGATTGAAGTTTCCGAATTGTTGTTCTGTATTAGTACTGACATAAGTTGACCCAGGAATCTCGCTCCCGAGTTCCCATCCCCAATCGTGTGAAGCATCGCTTGGATGAAGTTGCCCGCACTGCCCTTCCTTATAGCCATGTCGAAACCACACAACAACCTAAGACCTTTGGTGTCTATCTGGGAAGGTTTTCGAATCCGCCTACGCAAGCCCAGGGTCGCCTACTTGAACGATGGGACAGCATCATCCTCGATCTTTTCCAGCCCGGTGTACTCAATGTCGTCCAAAACCTCGCCTACAACTCGCCATGCCGCGTGATTGCCCGGCTGGATGTCGGACGGCTGCCGGGTGTTGGAGACCAGGACAAGGCTACGCAGATGTGCGCTATCGTGGACTCAAGCATCGAGCTCATGAAGAGCATCTGGTCTGGAACCGAGAAGCCTCTAGTTCCACCTGCTATCTTGATAGCTGGCTGGGACGAGTGCATTCCTGGACAGTTCTTGAACAACTATGCGGACGCGCTCGGTCGGCTCGGGCTGGAAGTGTTCTTGGAGGTTAGCGCACCCAACTTTCTTGATGGAGCATCGGTACACCTCAAGCATTTCTCGGGTGTAGTTCTGCGTAACGCTACCATACTCTCCGATGGCGAAATGAGGGATTACTTCCAGATGGAGAAAATGAAGTCCACCGTCAAGTCATTCGTCACTCAATCTACCCTCCGGCCTTTTACTGTCATGATGTGGGAGATGGTTGATGACAATGTTGAACTTTCACACGCGGTTATTCGACGCAGCTTTTCCTGGACAAGCTACCACGGTGGTGTCCCGTTCATTGGCACAGCTTCTTCACTGTTGGATGCTGCTTCTAGTACGACTGTGATGGAGCCCTTAGGTGCATTCCAGTGGCTCAAGGAAGGCAAAATCATGAAAGTTCACGAAAAGTACAGGGAAGCTAACAAAGTAAGTTCAACCTTATTGTTGTTTAGAGCATGATACGCTAACATTTAGAAGCTTTGCTTCCGCTCTAGTGCTGGATATGAAGTTTTCCGGTCGCTTGAGCTGATATTGCCGAGCTTGAAACATTTCATGACAAATATGAAATCTTGGAATTCGCCTGAAGACAACGACAATAGATCTAGTGTCACGACCCTAGCCCACAACAGCGGAAGTGCCCTAGATACGCCATATGGAAGCGGCGACGGGAGCAGTGTGTTGTCAGATGACCACTCCAACCTCGACTGGGCTACGCGCCTCCAGCGCACCCGCGCGAACCCACTTTCCGCATCGCCCAATGGAACTTGCTACGACGGCTTCGGATGCTTTCCTATCGGGCTTGACGCCACTCTTGAAGATTTCAATAAGATCGTGAAGAGTCAGGTCCGTCTTCGGCGGCTCAATCTTCTGAGTCAAGTTCCCTCGGAGCAACTTCGGGAATATGGAAGAACACTTCAGGAGTTTGTCGCGAATAACATCAATGCTTACTGGCCGTTTGCACCTCTTAAAGGAATGCAAGCTATCCAGACCCTCGCGGAACTCCTAGTCCAGACGCCTGACAATCCGGACCAAGGTGACATCCAGGTGTTCATCGGCCTCGACTCAGGTTTCCATACTGCGGGATTAACACAATTTTGGGCTGTATTCGACCACGAACCACGGACTGGCTCACTGATTCTCTACACGTCAAAGTCCTCGCCGGACTTGCTGAGCACAATAATCCACACCTATCTCTCTAGTGAGCAGGTTCCGAGGTACCATTGCTTTTGGGCGGAAGCCGCCTTCGCACAGTTTCATACTGGCATCAAGGTTGACGACAAGTTACCCCACCGCATTGAGAATGACCTCAAGAGGCTCTCGCCGACGGAGCTGTTGGCATTCCTCCAGCACATCCGGTTCTCGGACAACGATGAGGGTTGCCCTCTACTAAATAGCCTCTGGATGTTTGCCGAAGAGCTCCTGCTTGAAATTCCGACTTTCAAGCAGCTCAAGAAGCTGGGCACCTACGACTATCTGGCCGGTCACATTAGCGATCTCCAGCTTGTCGAAGCGAGACTCGAATGGTATCGCCAACACGGTCACACTTTCGTCAGCACTGAGGTAGCTTTGCACATCTTCCGAGAGGTCGACAATGTCTTTCGCGACATTCTGTTAAGGCAACGGTACCACTGCCTAGACAGGATTTCCAATGCATTGCAGATACTAGCCGAAGCCGATGGTTACGATCCCGCCGGGGACTTCCTAACGCTAGCCGTCTTTTGCGCCGCTCGAAAGTACGCTTTTGACGAGATTTACGTCGAGGTCTCAGACCGCAATCCGCTTCAAAACGAATACTCTGACCAAAGCGGTGCCATGGCGGAGCTTTTTGCTCTCGGCGCCAGGTGCGATGCCTACTTCGACATTACGCCCAACGTATTCGGCAAGCTCCTTGCGGAAAGGCACAGGTCTTACTACGGCCTTCGCGAGAACCAGCCTCCGATGTGGATCGACAATGCGCCGGCCTTTGCCTCAGCTTATGCGGCAGCGCAGACAGACATTGACCCGAACCAGAAGCCGACAGTGGTTCCTGGCTATCGTCGGTTTACATATCTCAGTGTCTTTGCGATTCCGGCCTTGATCGACATTATTCTCTTGACGACGACTGGGCGTGGCTTGTACCTTAGTGCCTTCATGACGAAGAGTGAACAAGAGAATGCTACGCTAGCCCTGATGATCTCGCTTCTTCTCTCTGGTGCAATCGGCACTTGGATCTCCATCGGCGGCACCTACTACCTAATATCGATGGCCTTTTCCGCAGCCAACATGTTCGTGCTGACTCGCCTTATTGGCGGTCTCGCGTTCACTCTCTTTGGTGGGCTGATTGGATTCATCGTCATTAGTGCAGTGGAGAAGGTCCAATCCGGGCTCATCTTCTTCTTTTATCTCTTCGGCTTGACTTCTTATCTCTCCGTCCTCGCCGCTCTTTCAAGTTTCCAGGCCCCCGGGTCGTCTTTCCTCAGCGGTCGCAAGATCATCATTATGCTTATTCCCATCCTGGGCATCTCGCCAATCTTGACCCTATTTATCGATGGCGCCGATTCAATCATCTACTTGACTGTTCTGTTTATATTCGTCCTTGGCCTCGTGCTCGGAACGAGGTATTCGGGGTCCCAATGGGTCATGTGGTGCAACAACATCACAACGGTCGACGACAAAGGAGTCAAGGACTGGTACGTTCAGCAGGTGGCGAAAGGGTCCAAGGACGCCTTTGCCGGTCTAACGGATCCCGCTGCAATAAGCTTGTCAAGAGGCCACTTGTACGAGGCGGTGATGAAGGAAAAGCAGCGACCTTTCTGGCGGAAATCCACTGCTGATCCTTTGGTTAAAAACTTGGCTAAGACTTGGGATGCCACTATTTTCCTCTTGGACTGGTATTGCCGCACAACCGACGTTCGCCGGCCTATCCCGTTCAGTTCGACTTGGAATATCGAAGTCAGAGTAGCACACGACAGTTTGCGCCAGAACCAGAAGGGTATCCGCATCCACAATGCATTTATTCATTGGCGGAATGCCGGCGAAGAGATCGGGTGCGGTGTCCTCTACTTCGTTGTGGCTCTCCTTGACAGATGGGTTGAGCTGTGCACGGGTGGCTCTCTGGTCGGTCTATCTGCCGTCAACAACCAGACTTACCGCATGTCCGTTGGCTTTAGTTTGGCGTACTACCTTATCGGTGCTGTGCTCCTCGACTACAAGGCCCAACATTTGCATCAACTCTCCTCGCTCTCCAGGCCAGTAACGGTCATGACGGCTCAAGATCTTCAGGCGGCGAAGGCCTACGACGCTCGCTTCAGGCAGAAGCTGTATTGGAAGACCCTTTTTAGGTTTCTCGGCGTGCATGTTTGGGCTCTCTCTGTCACGGCCACTCTGATCTTTCTTCTTGACGGCACTCTGAACTCTCTCATTATGTTCCTATCATATGTGGGAGCTTACACTGGCTTGCTGTGGTACCAGTACAACAAGATCTTTTCCGGGGAGCGCGCATTGGTTCCTCTGTTGGTTGCGACCGTTGTTGGCTTCCCTCTCGGAGTGGTTCTCAAACTGGAGCTTCCGTCCTTCACCTGGAATATGGTTATTCCCCTGGCCACAGCCACATGGATTGCCGCAATTCTGACCCTCCGCACTGCCCGGATCGGACTTCCCAAGTTTATTAAACCTCATAAAGCGGCCGTCTTGAAGACATTCCATGCATACGGGCCAGGTTCAACGGAACACCAGTGGAGCCAGGCGGAACTTGAGGCATTCTATGATGCACTGCAGTCTGACACCAAAGGCGACGAGTTGAACATCTCTCCTGAACAACATCCTGGTGTGGAGGTTCGGGCGATACTCATGGCTAGCAACCACCATACCTTGTCGCCTCTTGCTCTGAAAGCCTTCCCTCAAGCTCCTGAGATGATCCACAGCATCATAGATGCATGGAGGAACGGCCTCGTGTCCATCGATCTTGTCAACCTGAGCCCAACGATCAAGCCGGAAGCGGGAATTCGCGCCATTAGCTGCTTGTGTGAAGGCCACTTGCACATCTATATCGCTTCAGATCCGGAACCGACCAATTTCCGCACCAGCATTTCGAACCACTGCCGATCGATGGCGGAAATCGTCCTACATGCCTGCGCGGAGGCAATGTTCGATATCCAGCATGAGCATGCAAGCCTCTTCGAGACTCTCCTGGTTGCCAAGGAAATCAACGAGGATGACTACGAAGTCCCGGAGAGCATCAAACGCATGGGCACCTCGAAGACTCCGATCGCCGAGCTCGCCATCTCCGCACGCCACGAGCTCGTCCGCTTCCTCTGCCTCGGCATCGATCCCGAAACGAAGTGGGAGACTTTGCCCCAGGAGGTCCGCTCTGCCTTCCTGCATCGCTGTGTAGGCGGACATGCCTCTTTTGCTCCTTACGAGTTCCGTTGGCTGGACTCCCAGATCGGTTCGGAAATGGGCTGCAACCTCCAGTCTCGCATTGCGCGGTACGATCTCGGTGCTTTGATGGCCGTGCAGAAGTGGAACTACCTGAATTCTCCTCATGGCAATCGTCTATCGCAAGCTCTTCTGGAGCCAATCTCGTCTAAGGTTGCTGCGTATGAACGGCCGGGCGTCAAGGTTGAAGAAAAGTCTTGGATCAAGGTTCAGCTTGAGAGGGTAGCCAAACCATTTGCAGCCGCATACCGGAAACTTGGTGTTTCCATCAAATTCATCGTGCTTGCGTTGGTTGCAGATCCTGAATACCAGCGCGAACTCGATTACATGGCCAACGGGAAGCAACTGCTAGTTCCCCTCCGTTATCTCTTGAACTTGGTTTGGAGATACTGTCATGGGGCCCAGACAATCTGTTTCAGCTTCTTTCTCCTTCATGGCCGTAACGACATCCAGACGCTTTGGAAGAGTATTAAGGGAACTCGTCTCACGCTCGATCGCGATCGCATGCGGATTGAGAGCCTTGATGGACAGTCGACTGCCTTCATTCATCGCCATACTGACGGGGGTTTCGAACTAGTTTATTACCCGGGAGTGCACAAGACTGAGCCAACGGATCGGATGCAAATCAAGACAGTGTGCATTTACGACAAGGCGCTGCGTCTCCTCGATCGCGAAGAATATGACAAGGGCGAGCTAGTCAACAAGTTCATGTATGACTATCCCAGCGACAAGATGAGAAGACATACCAAGATCAACAAAATCATGAACCCTCGTCTGCCCATGACCAGGAACTGTGTCAGGGGCAAGGATGCGAAGGCCATCGTGCACTACGACTTCAAGGGACGCATTGGCTCCGGGAGCTACTACCTTCATGGCAACCTAGTTCGCTTCAAGTACCACTATCGCAAGAACACTACTTTCGATGATGGCTTGCTGCGGGCGGAGTTTTCCCTTCCGCACATGACCGTCAACGTTAGCTGGTGCGCTTCGCCAATTCGCCACCCCGAGAAGCTTGAGCGCTGGATTCCGCATAACAGAGTCGTAGAAGCTACTTTTGTACAAGGCCCGGATGTATACGAGTGCAACTGGAACTATGACCACAAGTTCCACCCGCGCATCACCACAAGGCTGAACGGAATTCCCACGGAGACGCCGGATCTCATCGGTCACGATTGGCTTGGCGTGCTCAAAAAGCCCACTCATACGCTCTATCGCAACGACAACCCACTCCTCGAGTTCCGCTCCGCCAATATCGGCATTTTCTCGCGTTTATTTGGCCTTAACACCAAGCTGCTACCCGTCTCAACTTCCACGTCGCGCTCTCAACTGTGGAAGGCCTGGAAGAAGCGCAATGATCTCGACGGTGTCGTCATTCGCTGGCTCGACGAACAACTAATGCGTGCCGAACCTATCCTTAAGCAATACTGGAAGCGCCGCGACAGGGGCTCTTTGTCCAGGGCAGAGGATCATCTAGCTCTGCATGCAGACGCAGTCATGGCGAGCGCCGAACTCTCCTCTGACATCAGTGCTTGGACTCCGCTCGCAATCCGTATGTCTGACCTGTTCAGTTTCGGGCAGGGTGGAGATGCTGTCGTCTACACGAGAAGCAAGTCTCTCCAGCCTGATACCGACCAGACGCTGCACGTGGTTGCCGTTGACACTGGTACCTGGCCAAACGAGGGTGGCGGCGTGTCGGCTTGTCGGCGAGACGTAATCAACAACCTTCACACTATTCGGTGGCACATGATCGTCGAGTCGGCCACCGACTTTGGGCTACCGAAGTACCAAACCGAGGAAAACGTCGAGTCGCTCAAAATCGTGCCGCTATGGGGCCTCGATTTCATGCAGCCAGTGCACGGTTGGTTCTCAAATAAGCTTGACAGCGAAATTGACCAAATGACGCTTGATGCGACAATCATGGACATCAAGAGAAACTTCATCCCAACTCTGACCGCGCTAGTCAAGGGCGCCAGGGCCATCGAGCTTTCACCTCAAAACGTCAAGGAAGCCACTCGCGCGCTTGTCAACTTGAACACCTTCTTTGAGAACTCTAGGCATTGGATGGCTGTGTGGACTAGCGACATTGTCAAAGATACCTGGCGGAGGCTCTGGCTTGAGGATATGCCAGGCTGCAAGCCCGCATCGGAATGGTTTGATTGTGAACACCCGACGATCGGCCACTTTGACACAGCCTTAGACCTTTGGTTTAGATATCTCTTCATCTTCTCGATACCAATCCCGGAACGGATCCCAGCGGTGTTCCAAGCATCACATCATAGCACCTCGGCGGCGTATGGCATCGTGTGCAAGATCAAGCGCGGCTCGACTCTCGCCATTTGGGACCACGCTATTTCCTGGCGTGAAACCAACCTTTATCTCTCATCTGCAATGTGCACGCTGCCGCCGTTCATGCGGAACTCCTTGCTTGGTCTATTGCGCCTCACCTCCATGCTCACCCTCTATCATGCGGACCAAATCCTACCGTGCGCTGATTTCTTCAATCCTGGCTGGGAGACGGAAATTGGTACAGCTCAAGGCACAATTGAGCACCGCAACACTTTCCGCCGCAAGATCGATCCCATTGTTAATGGTATAGAGGATATGAAGGTTTGCACTAGCCCATTCCTAGATTTATGTAACTAAGCTAACGCATTCAACAGAAATTCGCCCCTGTCAAGGAAATCCAGAGCAAGAAGCCAACCGTAACTATGCTGAGCCATCTTTGGTTTGCCAAGGACATCAAGACAGCCTTGCTTGCCGCCGACATCATTGTGAACGAGTGGGGCTTTAGCGAGTACAACTTGGACGTGTACGGCGCGCTTAACAAATCGCCCATCTACTCATCGGAGTGCCAGGAGATCGTTGCCTGCAAAGGCATCGGCAGCAATGTAACCCTGAAGGGAACGGCCGACCCGGGAATGGTCCTCGCCAACACTTGGGTATTCCTGAACTCATCTGTCTCGGAGGGTCTTCCTCTGGCGCTCGGAGAGGCAGCTCTTACCGGAGCTCCTGTCGTTTGTACCGATGTGGGCGCCTCCCTGAGTATTCTCACAGATCGGGACACCGGCGCGCGGTACAGCTCCGTCGTAGCGCCCAACGACCCGCGCTCGATTGCCCGGGCCCAGATTGAGATGCTCGCCATGATCGGCGAATGGGCACCGTACGCCGAGGACGAGCCCGGGCGCCCGGCACCCACGCTTCCCGTCAATCCCACCCCTCAAGACGTTGCCATCATCACGCAACGCATGTACGACAAGACCGAGCAGCGGCGCAAGTTGGGCTTGATGGCGCGCGAGATCGTGCAGAAAGCCTTCAGCGGCGAGCGGTACCTGCGGGAGCACGAGCAGATGCTCTGGATCGGCAAGGCGCACTACGAGATGCGCGCCGGCAGCACGCCCGGCGCCAACGACATGCCCGTGCGCAGCTCCGGCTTCCAGAAGGCACCCGCGTACCTCACGGGCGACTACACGGATGACCAGCTCCAGAAGATGGCGCACCCGCGGCCAACCTGGCTCAAGCACTCCTCCCACGCCACCTCCTTCAGCTCCATGTGGGACGACCCGGGCATCTCGGGGCTCATCCGCGGTGCTCCTGGCGCGCGCGGTAGTGGCCACATCAGCACTTTCGACAGCACGCCGGCCAGCTCGCGGCGGGGCAGTTACGATGGGTATGAAATGGTCAATTTAGACGGCGATGACCCGAAGGGGACCACGCCTAAGGCTTTTACGAGGCCGGGCGTGTCGGGTGGATCGACACCTTACCGGCCGAGCAGTCTTAGGGAGGTGCGGAATATGGAGGACGACTACTACTACCGTAACAACTATGCGAATCACGTGGTTTGAGTAGGGTGATATCTAGGGATTTAGGAAGAGGGAAAGTTTATGGGGACAATCATTTCCAAGTTTCAGAATCTTTCGTTTGTGTTTTCATCTCTATAGATATGATTGGGGCACTTTATTTGCTTTTGTTTATTGCATGGCAAGGGTGGGTGATTATCTTTTACATTTTATTAGAGCATTGTTGGCTTATACACTAAACCTGGGGGGATCTCACTTCATACCTGAGAGTTTCTCATCAATTTCTAATTTCTGGTTTGTTCTGTATATAACACCATAAGCTACCAAAAGTAGTGGCAATGTCTAAAGATCAAGCTTTTGTACTTCAAATGTTCTGTTCGCAAGTGACGCAGATGTGTTCTTATCATTGACTGGGCTAGACCACCCGTAATAGATGCCTTCAACCCAATGCAGTATTTGATAATGCCTACGCCATTATTTTAATACTGGTGGTGATTCAACTAAAGAGCTGAGCAAGACCTTGCAGATATGTGGTACTTCGGATATGGTTTAGGACTCGATTAGAGGGCTATTTCCCAGATGGTAGTCAGAATAATCTGCACGGTAGATACAAGTAACGAAACACCAAGAACTTTCCAAAATCAGCAACAACAAGAGTCATCTGAAACCACTCTTATCCTTGGCTCTCTCCCGAAACGCTCTCCCTCATCTTCTCTCCCGCCAACCCCAACACATCGACCCACCCTTCGGGCCTTTTCCTTCCCCCCTCTAGCCCGTCATGCAAAAACCTCTCCCCATCAAACCCCCACTCAATCAACTCGTCATCCTTCCCCCACTCTGACATCCCCATCAACCCCACAGGCACTTCACCTCCCTCTCCGCCCACCGGCTCCACATACCCCATGGGCACGTTGAGCCCTGGCAACCCCAGCAGGTTCGCCATCCACGTAAACTCCATGCTCCTAACCGACGCGTTCCCGTTGCTGACGCCGCGCCTCAGATCCGCCTCGCCGCCGGCGATGTGGCAGCCGGCGTTGGGCGTCGTGGGCGTGACGATGACCAGGCCCGGATGCCTCGCGAACAGCGCGGCGAGGTGGCGCATCAAGCGGGTGCGCAGCTTCTGGGCGCGGGCGAAGTCGCGCGCCGGGATCCTGGCGCCCACGGCGACGAGCACGCGGCCGGCCGGGGCGAGGACGGGCGCGCGGTCCGGCGCCGCCCAGACACTCGACACCTCCGACAGGATGGTCAGCGCGTGCGCGGCCTGGCCCTCCGGCACCAGCGGGATGCCCACGTCCACGACGGCGTACCCGAGCCGCGTCGTGAAGTGCGCCAGCGCCGCGTCGAACAGCTTCCTGACGGGCGGGTCGGCGCGGTCGACCCAGTCGCGGAACACGCCCAGAAGCTTCGGGCGGGCCTCGCCCGCCGACGGCGAGGGCCGCCGCGGCGCGCGGAACAGCTCGCTCACGGCCTCGCCCGGGTCCGGCGTGCACATGACGCGCCAGGCCGCCTCTAGATCCGTCATGTTGGCGGCGAGGGGCCCCGACACGCTCGTCGAGTAGGCCAGCGACACCGACGGCGAGATGGAGACGCGGCCGTGCGTCGGCTTCAGCCCGAATTGCGAGCAGTAGGCGGCGGGGATGCGGGTGGAGCCGCCGCCGTCGCAGCCGAGCGCGATGGGGACGAGACCTGTCGCGACGGCGTAGCCGCTGCCGCCCGACGAGCCGCCAGTGTAGTAGTTAGGGTTGAAAGGGTTGCGGGGTGTGCCGAGATTGGGGTTGTTGTTGGTGGTGTCTGTCGAGCGCACGTCAGCGAAAGTGGTATATACCTAATGAAAGCCTCATTCCACGCCTCAACCCTAATCTCAACCCTAACCCTAACTCGTCCCCTGATGCCCAAAAAGAAGTGCCCAAACTTTAAACACACTCACCAAGCCCGATCTCATGCATATTCGTCTTCCCCACCACCACCGCCCCGGCCTCCTCCCACATCCTCACGCACCACGACGTCTCGCCCTCATCCCCCTTCTCGCCCCCCTTCCCCCCATTACACCAATCCCTTGCTGTCCCCATCGTCGTCCCATAGCCCCTGATGTCCACCTGATCCTTCACCGCCACGGGCACCCCGTCCAGCACGCCCCGCGCCTTCCCCGCGCGGAACCGCTCCGTGCTCGCCGCGGCCGCCGCGCGCGCCAAGTCCGCCCGCGTCTGCACGAAGGCGACGGCGTGTGTGGAGCGGTGCGCCGAGGCGGAGCGGTCGACCTGGGGAAGGAGGAACTCGACGACGGCGGAGGGCGTAAGGCAGCCCGAGACGTAGGCGGCGTGGTAGTCGCCGACGGACCAGTAGCGGGTGGTTGGGTCGACGGCGGGCGCGGGACGGAGGTCGGCGGCGGCGAAGGGTAAAGGGGAAGATGTGGTGGGGGTAGATGAGGAAAATGAAGCTGGAGAGGGGATCACGGCGGGGTAAAAAGTAGGCGGGAGGGCGTCGATGCCGGGGATGCTGGCGAGGGTGGAGCCGAAGGAGGTGTTGTTGTATAAAAATGTCTGGATGGGAGGGAGGGCGCAGATGCTGTGTTGGGGGGATGGAAGGGCAAGCGGTTAGCCATGTAGCTAGCTGAGTGTATACGGATCATGTTGCACGTTCGACTAGGACATTTGACGGTGAAACCAGAAGAGATGAAAATAAGGGAGAGGAAAAGATTGTTCCGCACATCCAGGTAGCGCCACTAGTTTGTCCTGAGGAACTGGTGCTACCCGCCCTTGGAAATGAGACTCAGACTCACACAGACGCACCAATCTGCAGCGCATAGCCCCGAATGACTGGATTTTTGGGCGGCGGGATCGGCGTGAAATTGACATCCTCGACCAGTTCCGGCGTGGGGTAATTGATCCATTTCACGTCCTCTTCTTGCTCTTGTTGCTGGTGCTGCTCCCCGTTCTGCTTGTCCGCCGCCATGGCTCAATTCGCGCCGATTTGCGAGACTATAGACGATATTTATACGGTCTAATAAGAGTCAAGGGACGGACGCTGATCGGCACTGTACTGGTGTTGTAGAGAGTAGGTAGCTAATAAACGCAACAAGTCGCGCGTGTCGTACGAGCTAGAGCCCCGCTTCGGTGGCATTTGGGGGGCTACATCGCACCGGGGTCCTGTGGGGGGGGCACTAAAGGCAAAGGAGACGGGAATGGGGCTACAGAAAGCGAAGGGCGCGAGAGACTAGAGCTGTAGATTAGGGCGGGGCTCGACACTAATCCATGCGTTACAACTCGGAGGGAGTGACAGTAAAGACCAGGAACGCGCAAGCCGATAATCGGTATGCAAACACTCATGTACTTATTTCTGTACCTGCTGTCCGTGGACAAGTCCATCAAGACTTCGGTAGCCGAGAAGACACAACGCGGCGCGAACAAGAGTTGGTAGATGCGCAGGAGAGGCGAGAGCTCATGTCGACTTTTAGTTGGGCCTATCTTGGCATGGCGCCCTGGGGCGTCCAAGCACGCACCTAATCAACCAATTGTTGCTACCGGAATTCCACCAGAACTACCCGAGAAATGGATGTGTGCGGTCCGTACCCTGTGGGAGAAGGGGAAATGAAAGAAACTGATAATAATTCTATTCATCTGGGGTGATCCAGTATAGAAACATAGGAGTAAGCTGCGTAATGCATTACCATACACCAGAACACACAGAGCTTTTCTTTGCTTTGGATGAAAGCATGCACTTAGAAGCACACACTGCCGCGTCAGAATCTCTCACCACAGTGGCTCCCAGATTCTCTACCACCGTCTGCACTACAATCGATCCGCAAGACCGACACCGAAGCTGAACAGCAACTCAAGACCCGGGGCATACCAACATCAATTCTCTCCCGTCACAAATCTGGCCTTGGAGCATAATGCGGCCTGCCCAGCACAGCGTTGACCGGTCTACCGATCCTTCTTGGGCGTCTCGTCCGCCTTCCCAGAGACCTGGTCGCCCATGCGATTGTACTCCCTGGTCAAGCCCTCGGATTGCTTCTTCAGGTTCTCGATATCACGCTCCTTCTGAGCGAGTTCTTTCTTAAGGGCACCGATTTCGCCGGCCTGGCCCGCGCTGCCAAGCGCGGCTGAGTCCTTGCTGTTCTTGGAGGCAGGGTCGCCCTTGAGCCGCTTGATCTCGTCCTCGAGCCGGAGCGTCTCCAGGATCATCATGTAGGTGCGGTTCAGGATAATGGAGAGAAAGAGCGTGAAGCCACAGAGATACATGTTCCGCTGCGAGTAGAATTTGCGGGCCTGGACTTCCATGCGCTCGGAGCCGATCATGGTTGCACTATGCGAAAGGGGAGATGTCAGTATGAGCTAAGATCGGCGGGACTTGGCCAGTGAGAATCAGGGAAAGGGCAGTCGAGACGTACGCGGCGTGCTGTGAGTCTTTAGAGAGGGACGACAGCTCCGTCTGCACGCGATAGACGCGATTGACACTGTCAAGGAAGAGGATCAGGATAAATATGAACGTGATCTAGAAGGCACGTTTTCATTAGCGACCGCTACCCCGCTAGCTGGGTGTGACAGGCACAAACATACCCTCAGCCCGTATTGTAACCGCGCTATAAGCGGGCTCTCTGAAATAAAGGCGAAGAGCTTGCGCTTCAGCTTGAACGGCAAAGGCACGATCAAGGACATGAAGACGACCATCTCCAACACCAGGAGGGCGAACACCTAGGAGCAGGCAGTAATGTTAGCATCATAATCGGGTCCATTCGAAGCGCGAGAGGAAACAAACGGCAAGCAACACGGCAGAGATAAGAGGAGTGAGGGAAAGAGAAAGAAAGCCAGACCAGCTCGCCGACGAGGCCCATGGCTGCAAGCTCCAGAGCGCGAAGGTTGAAGGGCAGGAGGGAAGAAAGGGAGAAAAACATGGCGGCACGGTGGGAGCTTCAGGGTACTAGGCACGCATACCAAGCTATAGTAGAGCGTCATGGCTGCTGGTGAAATGAGCGCTTTGGGCTATTTAACGCGGTCGTGGTTTCGAAGCGTATGAGTGGCACTCTCGGGGGAGCAGATGCCAAAGGAGGGTACCTGTGTTCGGGCGTGTTGCGCGTGTCGGAATGGGTCTGGTGACGAGAGGTGGGAAAGCAGAGGGGCCAGGTGTTGCGAGGAGAGACAAACGAGGCGGTCTCGTGTGCGCCGATGGCTGCCTGGCTTGGCACCGCGACGTCACCCGCACGCCGTCCGCGTTTGCAGGCAAGCCACAGCGCCACACCTCGTGCGTCATCGGCCACCGCCACTCGCCTTGCACGTGACCTCGCGCTAGCCCGCGAACCTTGCTCTTTTCGGCACTTTGACGCTTTTCAGTCCTCTCCCCGAGGGGCCCAAGGGACTTTCAAGATTCCGCCGAAAATTGCTTTGCTCTGTGACTTTCACTTCTTTCTCGGGCACCGCGGAACTCCGGACACAGCTCACTTTTAGACCACAATGGCAGGCAAACAACCTACGCCTTCCACTCCGCCTGCCAATGGCGAAGAGACAAGGTCCTCCCACCATGGTGAATTCGAGGAGTCGCCGGCCAAGCGGTTAAAAACTGGACAGCACAACTCGTCTTCAGCCTCCCTGCCTCTGCTACGAGGCGTCGCCCCAATCAAATCCGAGTGAGTCCAGAACGAAAAAGTTTCCGAGACCAACCGTCCTCGTCACGAAAAAGAGAAGGGTCAACAGCAGCACGCTCATCCGACAAAATACTAACCCGTAGAGAAATATTAAAAGATTCCTCCTTCCCCGCATCATGGACGACAAGCCAACCGAACCCCCGGTCTCGACCGATGACGCCGTCGAGGCTGCCGGCTACGACGAAAAACCCGGGACCGCCGGCGGCCGCAGCGGCGGCCGCAACACGAAGCCTAACAAGAAGAAGGAGCGCGGGCAAAACACGAACCGGACCTTCGGATCTTCGCGGGACGTGCTGCAGCTGTGCTCGACGCGAACGTTCGCTCCCGAGTCCGCGCCTGAGGAGTGCAAGTTCGGGTCCAAGTGCAAGTTCGAGCACGACCTGCGGCGGTACCTGCGCGAGGGGAAGCGCGCGGACCTGGACACGCTGGGCGGGACGTGTCCCGTATGGGCGGTGCGCGGTGCGTGCAACGCGGGGTGGAAGTGTCGGTTTGTGGGGAGCCATTCGCGCGAGATGGACGAGGGGGGCTTGGTACTTGTGGAGGACGAGGAACGGAAGAAGAGGTTTGTCGAGGAGGGGGATGGGAAAGTGGGCGACATGGGTGTCCTGAATGTTGTTAGTTTGGAGGATAAGATGCGCTTGTCGAGGAAGAAGTTCAAGGCGGAGAAGTCGGACAAATATCTTGAGTATCTGGCCGAGATGTACCAGCTCGAGCGTGACGCAAAGGCGGACGAGGGCGACGAGGACGGCGAAGAAGACGAAGACGACAAGAAAAAGGACAATACCAAGACGAAAGATGCGGACGGGCAAGATCAAGCAAAGCACGACAATCGCGCCCAATATGTCGAGCCTCCGTTCCTCCCCTCGGAGAAACGCCGCCTCTACTACGGCCCTGACATGCCCATCCTCGCCCCGCTCACCACTCAAGGCAATCTACCCTTCCGCCGCCTATGCGTATCCCTCGGTGCTCAAGCCACCTGGTCCGAAATGGCCATGGGTCTTCCCCTCCTTCAAGGCGAGAAGTCCGAATGGGCCCTCATGAAAGCGCATGCCAGCGAAGCCGTACCACCCACGCTATCACCCAGCCTTCTTAGCACCGAGTCCGCCAGCACCAGCGCCAGCAACGGCTCTATGAAGAATGGCACGATTCTTCGCTTCCCAACGGGCTACGACAATGCAAAAGACACCAAATTCGGCGCCCAAATCGCCGCAAACAAGCCCTGGATCGCCCTCAAAACGACCGAGGTCCTCACGACGCTCTGCCCGTCCTTGCGCGCCGTCGACCTAAATGTCGGCTGCCCTCTCGACGCCGTGACGCGGCTAGGCGCCGGTGCGGCCCTGCTCGACACGCGCGGCAAGCTTGAAAAGATGCTGCGTGGCATGTCCGCCGTGAGCGGCGAGGTTCCCGTGACGGTGAAGATCCGCATGGGCCCGCGGGAGGCGGCGCCGGTGGCGCACCGGCTCGTGACGCGCTTCGCGCTGGGCGGGCCCGAGGCGCGGGCGCGCGGAGAGGCCGGGGCCGGCGTCGCGGCAATCACCCTCCACGGCCGCAGCAAGATGCAGCGCTACACGCGCACGGCGGACTGGGGCTACATCGCCGACTGCGCGGCGCTGATCCGGCGCATCCACGTAGAGCGCGCCGCCACAGCGGACACGGCGCGCGAGCCCGACGAGCGCGACCTGCCCAACGGCGGCCGCGTCTTCTTCGTCGGCAACGGCGACGTCTTCTCGCACGCCGACTACGGCGAGCACCTGCGCGAGAGCGGCGTCGACGCCGTCATGGTGGCGCGCGGCGCGCTGATCAAGCCGTGGGTCTTCGAGGAGATCGCCACCGGCCAGTATCTGGACAAGAGCGCGAGCGAGAGGCTGGGCTACGTGGAACAGTTTGCGAAGTGGGGCCTGGAGCACTGGGGTGCGGATGAGATGGGTGTAGGACAGACGAGGCGGTTCTTGCTAGAGTGGCTTAATTTTCATCATCGCTATGTCCCCGTGGGGCTGCTGGAGAGGCTGCCGCCGAGGATCAATGAGCGCCCGCCGTTGTATCGGGGGAGGAATGAGATGGAGACGCTTTTGGCGAGCGACAATTATAAGGACTGGATCAAGATTAGGTACGTATTTTTCTTTTATTCCTGCTGCCTATTTTATCTGCTGTTTGCCGTTGATTGGTTCTATTATTCTTCCGGGAATTGCGGGGGAAGAAACCTCAAACCGTCGCTTTCACGGCCAGTCTTGTCCCTTGCTATTCTTGCTAACTGCGCTCTAGTGAAATGTTCCTCGGCCCGGCTCATCCTAACTTCCGCTTCGAGCCCAAGCATAAGTCTAACAGCTACGACACGCTCGAAGCCGAAGGCTAAGTTAGCCTTGCAGGCATTGAACACGGCCGTAGTCTCACTGTGGACGTAGCTGAGCCATTAGAAACATTCGAATGACTGATGAATGGGTTAGTGGAACGGTTCCAGTGAGGGCAAAGTGATCATTATGCCATAGTACAACGTGGTCGTAGACAGACCCCAAAAAGCAATCCCAGTTCTACAAAATGCATGACATCAAGATGACTCGGTGCACTACGTGAGGATATCAGCCTAAGAGCCACGTGGATAAAATGAAGCTCCTGCAATTAAAGAATGGCGCGCCTTTAAAAGTGCCTTGCGATATTAAATACCGATATCAAATAACTGCAGAGCCACACTTCTGCCTGCACCGCCTCTTCATACGGGTTGCAAGGGAAGTGCAGACTAACCAGATATGGCTATTAGCTGGTGCGGGGGGCGCAATTGTGGCAGTGCACCACTGACTGCTGTATGTACTTGGCTTGCCATTTGACAACTCCTACATATTCATCGCCAAATCCCTACCAAGTCCCAGGCCCCCGTAGTACCAGAATTACACTTCAACCGCTCACTATGGCCGAGCAATACCAACCACCCCCGGGCCCACCACCTGGCCACAGGTCCCAGTATCAGTCGTCTTCAGAATTCGCTCCTCCACCGGGCCCTCCGCCAGGCCACAGCGGCCACCACCTCCACCAGCAACAACAAACGCCCGAGATATACGCCCCACCGCCCGGCCCTCCACCCAGCCATCGACAGCAACAAGAAGAGACCTATGCGCCTCCTCCTGGTCCACCGCCCTCGCACGCGCAGCAAACCTACGCCCCACCCCCAGGTCCGCCGCCCTCCCGCCAACCCGCCTCCTCACCCTCCCAACCATATCACGACTGGCAATCGATCCCGGACCCTGCCGACCTCCCGCCGCCACCCTCGCTCACGCACCATGCGTCCCCGACCGGCAACGCATCGCTCGCGGCCGCCGACGCCGCGCACGCCTGGACGGCGTCGCACCCGCTCTGGGAGCCGCGCGCGCTGGCGCCCGAGCAGCGCGAGGCGATGCAGGCGGGCGCCCTGGTGCTCTCGAAGCCGCGCGAGTACGTCGGCGACGTGCTGCAGAAGGGCCGCGGGCACTGGTTCTGCCGCACCTGGCGCAAGTGCCCCGAGGCCTGCCTGCTCAGCACGCTGCCGCTGTACGCCGCCGCGCACGACTCGCCGCTGCGCTCCGGCCGCGAGCGCACCGTCTACTTCGAGCTGCAGGTGCTGGGCGTCGGCGGCCTGGACGTGGACGAGGCCGGCACCGGCTGGACCGCCGTCAACGCGGACTACGCGTCCTCGTCCTCGCCCGCCTACGGCGGCGGCGCCCCCGAGATCATCGTCGACAAGCGCTCGCGCTTCGGCGGCCTCGCGTCGCGCTTCTCGCTGTCCGGCGAATCCAAGTCGAAGCCCAGCAGGCACGACAGACCGTCCGCGCGGCCCACGGCCGCCGGCTCCTCCCTCGAGGACGCCGAGGCCGGCATCGCCATCGGCTTCGTCGCCCCGCCGTACCCGACCTGGCGGCTGCCCGGCTGGGAGCGCGCGTCGCTGGGCGTGCACGGCGACGACGGCCGCCGCTACGTCAACGACACTTTTGGCGGCATCGACTTCACGGCGCCGTTCCGCCCGGGCCAGCGCGTCGGCATCGGCATGACGTTCGCCGCGCCGCCGCCCGCCTATTCGGAGTCGTATTCTGTCCCGGGAGATGGCGGGGCGCAGATGCAGCAGCACGGGCTGCCTGGACAGCAGGGCGTGCCGTGGCATCAAAGGATCAAGGGACCGAGAGGCAAGGGCGTTAGAATGATGGAGATAAACGTCTTTTTTACGCGGGATGGTCGGAGGGAAGGGGGGTGGGATTTGCATGAGGAGTTGGATGAGAGGGTGTTGGAGGGGACGATGGGATTGGAAGGAGAGTGCGATTTGCTTGCTGCGATTGGCGTGTTTGGAGGGGTCGACTTCGAGGTGTTTTTCTCCGAGGATGATTGGTGGTATAAGCCGAAATGATGTTGTGACACTTGATTTATATACACTGTATATTCTGATGTTCGTTTAGTTGTCTGAGTGTAGTAGTGAGGTGTTTGGGTGTGCGATAAAGTCCTAGTGTGACACTTTATGTTCCCAATTCTGATAAAGGTCACTCAAACCGAGTCAAGCTCATTTAATCCCAATACAGACCTATAATGGTACAATTTATTGCAGAGACCCGCACTCGTCACTCGCACGTACCTGAACACAATCACAACCGATTTTGAAGATCTGAGCTACAAGTATCTTGCCCTACATCAAGCACATGTCCACAAATGCCAACCATTTACAACAAAGAAAGATACAATAGCTTGACAATTTCAAATGCTTGCTTCCTTGCCATCGAACACGGCATAAAACAAAATGATATATGCATTAGCGAATGCTGCCCGCTCGCGCCGACATGACATGACACGATATCCAAGCCAAACGCCAGTTGTGTACCTGCCCCGATGCCTTAGCCTCTAGTAATAGGAACAAAGAATGGAAGATGCGATAACGCAGCTGACAGAATGCGCGGGAGAAATTAGAAAAGAACAGGTACTGTTTGAGGCAGCAGGGGCTGAGACAAGCAAGCCTGCTTACAAAAGCGACGAGAAATATGGACTGCTGAAGGATAAAGAAGAAAACAATGACGGAGCCTATGAAAGATTCGGGCAACAGAACAATCATGACGATTAAGTCGCCGCGGCAATGATAATGACTGTACGCAACGTTACAGACGAGAGGTACAACGCCGCCGCTATGCAAAAGAGCCCTTCCGGGAGCGAGGATTAAAAAAGAATAGACAGGCATTAGAACGTAAGGAACCGATTACCCTAATCTGCACCACCAGTTTCTCTGACCAACACTTAACTGGCGTCCTTCTGACTGAACTAATTCTGCCTCCCCGTCTCCTAGATGTCTTTCCTTATCACTCCCACCACACTTCGAAATCGCCTCTCAACCCTACCGACCACCGATCGAGGCGCGCCCAGAGCGCTCATTTGTATTTCTGCGAACGAACCTATGTTAACTAAAGCGGACTCTGCCAAGCAAAATAGCACAAGCAGGCAAAAAGAGCACCAAAAAATCTCGGGAAGGGAAAGCCGGGTAAGAAACAACTTACATCCTCAATCCTCCTCCTACTGTCCCTATCCAACGCATTCCCCGCCCCCAGCAACGTCTTGCTGATCGCCTTGCTCACGCCGATAGCCGGCCTAAGTATCACCGTTGGCGCGCGCCGGGCCACGGCGCGCGTCGCCCCGCCCGCGCTCCCGCTCTCTAGCACTTCGCCCGGTATCGCCACGACGGCGTCGCGCGCCGTCAGCAGGTCGCGCTCGAGCGATCGCGCGGCGCCGCGTAGGCCCGCCATAACGCCGAACGGCTGGTCCGCGTAGTGGCTGACTGCGCGGACCTGCTGCTCGTCCGCGGCGGAGCCCTCGGCAGCCGCCGGCGAGGATGGGCCCCCAATGATGCCGCCGGCGCCGCCGGCCCCCGTCGCGTCTTCCCACTCGTCGAGGCGCTGGCCCGCCGGGAGCAAAGGGTCGTTCAGGAGTAGCGAGCCGCGCTGCGTCGGCGAGAGCATGTCCTCGGCGCCCTGGAGCACATTCTGGGTACCGATGGCGAGCTTAGCACCGAGGCGGGCTAGTTCCGACGTCGTGGTGCGCGCGAAGGCCGTGGCGCCCTTCTGGACGGCGCGCAGCACGCGGCCGTCGCGGCGGTACTCGCGCAGCGGCACCACCACCAGGTCGCGCACGCCAGAGCTGACGTTGACGAGGGAGCGCACGGGCGCCAGCCCGGCTAACACCTGCGGAAGCTGGTTGCGCTTGACGTCGGGAAGCCACACGTCGTTGAGGGTGCGGTGCAGCGAGTCGAAGCCGTTAACACCGTAAATGATGACGTGGCGGAGGATGATGTCGGCGCCGTCGAGGATGAAGAAGTTCATGAACTCGGTCGTGTGTCCGGACCGCAGGCCTGCGTAGTCTACCTTCTTCGGCTTGTAATCTAGTCTCATGCGCACCGTGTTGACCTCGATGCGCTGGATGTACGGTTTCTCCGCCGCTGCGTCCTCCGGCATGAGCGAGTCGTCCTTGAACTCGAAGAACCGCGTGATGAAATCGAGCGCGTCTTGGTCGACGTGCAGCCTCAGCGGGAGCACCGTGGCCTTGACCACCATCTCCGTGGCCGCCAGATCCGGCACGGGCCGCACGTTCAGCATCTCGAGATGGATCATCGGCCGACCCATCTCCCGCTCGCCGGCATCGTGCATGTACGTTGCGAACTTCTTCCACGTTGACGAAGGCACGTGGTCGAAGATCTCGAAGTTGAAGACGCGCACATCGAGCGAGCTCTGCGTCTCGTCGCCCGGCGGGAACACGACCATGTCGGCCGACACGCCCTTGAGCTCGAAGGTAATCTTGTGCCGCTTGCTGCGCTCGAGCTTGAGCCTGCGGCCCTGCTTGCCGCCGCTGCCACCCCCGCCCCTGCCCGCCGTGTGCGTGCGGCCCGACGGCGTGCGCGACATGGCTGCTGTGGTGGCATAACTCTCCGTCTCGCTGACCAAATCATCGACGTCGTGGTTGATCTGGCGCCGCAGCTCGGCCGGGTCCTGGTTGTCCGGGATGTTGATCCAGATGGACCCGAACAGGTACGCGTCGACGGGCTCCTCGTTGGGCAGCTCCTCCTCGAGCGCCGCCGTCCGCTTGGCTCGACGCTCCTCGGCCCGCGCCTCGACGTCCTTGACCGCCCGCGCGATGGTGTCGCGCGTCCGCGTCCAGTCGTACCCGTCAAACAGGTTCCAGATGATGTGCACGTCGCGCACGCGTACCTTGAGCGGGCTACCCGCCGCCTTGAACTCGTTGCGGGTGCTGTACTCGCCCGTCGAGGAGTCCCACTTGCGCGCCCTGCCCTGGACTTCTGACCTGGCCCCGAAAAAGTCCTCGTCGATCTCGAGCCCTTCTGCGCCGGGCGCGACTTCGTACTGCTCCTGGAAGCTCTCGAGCACGCCGCGCTGGCCGATCTCCCTAGTGCGGCGAGGGGAAGCGATGTGCGCGAGGTCGTCTTCGAGCATGCTATCCCCGACGTCCTCAGACGACGGGAGCGAGCCGGGGTTGTAGAAGCTGCCGACGAACTCGAGATTGGTCGGCAGCTCGTCGTCGATCGTATCCGCCTGGTCCATACTAAGCGCTAAGTCCTCATCACTACTAGAAGGAGGCGACGGCAGGTCCCCGGGCTCCTCGAACGCATCGCCCGTGAAGGACGCCATCATGTTCTGCACAGGCATGACCTCGGTGCGGTACTTGAGCTCCTTGCTCGGCGGCATGGGCGGCTTGAGTCCGTTGAGGATCCCAATCAGCGTCTGCGTCGAGTCGGCGCAAGTTTCGAGCACGAACAGGTCGTCCTTGAGGTCGAGGTCGACCGACTTGGTCCCCTCGCTCGTCTCCACCACGTTCACCGACGCCTTGGCCGCCGAGATGGAATTGACCGACACGAAACCCCTGAGGCAAAGGTCCGCCACCTGCGGGCTGCCAAAGACGTCTGCCCTCGACCGCGCCGCCGGCGGCACCGTGCCCCGCACAAAGTTGCCCACGTCGTCGATGATCAGCATCGACGCCTTGCGCACCTCGAGCGTCCCCGCCATGCCCTCCTTCCCCGTCGGCACGTTGCCAGCAAACCGCGTATTCGTCAAGACGAACAGGCCCTTGGCGGGCACGTCCCTCGGATTGAGCCCCAGCACGCAGTCTCGCGCCAGCACATCGACATGCAACGGTTTCTTAGCCCACGGTCCCGAGTCCTCGCTACTCGAGCCTGACGACTGCCTCGACAAGCGGCCCGGCTCCAACTGCCTGTCTGTGATGGTGGCGACGGAGCCCGCCATGCCCACGACCACGTCCTCGACTGTGGCGCCGCTGCCATCCTTGTTGAGCCCCAGTAGCGCCAGCACCGTCTCGACCCGGTATTCGAGGCACACGTTGAACAGCTTGAGCTTGACCGTCGGCTCCATCTCGTCGCCTACCATGCGCGCCATGAGCATGGGAAGCCGGTCCGCCGACTGTTGCTGCGGCAGCACCTCGCCCACCAGCTCCTCGTCCTCGTTGCGCCACAAGCCCACCTGGCCGACCTCGATGGCGAGCAGCGACGGCATCGTCACGTGTGCGACGTGAAAGTTGCGCGCGTCGACGCTCGCCGTGCCCACGAGGCTGTTGATCGCGACGCGGACGTCGAGATTGGCGACGGACCCTAGCGTCAGGAGGCCTGGCCGGTCGTCCTCGGGGAGATATTTGGTCACTGTCGACAGCTTCGCGAGTTCCTCGCCCAGGCTATTAAACAGCTGCAGATCCTGCAGGCTCGCCACCTCGACGCTCACGTTCTCTGCGTTGGCCCGCAGGACCGAGCCCTTCTTCCGCTGCCGCACCAGCGTGTCGATTAGGATATCGTCGTCGTTCTCGTACTTGTCCCTTGACGGCGTGATGATCTCGAGCAGCCGCGTCAAGTCCTTCTCCTCGGGTGAAAAGAGGAACTCGGCCCGCGTATTCATGACGCTAGCGACCACCACGGGCGCCGCCGCGGTTACATCCTCAGCCTGCGGCCCGCTGAACTTGATCTCGTCGATCGACAGCCCCACCCCCTTTTCGCGGGACACGGCCTTGACCGCGCTCGTCTGCACCGAGACGCCGCACGTCCTTCCTTGAAGCGCAATGCCGACGCCCGCAATCCTCACGTTGGCCTTCAACGCCGGCGGCTGCGCCGGCGGGCCCGCCTGCGACGACGGCGATGCCGGCGGCGGCGCATTGTCGAACCGCACGCCTCGCGGCTTGCTACCGCTTGGGGGAGGGCCCTGCTTTGGCGGCGCCGGGGGTGCTAGCAACGTGCTATTCGACGCGATCGAGTTCCCGAGCTCGAGCACGCCGCTCAGCCCGCCAAACGCGCCGAGCGCATCGTCCAACCTCTGCACGTCGAGGCGGAGCATGAGCGGCAGGGTGTTGACGTGCAAGTCGAACCTAGTCGGAGACCGGGCGAGCGAGAGGGAGACGTCCTTTTCGAGTGGCTCGCGGAGGTCGCGCACCGAGGTGCGCAGGCGCGACTCGGCGCTGAAGCAGAGTATGTCGTGGCCGCCGGGGAAGCCGAAAGTGAGCTTGGACACGTCGACGCGGGTGCTGGACGATGTGGCCGTATACTTCGAGTGCACGTCGACGCCGCGCACGTTGAGACTTAAAATCGCCTCCGGATCGGCCCCGGAGTAAGCGGCCGCGGGCGGGCGGAGGAAGTTTCGCATCGTTGGCGACACGCCCTCCAGCCTCTCAAGCCAGGAGCAATTGATCTCGCGGACGGCAATTTTGACCGCCGTCAGCACATCAGGAGCCTCCTCACCCGACATCTCGGCGGTAGAAGCAGCAGCGGCCTTCTTCTTCTCCTTCTCGGGCCTCCTCTCCCCCTCCTCCTCTTCCTCCGAGGTCATAATTGTCTGCATCACCTGCGCCATCTGGAAGAATAGCTTCCCAGCCGCGACATCCACCTTCAACTGGACGGCCCCAACCTCTACCTCAAACTCGTCCTTCCTAGTTGGCTTCCGTTCCGGCGCAGCCCCACCACCCGACGCAGGCGCCGGCCTCAGCTTTGGCGACGTTGACTGCTGTTGCTGCTGCTGCGTCGCCGCTGGCCCCTTGTACAACGACTGCCTCAACGACGCACCCCTCCTCCGCTGCTCTCCCGCCCCGGACGCGCGCCTCCTCCACGACGTGCCCGCTTCGGCGTACTGCGAAAACGAGCCCGGCACGTCCTCAAACGTAGTCGAAGCCTCGGGAAACACCTGCGACTGGGCCTGGTCCGTTGTCGGGGCGGATGAGGAACCGCCCTCGTCTTCTTCGCCCTCGTCGCCGCCCGGAAGCCACACCACCACCTCGTCAATAAGCAGCACATCCTTAGCCGTCTGCAAGGCGCCTTTGCCGAGCCCAGACGCCGTCGCGCAGGATCCCAGCTCCTCGATCGTGGGGCGTCCCATCGCTATCTCCGACGCCGCCGCAGTACTGCCAGCAGCGACTGGGCTCCGCGGCCGCGGCGTCTCGCACTCCGCCTCTTCCCTCGGCGCCTGTTGCCGCTCCATCTCCCGCGGCGCCACCCCATCTCGCCGGGGCCCCATCTGCCCGCGCTCTTCTGCCTCCGCGTCTCTTTTCCTCCCCGCACGCCCCTCCGACCCCTCGCTCGACCCCTCGCTCGCCGAGTCCCATCCGCCCGGAACACGGCGCTCATCCGCGGCGCCCGCCGCCGACGCCGACGACGCGCCCACAGCCGCCGACGACGCCGTCGTCCCGGCGCGGCTCAACGCGCTCATGTACATGCTCTCGGCCTCCTCGTGGGAGAAGAGGCGCGAGCGGGCGAGGTCCTCCTCGGCGGCCGATGACGATGAGGCCGACGAGTCGGTGTCGGAGCCGGCGTCTTTGGCAGCGCCGGCGGCGGGAGGAAGAGGAGGGTGCATGTGCTGCGAGGTCGATGCCAAGGACGGAGCCGTGTTGCTGTTGTCGCCATCGTCGTCGTCATCCGCTACGTCCTGCGAGCAGGGAGAGGCGGGGCGCGGCGAGGCCGGCTTCGGGGAGCGACTTCGGGAGCCGGCCGGAGAAGGTCGACCGCTGCGCCGTTGTTGCGGGTACGAAAGACTCGAGGCATGCATATAAGCCGGTCCAGGCAGATCGGAGTGGCCCGAGGGCGACGCCTTATGCGACGCGGGCGCCTGGCTGAGCTGCGAATGCGCGAGCTCGCTGTCCTCGAAGCGCGAGTCCACCAAGTCGGCGTCTTCCCTAGCCACCTCGTCCAACACGGCGTTGTCATCGAACATGCTCTCCCTTAACTGGCTCTCCTCCAAGCCGTGGTAAAACGGCGCCTTCTCCTCTCCTAATTCGACCCGCCGCCGCTCCCCGCGACCCTCCTCCGCTTCTAGCACCTCATCGTCGTCCTCGTCTCCCACGTCCGCGAACCTATCTTCGTCCGTCGTCAAGACCGACTCCTCCAGGGGCATCCTACCACTGCCACCCCCCGACCCCGCCATATTTCCCTCCGCGCCCTCCTCATCCCCCCCGGATCGCGTCATCGACGCCGCCGCCGCAGACGGCGCCAGAATCCTCGACTGCACCAGGTCCTCCTCCTCGCCGATCGCATCGCTCCCCGACCGCGCCATGCCGTCCTCTTCCGAAGACGACGACGACGACGACGTCGCCGCCGCCACGCTGCCGCTCCCGCGCGCGTTTCCACTCCGCCCCGACCGCTGCGAGTCCGCCATAGAAGACGATGCCGCGGACGCCGGGGCAGACTGGTCCGCCGCAGCGCCACCACCAGGCGTCAGGCTGGCCCAGAGCTGCGCGTCCGAGACGAGGCGCGCGCATATGCGGCCAAGGGCGAGGCGGCGCTTTCCCTTCCTCGCCCTACGACGCGTCCAGCCCTGCGCCTGCGCCTGCGCCTGCGCCTGCGCCTGCGCCTGCGCCCTTGCGAACCGGTCATCGCGGTCGTCCATCTCGACCGTCGCCGTCGGCGCCGTCAACCCATCCATCTCCACACTCGCGACGTGGAAGTCGAACGTCGCTCTCTGATCTTGCTGGGGCGCCTTGTGAGGCAACGCCGGCGTCTCCACGCCCGCACCGCCGCCCGGCACATCCATAGACACCTGCACGTTGACGTTGCGGATGACGACCTGCAGGCGGTCGGCGACGCCCTGGAGGAAGGCGGCGACGAAGCCGGGCAGCGTGAGGCCGGTGCCTGTGCCTAGGGCGTCGGCGTCGGCTTCGGCGTCGTCATCGGTCGAGGATGACAGCACCGACTCGGATAGGAGTTGTGATTGTTGCTGCTGCGTGTGGTGCAGGGCCTCGGCGAGCTCGGCGCGCTCGGCTGGGGGCTCGTCTTGTAGGAAGGATAGCGCCATATCTTTGCTCGTCGGGATGTGGTCGTCCTCGGCGTCGTTTCCCGCGTCATCGTCTGAGGAGGAGGGAGTTGCGGCGGCGGCGGCCCTGCGATGTGCGCGGCGAGCTGTGGCGCGTTTCTTGCTATCGTTTCTTTGGAGCTTCGAGGGGTCGTCGGACAGGGCGGTGGCGAGGACGTTGACGCCGTCGACGTCGACGACGATGCCGCTCGCATAGATGTCGGCGGGGACTGTGACGCGGAGGGAGAGGATTTTGGCGCTCGTGAGGGCGAGGCGAGGGGGAAGGTGGAGGACGGAGGATATTTTCTAGAAGGAGTGTTGAAGCGACTCAGTTAGCTACCATGTACGTACACACATAACCGCAAATAGGTATCGCAAGCGGGCCGAAGCCAGGAGACAGGGAACATAGTAGTGGGCACTCTCCTCCTATGGAAGCGCCCAAATTTGCATCGGATGGTGGTGGTGGTGGTGGTGGTGGTGGTGGTGGCTCACCTGCAGCTTCAACCCCACGTCGCGCAGCTCGATGGTGCTCCGTTTGCCCCACGCAATGTCCAAGCTCTCGAGTTCCAGGGCGTCCGTGTCCAGCAGCTCGAGCCGCGACAGCGCGAAGCGCAACAGCCGCTTCTGGATCGAGGACGGCATGAAGTAGGCCATGGCTGCTGGTGTTGTTGCCGCTGCCGCGACGACAGGTGCCAAATGGTCGCGTGGCGGATGAGAAGTCGAGGTGGTGGGAGATGCGAGGGAAACCTTGGGGATGTTTGACGTCGACGGCAAGCTTCACCACGGGTAAGGATGCGACGCCGGCCAACGGGTCTCCATGTGTTCTTGTAGTGTCCAAATCAGACGGGAAAGGCGATGCGGAGGTGATGGTGCGAAGCTGGAGGTAAAAAGCTGCGTTTTAGTGAAGGCAGATGCGGTGCCAGTATGACTGGGAACGCTCACTCGTTCGGACTAGCGGGTGATGTGCAGACTAGGTATTAGGCAGCGGGACAGAAGTAGCCAGCCAAGTGAAGATGCACGGTGGGGAAAATTTGCTCGGATTAGGGCGGCGGCGAAGGACGAAAAACGATGCAGTGCAGATGCGATGGGGAGAACGGGCGTGCCTCGGCCTTTGGTGGAAGAGAGTCGGTCCCTTCGCTCGCGTCACCCGGAGGGCACGCGCGCCAGATCTGGACGTGAAGGTACCGCGGGTCTGGTCTGCTATCCACCGGATTCCTACGTCGGCGCGCTTTTCCTCTTTCTAGCGACCAAAATATGCAGGGCGAGGGGCCGAGATTCGTTCGGGCATATGTACAGCGGAAGAGGCGCTCGGATCTCCCCAAGCAGTGTAGCCCCGCCTGAGCCCAAGCAGTACGATAGTAGTGGGCACGGGCATCCGCGGGTTAACGGGAGATACTAAAAGTCACAGGTTGTGTAGGTATCGAGGCAAAAGAAGCAAAACTGCACAACAGCGAAGGCCAACAGGCCTTTTGAAAAAGCTCAGGGTGGGCAGGCTCAAGAACTGCATTGCTGAGGCATAGAGAGACGTAAAGAGGCCTGGATAGACAGGCCCGGGACGGGCTCACGGAGGAGAGCAAACGGGCGGCCGACACGACAGACCGGCCGGCGTCGGGGCGTCGCGCCAGGCACCGCAAGGCTCACATGGGACGTGGCACATGGGCTGATGCGGCTCCCGGCAGCGGTGCCGCGGGCCTGTGTCTCGTGCGCTCGTCGTCGGCTCTGCTCCGCGGCGCTCTGCGGGCTCCCGCTTCCACTGCGGAGTGTTCCTGTACTGCTCTACGAAGGCGGCGCGGAGATGCCGCGCTCTAGATGGAGGCTCTCACGGCCCGGGAGGCAGCGGGGCGGCCGCGCTGCTTGAAGGCGCATGCGGCTGCTAGGTACCACCCAAGCTACGTACAGAGTTGTAACCAGCACCGCTAGCGGAGCTGCGCGACGACATCACGGCCACAACCGGCCCCCACCCCCACCGCTGCACCACCACCCACCCACCAGCGGGCCTCGCGGGGCTCACGGGGCTCACGATCACCAACTCAGTCGCGCCTTGACGTGCTTCAGGCCGAGGCTCGATGTAGCGGTATCCGTTTTCCGGGGAGCTCTATCTCGTGCTTCGTCCACGTCGCGATCCCCTCGGGAGCGGAGGCAGGCCGCCAGCTCTTCTCTTCCGCCGGCTGGAGGGCCATCTCCGGCCCGTCCGTGGCGAGTCGCGGGTGCAGGCGGTCGGCTGCCCCGGCCGCGACTGCCTCCGGGCTACGGCCTCCCCGACCCGCCCCGGAAGCTTCTTCGTCACGCTCCCGGCCTTCCTGCCTCGAGCTCGAGCCCCGGCCGCCGTGTCGGGCATATCCGAAGCTACCGTCCTCTGCACCGCGCCGTTCCTGATTTGCTCTCCTGCCCACCGGGACGTCGCCGGGATCCAGAACGCGGGTGAGGAAAGGTGCATCAAAAGCGGCCGGGGCCTCCGGCCAGATACCCGTGTCGTCCCAAGCAGGATCCTTTTCCCTCCACCTCCTAGTTTCTTTAAATCGTGTCAATTTCCCCGTTGCCTACTACTTCTCAGTTTCGACATCAAGCTGTTTTCATAGCCAACTTTCTTTATTCCCTCTTTTTAGCACGCCGTTTAAGAAGTTAAAAGGCATCTTCGCAATACCATGGCGGGTAGTTCTTCGGTCCCAACCGTGACCATGGGCTCCACCAACGACCCGATGCAGGAACAGAACCCTGCCCTGGAGCCCGAAGTCGATTCTGAAGAGGATGACCTCGCCGACGTGCCGAGCCTCAGCGATCCCTTCGTTCAGAAGTACTTCGAAGGCCGCGATGCCTTGATCGAGCAAGAGAAGAAGCAGCGGTCAGGTATGCTTTCCTTCCCCATCATTCCAATATCACTTCTGAAACCAGCTCTTTGTTTCTCTCTCCCCCTTCCACCGTCCAGTATCAACACTCCTAAAAGATCCTGACCCCTCACCGCAGACCGCGCCTTCCGCGAGAACCTCTCCCCGATGGCCGTCGAAGCCTGCGCCATCGTCGACCAAATCCGCTTCGAGGAGTCCCAAACCCTCTGGACGCGCGACTACGAGGACTCGCTCTCCGAGGCCGGCGACGTCTTCCCGGGCATGATGTTCGCGCTCGCCAAGGACCGCATCCGCAAGTCCCGCCTATGGGACATCGTCCGGCGGCTGCCCAAGGGCGCCCTGCTCCACTGCCACATGGAGGCCATGGTCGACATCGAGTTCCTGCTCGACCAGGCCTTCGCCACGCCCGGCATGTGCGTCTGGGCCACGACCGCGTCCGCCGCGCCGCGCCGGGACAAGGGCGCGTCGCAGCCGGAACCGCACCAGGAGCAGCAACTCGGCTGCCTCTCCTCGCCCGAGAGGCGCGACACCGCCGCCTTCTCCTTCGGCTACGTCAAGCAGCACGACGTCTCCCTCGCCGCCGACGACTCGGCTGGGCGCGCCTCCGCCGGCGCCTCCATCTGGACCTCTTCCTACGTCGCCGGCACCCCAGTCCCCCTCCTCGCGGCCGCGACGGCCTTCCCGTCCGGCGGCCGCGCCGGCTTCGTCGCCTGGGTGCGCGCCCGCACCACCATCACGCTCGACGACTGCCTCGTCCAGCACCGCGGCGTCAACGACGTCTGGCGCAAGTTCATTGCCTGCTTCCCGGCCCGCGCCGGGCTCATCTGCTACGAGCCGCTGTTCCGGGCCTTCGTGCGCGAGCTGCTGCGCGAGCTGCGCGCCGACGGCGTGCGCTGGGTCGATCTGCGCTCCGCGTTCATCACGCCGTTTGTGCGCGAGGGCGCCGCGGAGCCCGACGGCGACTTCGACGGCATGCTGACGGTGCTCGAGCAGGAGATTGAGGGGTTTAAGCGGAGCAAGGACGGGGAGGGGTTCTGGGGCGCGAGGATGATTTGGACGACCATGAGGGCGGCAGATACGGAGTATATTATTAAACGTATGCGTCCTCCCCTTTTCCCCCTTTTTATACCCTTTCTATCAAAAAATTGTGCCATGTTCAATACATACCGGCGCCTTCCCACGTGACCCTTCTTTCCCCCTTTTCCACTCCCCAACTAACCATCCCTCACCCTTTCCCGCCCCCAGACATGCGCCAATGCATCACGCTCAAGCAATCGCACCCGTCCCTCATCTGCGGCTACGACCTCGTCGGCCAAGAAGACCTCGGCCGGCCGCTCGCCGACCTGCTCCCCGAGCTCCTCTGGTTCCGCAAGGCCTGCGCCGACGCCGGCGTCGAGCTGCCGCTCTTCCTGCACGCGGGCGAGTGCCTCGGCGACGGCGACGGGGCCGACTCGAACCTGTTCGACGCCCTCCTGCTGGGCACGCGCCGCCTCGGCCACGCCTTCTCCCTGCACAAGCACCCGCTGCTGCTCGCCATGGCCCGCGACCGCCGCGTCTGCGTCGAGAGCTGCCCCGTCTCCAACGAGGTCCTGCGCCTCGCCGGCTCCGTGCTCGCCCACCCTCTGCCCGCCCTGCTCGCCCGCGGCGTCCCCGCCGCTCTGTGCAACGACGACCCGGCCATCCTGGGCCAGGGCCCCGCCGGCATGAGCCACGACTTCTGGCAGGCCCTGCAGGGCTGGGAGAACCTGGGCTTGGCGGGCCTGGGCAGCCTGGCCGAGAACAGCGTGCGCTGGGCCACGTTTGAAGGCGATCTGGACGCCAAGACGTGGAACGCTGAGATTAGGGACGGCATCATGGGGAAGGGCGTCAGGGCGCAGAGGCTCAAGGAGTGGACCAGGGAGTGGGAGCACTTTTGTCAGTGGGTCGTGTTGGAGTATGGGCAGGATGAGAATTTTGATGGGGAGGAAGACGGAGCGGGAGACGGACGCGAGTGAAGGGTGGAAGATAGGTCATATGTTGGAAGAGGAGCCGCTGGTTCGAAGATGAATTCTTGTCGTCGTTTGGAATGGGTTCGGAAAATAACGTGACAGACGGACGATCTGGCGTTTGCCGTGGCATTCCCCACAGACTTGCACTGAGACCCTTGTTTTTATCCCTTGTCTTACTGCCCAACAAACATATTGTAGCAAGGCCTTTTCGGTTCCACGGGCTGTAGCAAAAGGGTTACTTTAACGATTGCGAACCGTGTGCCAGCTCTCCTCTTCAACCACGTCATTCTTCAACGTAGGCGGGTTCCAATAATCATACGTATCACGAGGCGCAGTCTTTGGAAATAGAAACGGAAAGCCTTCAACAGACCATATATCGCACAATTTCAAGGAAACTCCGATGCATGTTAAAATCGGTTTTGTTCTTCAGCCTCCACTACGTCCACGGTATTGAAGACCCCGAAACCGGCGTCCCTCCTCTCTTTTGGAATTCGGGCCCCGTTCGTAGCTCGGAGTGATCTCTATGCTCCCCCTACTTCCCTCGCTCTCCAGACCCTAGCACCCAGCACCCGCAAGACACCGAAAGAAAAGCAACACCTCAATAGAAAGTCGACGGCCGGGTCGGTGTGAAGAGCTTCTTGCTAGACGCCTTGGGGACGCGGTGCGGGAGCGGGAACTTGAGATCTTTCTGGACGAGCTGCTTGATGTACGGGCGGCGGATGTTGTCGATCTTGTTGACTTCAACGACCTTGAGGATCTATTACGGCGACAACGGACGTGTAAATCAGCACACTACTTTTCTATACTCGAGAACTCGCAGATGTGGCATATAGGGAAGAAATAGATTTGAACTGACGTGGATCGACCGGAATCGGGCGCGATGCCGGGCTGCCATGTCCTGGTACATGGCCTCGACCGCGTCTGTCCGCGCCATCTCGCGGTACTCCTTGTACATGTTGTGCGTGCCGGAGCGGGAGTCGTAGCGGATCCAGATGCCGAAGTTCTTAATACGCTGGGGGCGCTTCTCCGCGATCTGTAGGCCCGTTGTGCAATGAGGTCATTAGAGGAAATGCTATCCTTGCGCCAAATGTCCAAGTCAGGCGGTCTCGGGGAAGGTTCTTCTCCTACCTCGTTCATCGACACAATCTCGCCATTCGCCTTCTTGATCTTGCGTAGCTTGCCCAAGAAGTACCAGAAGCGCGACTTGGCTACCACCTCGTTCGGCGCGAAGATGCGCATCCGGTAGAGCTTGGGCGTCGGGTTGGCCTCCGACGGGAGGTGGCGCCCGATGACTTGGTATTCCCTAAGCCGACCTTGAAATACGATCGCGTTAGCCAAGGAGCCATACACAAGTACGGCAAACATAATGCGAGCCATTGTTCGTGCTGCCGATCTCTCTGTCGGTCGCAGTCGTCGCGGTCATCGTGGTCGTCGCGGTCGATGTTGGACAAAAAGCCAACCCATAAAACATCCAACGGAGACGCTTAGATGCTCGTCCTCCACACGCAACCGTGCGATTTTGACCATATACCAAGGGCTTATATCCACCACTTTCCAGGCTTCTGATTCCCAGGCCCCAGTAGCCACCATTCCCCACCAAGAAATTCCGTCACATTCTCGATTCGTAGCGGCGTATGAATTTCGTAGAGGGCGCAGGAGAGTCTGCGGGCTCGGGTAATCAAAGAAACATGGCACCTACCCATCTATGCAGAATTAGCAGACAATATCAAGAACGCGGTGCGCCTCTACAAACCTTGATGAGAGATTGTTGTCGGGCGAGGAAGGGTCGACGTGACAGAGTTGGCGGGTTGTGATGGCATCGGGATGCGGAAGCGCAAATTGGGCGGGAGTGCGTGGGCTCGCTAAACTTTGCGCTAGGCGGCGATTTGCTGGTTGCAAACAAGGCAAACTTTTGACCAGCCCCCGGTCCCATTCTTTCTCACTACACTTGGCAGGCACGTGATTACGACTTCAAAACAATGCGACCAGTTAGACTTGGTCTTTAACCACCCTTTCATCCCCTTGTGATCTAAAGCTTCGTGCAACTTCTTACTGCACCTTTCAGAAAGTCTCATTCAAGCAGTAGACGACCCTCCATGAAGCTTTTGTAAAAGGACCAACGGCTGTCACGCAACCAAGGATCGGGCGACTGTGATGCTCCTTCCTGCGCTGAAGTTCTCTTAGAAAAAGATCAACCCCATTCTTGTTTTCTCTCTTTAGTATTTCTCCAGTCTCCCTTCTTTGTGCTATGGACGTCTGCTTTGACGACTTCCATCGTGCCATCAGCGACCAAAATGGCTATGCTCTGGCTGCCACTATAACACCAGCTGCGCCTCCTTACGACCCTGGCCGTCTGTACGTGTTTGTGCGGAATACCAGCAGCTTTACCCTGCAGACGGACCTGCGGTACGCCATCATCTACAACGCCAATGTTCACCTATCCAAAGCTGAGGGCAACGCGTGGGTGGACATCTTCGCAGCTTACTGGAAGACAGCGATCGCGGTGCTAAAGGCAGAGGAGGACACAAACCAGGGCAAAATAGCAGAGTGGGATGTTGTGTACGCCGCTTGGAAGGACACGGTGAACGCGTTGATCAGGGCGTACACGAGCGGCGTACTGGCAGCGTGGACGATACCATGCTTGTACGTGGCAGGAAAGTATCTCCGCGTCTTCGCTATCAAGGCGGATAAGCAGGCGTCCGCGTATAACGGAAGTGTGAAGTTCAACGATGGGTTTCAGGACGACGTGGTGGGCGCAATCGGCAAGAATGAAAAACTGGAGGATGCTGCAAGACAGATCAACCGGATATTCAGCCTTTGCATTGGCGATAGGTTTGTGATCAATTTGATTCAAATTTACTCGTTCGAGCATTTGACTAATAATGACCAGAGCGCCCCTTGAAGAGTCTCGAAAATGGGGCCTCTACTACATTACGAATCTATTGTTCAAGACCTATTTCAAGGTAAGGATTGACGATGATCTGTTATCGTGTAACAGTTGCTAATTCTTCTATGTAGTTAAACTCAATAAGCTTGTCCAAAAATATAATGCGGTCTCTGCAAGCATCAAGCACGGATATGCCTCCCCTTTCTGCCTTCCCAAAGTCACACCGGGTTACATTCAAGTACTATGCCGGTGTGGTGTACTTCTTAGATGAAGATTACGTTCAGGTACGGCCAAGGGTTCTCATTGCCGCGAGGCACTATTCCATAAGCAGTACTACCACTCACATGAATCGCAGGCCGAAGCTTATCTCGACGAGGCGCGTCGTCTCTGTCATACGAGTTCGAAACGAAACCAAGAGTATGATTTTACCTCTAATACAGACGTTCACAAGCAACTAGTAGAAACTTACAACCAATTTAGGCTGATCCTGACCTACCTAATCCCCTGCCACCTTCTCACCACGCACACTCTCCCCACCCCGGAGCTCTTGGCACGCTACCCTCGGCTTCAAAACCTCTTCGGCCCTCTTTGCAGATGCATCAAAAAAGGCGATCTGGCTGGTTTTGACGAAGCGCTCTCAGCCTCTGAGGACGAGTTTGTTCGGCGCCGTATCTACCTCAGCATGGAGCGGGGGCGTGATGTGACGCTACGCAACCTGTTTCGCAAGGTCTTCCTAGCAGGAGGCTACGAACCCCTTAAGGAAGGCCAGGAGGAGAAAGATCGCCTTCGCCGGACTCGGGTGCCCATCGCAGAATTCGCGGCCGCTTTGCGGTTGGGGATGGGTCTAGATCGGGAAGGAGAGGGGCTAGAGCGTGATGAAGTTGAGTGCATGATTGCGAATATGATTTATAAGGTGCGTAAGCGGGCCGTCCTCAACGGCTGTTACGATTTTCCTAGCTTTTCCCGAAGGCCTAGTGCGAAGACCGTCTTCCGAAGAGATAGGTCTGATGTCCAAGAGGCTGCATCCCGCTCCGACTGCTGCCTTCTAGGCTTCTTTCGCGGAGACCTGTCATATTTGCCACCGTCTTGTCCTCTACCCCTCTCTCAAACTCGCTCGCTTGCTCACTGACTCGCGGCTCATCGTACTGTAGAATCTCATGAAAGGCTACATCGCTCGCGAGCGCGGCATTGTTGTCCTGAGCAAAGCTGGCGCTTTCCCTGGAACAGGGGTGTAGCATTTGCCTCTTGCACTACGAACCAGACCAACACGCGGGACACCGTGCTTTGCGCGATCGTCAATGCGCACTGCTACTCCGAGCCTATTTGTGCACATCTTTCGGTCCGTCGGGTCTCATGACTTCGCGTTTGGCGTATGCCTGCGTCGCGACGCAAAGCGCGCGGCGTGCACGGCAGGCGTATCGCGGCCCGAGTCCGTCTCGGCAGGGCTTGGCCCTTCTCTCGGAGAGTTTCTACCATGCAGCCACTACGAATGTATACTATCCCTGTCATGGTAGCGGAAGCCATGTGTATGATTTGACTGCTTCAGAAAATAGTGTTTTCATGTATCCGGCCTGTTGGTTCGCCGAATTCGGGACTTTTCATTGACTGATCGAAAGTCATGCCATTGCTTTTCTAGCTTTATTTCCAGATGCGGCATTTCGCTATCGTCCAATCATGAATCTTCCCACGGTCTCCCTCCCGATGTACTCCTTTCACTTTCGAGGCCGCTATTCTACCGCAGACTAAACCTCATTACCAAGGCGCCTTAGTTGTCTCACTATCCTCCTTCGCTCCACTCCCTCCGCCAGTTCTTTCCATGTCCAGTCCCATCCACCAGTCCTATACCTCCCAACGAGCAGGAGTCACTACAAGTTTCGTTCGCAGTCACTTTACGCAGCCCCATTCAGTAAAGAACCACCTCCTACGAGTCCGTCTGATTCACACTCCCGAAGAACACTGTCTCACTCACTTACTCACTCCCAAACCCGCCCTTTTGCAGCCTGCGGCAGCACAGGTAGCCAGCATAGCCGGCCAGCCTATGAGTCACACCCACGCACACACCACCCACCGGGCCGCGCCTGCCTCGCCTTGCCTAGCGTGGCCTTACCTATCCTACCCTGTCCTGCCCACCCGCTGTTCTCTGGAACCGACCTAATAAACTCCCCCTTGGAAGGCACAGCGGTACGTATGTACATTGCCACTCATGTACGCATGTAGATCCGAACCGGAGGAGGATACCGGCCAGACCCTTACCCTTTCCTTGCCTCCCTTCTTCCTCCATCCCCCGAGCTACCTACAGGGCCCACTTACATCCCGTATGCTCCCCCCCCCCCCTACCAACCTAATCCCCGGCCGCCATTTACCCAGTGCCCGTCCCCCTCGCCTCCCTTCCTACCGAGTCCGGCCGCGCGCATGCAGCCTGCGTCCGCGCCGCCCGCGCCGCCTGCGCCGCTACTGCGGCAAGGGAGTCCGCCGCTGCGGCACCCCCCGGTCCGTCGGGGTGCATATGTACGCATGGTGGAGGGGCGGCAGTAGGTAGGACGTGGTCTGGCCGTTTCGTCCGTGGTCGGCGAGATGGAATCTCGGCGTGGACGCTTAGACCCTGCCTGGAGACGAGGGGGCCTGAGGCACTTGGCGGGATTGACGATTGCGTGGGGTGAGGTGGGAGGGTGGGCGCCGGTCGGATTTGAGCGAGGCTTGATGGGGTGGTGGTGAAGTGCAGAGTAAAAGTGCACTTTTTGTTCCGTTGCTCTCGTACTTCCCGAGGCTGTGGGTTTTGTCAAGTTTGCTGTTTGTATGCTGTTTTCACAGGTCGCTGAGGAAGCAAAAGTCACGATTATTCAGGGTTTTCCGACGCAAAAAATTGGGTGGTGTTTTCGCTTTGGAGTTTTCATTTATTTTTCACTGAATTCAGTCATATTATCCGCAAACTGTCGCAGATACTGTTGATATGTATACATACATATCAAGGCGCTCAGTGATTTTCCTCAGACCTACAATCCGAAACTGAGATTGTACTCTCCAGATAACTCACATATACAATAGTGAGCAAAAACATCAAGTCTCAAGAGCATTGCAGACCGCAGTAATAATGCCCTCGCCCTGCTCCTGGGGCGAGTGGTGCCACTCAAGACATGCAGTCCTAGATGAATGCCACAATGCCTAGAACAAAATAGGCCAGAGTATCTCCAGAAAACTGAAAGGAAAAGCCGATGCGAAACATTAAACAAGGCATAAGGCTCGAAAACGAAGAGCGCCGAGCAAAAAGAAAATCACAATTCGGCTTATGGTATCTCTTCCCTTAGCCTTCAATGCCGTTGCCTTGCAAAAGAAACAAACAGATAAACCCTGGAATACTTTTTTTTCTTGCTGCTTGTGAATGCCCGTGGACAAAGTATTCACTTAAGCCGCGCCGTTGCCGCGAAGAACGCCGCCAATAACAGTGGCGGCAGCAGCGGCAGCAGCAGCACTCTAACCATACGTCCGCCGCAAGCCTGAAGCGGAGCGGAGTGGAGTCAACCAAAACGGATGCGAAACCGGGAAAAGAAAAGAACCATGTCAACAAGCGGCCGTTAAATGGGTGCAAGAAGAAAAGGAGATTCGTAACATGAGTTTCAAATGCACGCGACTCTGTCGGAAAAAAAGAAAAGGAAAACAATAGAACGTGTCGAAAGGGGAAGGAGTCGACAAATTAGGGCAGTAATAGTCGAAGGGCGTGCGAGGGTATGGGAATGGGGCAATTTGGGAGTTCAGTCTGGATAATAGGATGCGTGACCACGTGTACGTGTTCCGCGTCTCTTGCGACCGACCTTTTTGTGTACGTGTATGTTGTGTACATGTGTGTTTGTGCTTGCGACGATGCATCGAGTACGTGGTTCTCTCGCATGCGCAGGGCAGGGCAGTGCAGGCAGGCAGGGGGTGGGTTGTGAGACGTGGGCGACGACGAAATAGGTAGCAGGGAAATATTGATACACGTGGGCAGCGGGTAGTCTTCTGACCACACCAGCGTGTGGTGCGACGATGGCAGTGTCGGTCGGGGTTGGAAATGTTGGGGCTGTGCTGTTGGGGAGGGAAGGATTGGGAATGGGTCATGGGGAAGAGAAGTAAGTAGCATTGCCAATCAAACGCCGGGGGGGATGCGGGTGGGAGAACTTGACTATGCTACACGAAAGGGACGAGCTTTGTGTTGTTGGATTGGATAGTTGGGAACGGTTGAGGTCAAGGCGGCGAGGAAGAGAAGTGAGGTAAAGTCGGGAGTGAGTGAAAGAGAGTGAGCAAAGAGGAGGAATGCGCAACGACAGATCGGGGGGTTAGAGGGAGGCGGCGAGAAGGGCGAGGGAAATAATGCGCAGGCGCGCAAGGCGCCGAAGTGCAGGCGGATGCGCACGTCGCGGGAATTATTGGTAGGACGCGGAGAGAAGACAAGATCGAGGAGCGGCGAATAGCGCAAAAGAGGGATGCATGCGCGCAAATGAGGAAGTGAGGCGAGAAGTGAGTAGAAAGAAGTCAAGTCATACGGGCACCCCAAGAACGCAGTAGCAGCAGAAGTCGCAGCCATCGTCGATGGGAATGGAACGAACGCGCGCCCAACGGGGCGACGAAAAGGGAGACGACGACAGAGAAACAACTGACAACAGCGACTTGGGGTGATGCGCCGACGGATTTGACAACGAAGAGGACGAAGTGGAGAGCGCGGCGATGAGGTGATTGAAGTCGTCGAGTTTGCGCTCCGGCGGTGATTGGACGGGCGCAAGATGCCTGCATTGGCGCCCCGCGGCCGTTTGGTCGGCCGGGGGTGTGGATACTGCATACGACGTATAGCGCTCGCCTAACGTGGCGATTTGGCACTGGCAATGTCGTCCTATAGGCCACGTTAGCCCACAGCTTCCAAAGGGACTGGTCGCCCAATCGGCCAGGGATAGGATGTGCGGGATATGCAGGGCGAGAGGCGGACGGGAAGAGCGCCCCCGCGGGGTCTCTGGGTTGCGCGCCTGCAGACTCGCCGCGCTCGTGGTTGGGTCTGCCACGATATTGCCCGCTTCGGAAGCGTTGTAAGGAGGCGCAGTGGGTAGCACTGTGGAGACAACGTACCATGTGGTTGACCATTGCGACGAAGAGATCGAAGAATAGCTTTCCTCCAGCTTCCATCTCATTCTGCATGGTTCCGCTCCGCTTGAAAGTGTGCCGGCTTCGGATGATCAGCGCTAGGTAGTGCGCCCGCAGCTTGGAGTCGTTGTCGGGCGTGTTGGCGTAGGCGTAGCGGGCCGATGCCAGAATCGTGCTGCACTGAATACCCGAGTGCAGTCCCTGCTTTCGGAGCGCGAGTCTCTTCAGCTCCTCCATGCCGTATCGCTCTGCAGTGCACTGGTGTTGTTGTCAGCACTGTTCTCTAAACGTCCAGTCCAAAAAATGACACAGCAGACCAGACGATAGAAAGATTGAGTTCACTTACGTAGATGACAGTGTCTTTGAGTAAGTACGTTCCAGTCGCCGCGTGGTAGATGGTGGGCTCATAGCCACTACCAATAGTGTCTTCGAGCGACCAGCCCTGTCGCCGCCTATCGTGCACGAGCCGCGGGAAGTAGTCACCTTTGTAGAGATATTCTAGGACGGAGGAGAAGATTTCAGGTTCCTCATCGGGCAAGTCGATTCGCTTTTGCGTCGATTCGAAGAATTGGCCGCGGCAGAGCGATTGGAAGAAGGGCGACGCTTGGCAAAGAACGTCCTCATGGGCGGCGAACAATCGCTGCTCGCGGCCGACGCAGAGGGTGATTATTGCGCTCGTAAGTGAACTAAAAGCGGTGGAGAAACAGAGAGGTGAGTTTTAGCTAATGCACGACAGTTGCCAATCGGAGATATCGACCCAAATGAGTGAGTGGGATGTCGTGGTAGAAAAAAAAAGAAAAAGTCAACTCACGGGCTAGCTTGGGCGGCCTGCGGCTGCGACGGCTGCGACGGCTGCGGCTGCTGCGGCTGCTGCGGCCTGGTCGAATTACTAGTATTCTCCACCCTCTTCGAGGCCGTCGAGGCGTCTCGAAAAGATCGCTTGGTCCGGCTCGTGCCTTTGTCGACACGATTCTTGGAGAAGCTGGAGCTCTGGTTGCGAGGTCTGCCCCAGCTCAACATTTTGGTGGAATGGCGGGATGCAAAGTCTCGCCGGGCACTGAGTGATTGGGACGGGGTCGAAAACGGGGGATTGCGATAGAGAGACGGATGAGCAGCGAGTGACCAGGTGCAAGGGTTTATATAGAGGCGGCCGACGTCCCTGAAGGCAGCATGTGCTGACGACGGTTCTTGTAAGGCAACCGGGTCAGGCAGCAATTCCAGGGAGATGAAAAGGACAAGAGGAGGACGGGAATCAGAGGCGAGGGCGGTGGCATCAGGGGGGGGAATATATACCCCCAAGCTGCTATCATGAGGCTTGCTGCGGGCAGATTACGATGGGAGACCGACGAGACGCGATCGGACGCGTCGGCGTTCCACTGCGGGCGCGGTCCAATAAACGCGTATTCCCGTGACTCACAGGTGGTAAAGTGGCCGCCTAGCCCTGGTCTTCACCCCGGCCAACCCCCCCGTGGCCACCCTCCGACCGCGCCCGCCGGGGCCATTTTGCCCAGCAGCCGGAAAAGACTCGACACTCTTGCACTGCTTGCGGTTAGGCGCAGCAGAACAAAGCCCGCAAGCCTGCTCGGGAGAGCCAAGGGGAGGGAGCTTGGGCCTCCTCCCTTGCGGCGGCCCCATGTGCCTCCCCTCACCTTGTCCCTCCCGGCTTATCACATATCACAACGCTAGCCGTCCAGTTCGGCCGAGAAGGCGGAAAGGCGGGCGAGCAATTCGATTCCATCTGTCTGGAGCAGCGGCATTTTAAGCCAGAAGGGAACGCCAGGACGGCGACAAACGTACAACCGGAGTGCCGGCGCGGGCGAATGCGACTTTGCCAGCGGACCAGCTGTCACTGGCCGCTGGTGATGTGGCCCGCCTCACGAGGATCCCTGCTGGCCCGCCGCCAAGAGGGAGGACTCCCCGGCCCATCCGCTTCTGCCTCTCGACAGCTCCGTCCACCCACCCTCACGTCGCCAGCCGCGGCGGCCGGTCGACTCATCCCCTTCTGTCTCAAACTTTGTGCCACCACACCCTCCTGAACTAGTCAGGAACACAGACCCTTTGCTCCACCTGGCCGAGGCCGTTGACCTCGTCGGCTGCTGGTGCTGCGCCCGCCTGCGTTGCCGTCGCCGTGGCTTTGCTTCTTCTCCCTTTGCTGCTGCTGCGGCGCTCCCGAGGCTCCCCCGACAACGTAGGTCACGGACCTCGTCGAATCACAATCTGCGCGACAGATCGACTGCACTGCCTTGGGACTACTATACGGATTGCAACGAACATCACCGCCCATCAATCCAATCATTCTTTCCCTCAACGCAGCAAAACTAACGCACTTCACCGCCGCCGTCCTGAAGACCGTCTTCATCTCACGAGACCTAAAAAGAGCGAGATACTTTCTCCAATAGTCTCCGTCAGGACGAAATGGGCCGCCCGACCAGGTGTCTACCCGAGATTCGCCACGTCGCGACTTTGCGCTCGCCAGCTCACTGGTCCAGCCGGTTTGCCTCATGCATCTCGCGTTTATACCTCAGGCATGCTAACACACAGCACAGGGTCCCCGTTGGCAGCCCACGGTATACGGTATGCGCAACCAATGGCGTTGCCGTCGCATTTCGTGACGTCTGGCGGATGGAGCGCCCCGCCTAGCGATGCCGGATGCAAGTGCTATGTATGGCTGGCCCTCGTGGCATCTCCCGCCACGGACGCTGCTGCGCGGACGGATCCAGATGCATCATTCGGCGCCTGCATGCAACGGCCGCCCCGCGGAGATTTCAACTTAGCCTTTCCGCTCCAGATCCTATTAACGGCCACCAAGGTATGATGCGCACACGCTGCTTAAGTTATGCCTGGTTAGGTAGCGGCCCACTTCTTAAATTCTTCCATTCGTTCGAGGCGCATTCTTCACCCTAGCTGCTCGGAGCTAGCTGGTAGCCGCTTCCGTCTTCTTCTGCGTCTGCGCCTGCTTCTGCTTCTGCTTCTGCTTCTGCTTCTGCTTCTGCTTCTGCTTCTGCTTCTATTCCTCCTTGCTCTGCAGCCTGCATACGAAGTACATAGTCCCCTCCCTCCTTCGTCCACACCTCCCGCCTCGATCCCCCGATCCCCGCACTACGGGTGCTCTTTCTCACCTTGGCTCATCCCGCTCCGTCTCCTTCGCTCCCGCCAATCCAAGGTCCAGGCACTTATGCAGACGGATGGAGCTCTTCTGGACACCCCACGCATGCGTGGGTGGGTGGCCGGAGCGCCGTGCTTCGCTTCCTCTCCTCTTGGAGCCTAAGCTCCCGCCCTGTCCGGCCCGGTCCGTCGTGGGCTGGGTGCAGGCGTGGTGGGCGGAAGCCGAGGCCGTGAGTGGGCGGAATGGGCGGGCAGGCGGGGCGCGAAGCGGGAGGGAGTAGGCAAATGTGTTGGCCGAGAGTTGAGAGGAGTGAGGTGGGTGAGAAGGGGCGGAGGGTTTGGCACCGTTGGTGGAGCGGAGCGGCCAGTTTGTGTCTTTCGTAGCCTTAGTCCTATTTCCAGACACTAGACTGTCTATTGATGAGAAGGTAGAGGTGAGGAGCTGGTTGGGTGAATGATATGAGGCGCGAAGAGTAAGTGTACGACTTAGTAGTGAACAGCTCGCAGGTTGAGAGCAAGGCGTTCGCTCTTCTTGTGTCTCAGTTTGCGAGCGAAGATTAGACGTTAGTTCTCTCAACTGCACTAGCTTGGGCGGCTAGATCAGTAAAGTGCCCGAGTGGGCGTGTCTTCAACTTCACTTATGAGTTGGCAGTTCGGTCGCCGACGTGGCAGTTCATTGGATGCCTGCGTCCTGGGAACTGGATGTCACTTAGGGAAATGATAGTGTCTGGGAATTGGCCTTGCGGGACGCCAGTGCTACGTGTCAGGATTGAAGGAACGACTCAGACTATTTAGTAGATGGCCACATATAAGGGTGGTGCGGTTCAAGGCCTCGAATAGTGTCGTGTTGTGAAGGGATGAATTGGAAGGAACTATTCCTGGCTATCAGTAGACATTTTAATCCGAAGGTCCACACCTTACTGGTAGGTCTACTAATGCGTCTAGCCCAGTCTAATATCAGTAAGTTGGCAACTGTATTTGATGTTGGCATCTATTTTGTGATAGAACGACCGCTGGTAGAGGATAAAACAGCTAGTTAAAGTTTGTAAACTAAAACATGCTACGTATTAAAATGCTACAGTAAATCGCTTAGAGACGCAAAACTTCTGACGTAGTACTGTACTACAAAGTTGCGGCCCATGCGTTATTCACATTACTACAAGGTTGTGGTCCAGCATAACACTGCGGAATTCGCCGGGAAGAAAGCGGATTTATGTTCTACCGAAAAATTCTATCCACGTGAGAGTGACCATGTCATCGATGAATCAATTCCACAGACGCGACTAACTTGCATCAAGCACCATGTCTTTGTCCGACGTATACATTGGCAGCCGCCAAAGCCTGACTTACTTCTGTCAAATTTCGAGAAGAGATGCCACATTGCCAAACAGCAACCATTTCTCGATGAGGGGTCTATGCACGATACTGCAAGCTCTTGCGCCTGGCGAAACTTCCGTCGGCCTCGGCTGGGGCATTTTGAGCACCAGGGAAGGATCAACTTTACGGAGCTGCTAGGCTATGGGCTAGACGGCATTGTCTGGAAGATAAATGTCGACGATTGCGCCTATGCACTCAAAGTTGTAGGTTTCTGTGCACTTGTTTTTGCGGGGACAGTTAGCTAACGATGAAGTTCTGGGATAATCACCCTCCGAAGGACACACGATACTGGGCGGTCCAGCGGGAATGCCAAAATGCCAGCCTCCTCGAGAAAATGCGATTCGCGATCGAGAATTCTTCCGAATCTATTTGGTTACATCCACAACCGAAGACATTCCGCGATGCGCTTCTTAGTCTTCATGCCTTCTCCGACGAGGGTCGTAGCCGGCAGTTATATCGAAACACGCCTGGCGCGATTCAATACAACACTGCCCCTCATCTGAGGAAATGCTATGGCTGGATAATGATAAGTGGTAAGGAGCTCTGCGCGCTGCCTTCGAAGGTGAGGACCCTGGAAGCACAAGTGGATGGCGTTGTGCGAGAGATTTCGCCGAAGGAAGATTATCACGCTATTGCGTATGAATACGTGCCCAACATTAGATGTACACTGTCTACTGAGATCATGCAAGCGCAGCTGGATTTTTTTGGCTCGCCGGGTTCTGCTTGGTACCGCTGCGAGTGGAGAATTGGAAAGGTACCGGAATCTTGGTGGATATGGCGGATCTTATATGCCCTTGGCATGCCGCATGGTTTCCAAGTCTTTACAGACAAAGACATGCAAGAGAGGTGGCACAGGAATCACAAATTTACGATACATTGTCGACTGACATAACCTAACATAAAGCAATTGATCTGATATAGGAAAGTCAACCTCGTAGCTTGAACAACACCCTCTTCCTCGATTTTTCGATTTCTTCAGGGATTGCTGGACAATGTCGAAAATCAGCAAGGAAGCGGCGAGACATAGGAATAGCGAACCTATCAATCAAAGGTGTTCACCTCAGAAAGTCGCTAGCCCTTGCCACTGCAGGTCGGACACGGAATACCCTTGACGGATCCGTTACCACGGCAAGTTCACAGCAATTCATACGGTGCCTGGTGCCGTAGCAGATATTAGAAACTGCGGGTTGTAAAATAGCGTCAAGACGGAGGATGGACAACAGACGAAGTGGAAACGAAAAACTAAATACGTTACAGGGACCAAACACATGTTGACTAATCGGTCAGTGTTGCTGCCCGTCACAGTAGGCAGGGTACGAACACTTCTTCGCAACCCATGGAACGCTCAATGTGTTCTACCATCGTGAAGCATCCAAAAGTGCACTTGCTCGGCTATTTTTCAAACGAAGGATGATCTGGAAAGACACCTGGACGAGAATGCCGAGCAACGGCGAGTCAGTTTAATGAGAACGTTGTTGTCCCTTACTGATCTAAGTACAACTATTTCCAAGAGCAATTGATCTGAGATTTGCAAGCCGAAGCACGAAGATACCAAGCTCATGCGAGAGCTAGTGATGTGACTTTCTCCGATAGCGAACATCATTCCAACAATCACAACGGAGGGCCTGCAAGTACGGATCGCAGCAGCCTGCCAAATCAACATATTTTCCCGTCTTGTTCGCGCTCGAAACAGTTCACGACGAAGTAGAAACTCCGTCGGCATTTTGAGCAACGTACTTGACCCCGGTTCAGGGACAGAGGAGAAGCTAATATTAGAGTTATGCAGACGTCGAGTGTCAGGAAGTTTGTGTGTGCTGTTCGAAAGTGTTTAGATACGTTCGAGAGTTCCAATGACGCGCAGAGAAGTGTACCGATAAAAGCAAGAGGAAGATAACGCATATGTAACAGACATGCGACACAATGCGCGAATTTTCCAACAGGCAACTTCACACTGCGCTGGGCAAGAGTCAGAACCGGTCATGGGACGAAGCAAAAATGGACGCCAGCGAGTTAGGTGTAGAAGTCAAAGCCAACAGACACAATCTTGACGTCTCATAGCAAGTGAAGATTCATCACCACCTTGTTGACAAAGTCTCAGAGGCCCTGACCACAGACATGTTGACATACAAGCCATCTGTGAACGGCATTGGGTCTTGCTTGACGGGAGGTTCTGAAGAGACGATGAGCCTGAGTCCGATACAACAGCACGACTCAATCTCAGGCTTGTCAACGGAAGCTATAGATGATAACACTCCGTCTCTGGATTTACTGGAAAGTTTCGATGCATCTCTGATGCATATCATGAACGGTGTCCATGTACTTATGAATCCGTGGATTATGGATGGGTATGATGGCAATGCCACTAGCAATGATGTTGCTATGTATCATTTTTTATAACGCTATGCGTTCCTCCCCAGTATCTCCCACCTGAAATGTGAAATTCAGGCCTATCTTCGTATTTATGCTCTTGATTTCTGCCACTTTGTCTTTGAGTGTTATAGAAACCGGAAGAACTATCTTGGCCTAGTTGGCTATTATATCCTCTGTTGCAAATAGGAAGGTGATTGCGTATCCTTGCTTGATTTTGAAGCCGAGTCGAGCATCGAGAATGACTCTTTGATGTTATTAGAATGCGAAACAACAAAGTAACTGTGCAACTTACAAGCCTCCTATTAGGACTGAGGTGATGATGCCAAGATATGGTTACTAGATAGGGTTAGCGAGGGAATAGCAGGTCTAGCTCAGCGTATATAATATAAAAAGGAGATTGAACAGAGAAATTAATACCCTAGCGATTAGTTTCTATTTAGGCCTACGAAGTGCCTGCTTTCCTTAGAAATTAATTATTAAGTATTTATTGTAAGATTTACATGATTACTACCTCTCTAAGACCCTGCGTTTCGCCTGCGTAACGCTTGGGCCTAATACCTCCATCTACAAAATTCATCGTTTCCGCTTTGAATCCAACACGATGTAGCTCTAGCAATGAGATCTCATATAATGATCTCAACCCCTTTGTCACGTTCAATGCGTACAGGTGCAAACCAATGTAGTAATCGACTTGTGAACCCCTAGATCACACGTGTGCTATCAAAACTTTTCGGCCAGCTTTGTATCCACCCCGCCTAAAGCATTCAACATAGTAGAGATATTCTTCGTATCGGAGCCAGTATCCAAGGACACATCGGTCAAACGAGGCTTCGAGGAAGGACTGAACGCGCTGTGATATCTTAGCTTCTGAAATAACGTGTGTGATACCGCACGTACAGAATCGAAGGCGAAGTCAGCCAAGTCTAATCCATATCCCGTGAATATCCACCAGCGTGGGCGATGATATCAATAGTATTACGTAAAGCGATAGACAGCCGATCGACACTTTGACCGACAGCTATCATCGACCACCCTGATATCCACAACTCGTTTTCTTTCTCCTTTTTTTTTTTTATTAAGCTGGAATTGAGAGCTATCGCATGCAGAGCAGTCGACTGATATTGTCGCAGCATGCTTCTGCTATCAAAGCAAGCATCGGGAATGCCAAATGGATGATCTCTAGCTCTCAGACTCAGATTCTTTTACTCAATGCCTCAAACCGTTCTCGACGTTCTTGTACAGTCGAATCCTGAATTCAACTCCAGCTCGGTACCGGGTGGCCAGAACACCTCTAGCCGAGATTGGATACCAGTGACGGCATGGCGGCTCTGGAAAGAGTTTACGATCCGAAATCTTCTATCAATCTACGAACAGCCTCTCGGTGCTCGTTTGAGAGATCCTCCCTCAATCGACATGGCATCCGGCTTTGGTCGACAAGTCCGAGATGAACAGAGTATGGACTACTTCTTGGCGAAGTACATGTGGCCGCAAGTGAACGCGGCACTTGTACAAGCTACTTCCATGTTTGACTGGGGAGACGAGCTGTTCTATCTTGGACTAGGGAACTGGTGCCACGGTACTGGGCCACCAGACTATGTAGGCCTGGTCACCAACCACAGGATGGGGCCAGGGAAGTTTTAGAATCTCCCGCCAGGTGACACCAAGCTCTCTATAAAATGGCGACCAGATACGGTACAATCCCAAATCGGTAGCGAAAGACATCAATGGTCCTTACCTCTTTCTTAGGTCAGTACATGGGTCGCTAAGAGGACGAAATTCGTCTATTTTGACGCGCTGGGTTCGTTTCACGTGATATTTCCCGTCGCACCTAAACTCAAGTCCGAAAGCCGTCTTGCTACGTACATTTGGCAATTGAAGGACCTGATCGGATCTTGGCAGTCGCGCTGGGTATGTTTCTGCCTCTTTTGATCCTTGGGAAACATCTTGGCGATAAACTCTGCCTTCACCTTGCTGTGTTTGCCGGGGACTTCCCCAGCCTCGAGCCGTTTTTGTTTGTACGACTTGTAGAACCGGACGAGGTAGTATCTTCTACCTGCCCGGGAGAGGACCTTGATTGCGTAGGGGCTTTCTTCCATCCGTTTGTATTGTGTATAGGCGTGCCGCAGTTCTTCGAAGGTCGGGCTTTCGCCGGCACAGACCAGTACAGGTTGATTCTTCAGCGCAAAGCACAGGTTCCACGCATTTTGAAGGTCCTCAAGAGTCCTCCCTCTCTGAACGACCTCTCGTGGGTTATGTTGCAACCAAGACAGCTCGGTCGGCTTCTGTGTGTGATCCGAGTCGACCTTGTTCGCCTTGTTCGCTTTTCGCATCTTTCTCGTTGTGGTCGGGCCTTGTTAGAACTAGCATACCCTAGCCTGCAAGTAGCCAACTTGGCCAGAGGACTGGCACAGGATCGCACTTCAGTGCGATTCTGCTGGCTAGGGACTATATATATGCTAACAGGCCTTGACGCGATGCCGACTTGCCTCACACTGACGTTGATGTTGTCTTGCATGGGAACTTCACTTCGACGGGCCGCCATTGCTGGCAGAGCAACTCCATCCCGGCCAAGGCGCGGCCGCTTTGCCATACAATGTGCATATATTTGCGCGGCCACAATGCCTCAGACCTGGGGCTTCCTGATTCGGTCTACAACAATTGAGCGTCGTCACTGCTAGTTCTGTCGTATTCGCGTACGTTGGACGTATCCGCGTCTCACAAGAATATATTCGGTGGTCAGAATTTAAGCCCTACCTCGCAGACGATGGGATCTCTGAAGGCTCTTTCATCTCATCGGTGGAGGTTTGAGGACAAGAGATATACCATTCGCGCACCAAACCAAGCAAACAAGCGCAGAGATTGGGTTTCCAAAACTCAGTATAGAGTACGTAAATGCAAATTCGTCAACCATCTGCAGTGACAGCCGCAACCACGTGCGTCGGTTTGCCAAGCCTCCCAGCTAAAACCAGGGTCTGTTTAAGAAGCAGCCCAAAATCGACACGGTGTCAAGTAGCCCGACATATATACCACACACAAAAACTTCCGCCGTAGAAATTGCACCGGATCGCTCTCGCGACGGGACATTTTATAAGAGGCGGCTGGTGGTAGTATGTAGTCTCAGCAGTATATCGAGACGCTCGTGCCTGAGGTTTCAGAAATACAACGTACTATGGGTCTATGGCAAAAGTACTTCAGGCGACTCGCCGCACAAACGGTGGAGTCCAGGTAAACTATGGTACCCGGAGTGGTCCGGAGCACTCGCCCCCACGTTGTCCACTTGGATAGAACGGGACGAGGTTAAGTTCAGCCGAGAGCGCGAGAGCGGCGGCATTGGGCCGATGGGGGACCCAAGCACACCGGCCACGGCGAAGGATCTCAGTTGTTTTTAATATATCCTTGGGCGCCCGAGTGCTTGTAGTTCCCAACAACCCAAGCCCTTTTTTTTTTAGGTTGCATTCGCCGTAGGGGCTGAGCTCGAGCAAATGGATATGTTGGAAGAAACCTGCAAGTGGCTGATAAATAGGAAAAAAAAGGAAGAAAGGTTAAAAGGCGCATATGCGCGAAATGCAGCAGCTTAGAAAGACCCAACGATTGCGATTTGACTTTCGTTGCGTACCAACAACAGCCGGCCCATCCTATTTCCGGAGGCCATCAAAGGAAGCTTTAGACGGCGCCGTACTAGACGCATGAACGGTGTTATGTGGGGGAACGACGTCGTACTACGCATGCAGCTGAAGCGGTCGCAGTGTTTGCAGCTGGAGCTACACACCTCTACAAAGCCTAGGGCTTCCGATCTACAATTGCCGACCGCAACCGGCCTGGCCAACCCGACCAAAACGAGTGAAAGCTGCCGAGCTACTCCGTGTCAGGGCCGAGCTTGGCGATCCAAACCAACCGCCTCGAAAGGCATCCGTTCTCTCCCTGCGTTCCTGCAGACTGCGCGCGGCCTGCTACGCGATCGGCCCCCAGCCACCATCCTTCGCGCAGCCTTGGGACCCGAGCGGAAACGCAACGCTGGCACCCATAAATAGGCCGCATGGACAGTCATGGAAAGAGGAGCTGGATGACTGGACAAGTCGCGATGGAATCATCACGGGCGGATGAGCGGGCGGATGGGCGAGTGGATGGGAAATAACCATTGCCGCCGATCCTTCCTTCCTTGGTCCTCCGCCCGCCGGCTCGCCGCCCGCAGAACCGGGAAGCCGGACCAGCCCGTCCAGGACATGCAGCGAAGATAAGCGAGCGACGATCCCCGGCCGCGCGGGCGCTGGACGAACGAATGGCTGTCGGTCGCGGGCCCCAAGGCAGCTGGGGCTTGTTTTTTTGGACGAAGCTTGCAAGGCGTGATTGAGGGTTGTTCTCACCCTCCCCCGGTTGTCGTCGGGCGCCAGTTGCATCTTGGGTACGCTGGGTAGGTAGCTTATGCTGGTGGCTTATGCGTTTGGCGGGTTTGCTGGAGTCCGTCAAAAAGCATTTTGGGCGGGTCCCGGACGAGCCTTGGTTGCTCGTATAGCCGCGGGCAGGTGTGCGCCTTGCTTATCGCTGCTGCTGCGGAGGGGCGGGTATGCAGCGGCGGGACGCAAGCTAAAAAGGGACGCGCGAGCTAAAATGGCATGAGAGGCAGGGAGAGAGAGAGAAAATATTCTAGCCAGGTGGTTTTCTTCCCTTCGCAGAATGAGACTGCGGGGATCGGACGGGATTGTCTAAGACAGAATTTTTGAAGCTGCCAATTTCCCGCGTTTCGACTCCGCACTCTACGTAGTAGGTCGCTCGGGATGAAACTCAATGACGTGTAGGACGCTGACCATAATTCATGGTACTTGTACTCGTGTACAAGTCTATCATGTCACGACCCGTTTCGCTACCGTCTCGCCATTCTTATTGCAGTCCTGCAAGAGGGGCCACGTCTCTATGTGAATATTAATAATGACCGGCCTTGCGGCACCAAACAATATAGACGGAGCAACTCGGAGGCTATCGAAGACACGATTGCCGGGCATGACATTACTAGAGAGACCCAAAACCGACCTGCGGCATCCGATTACCGTTTGCTGAGGTTGAGTTGTCGGCGGCTAGTAAGCAACAGGTAGGTTGTCCATTTGTGGGCGACGTTCATGCGAAAAGCCTGCCTTACGCAAGGCCGATCCTGATGATGTTCGCCCGGGGGGAGGGGGGGACGCAGGCGATCAGGTGCACAACCCCGCGACTAAGTCCATGGCGTATCTTTGGCTGGGGCCCGCCCAGCACTTCGTTTCCCTCCGTTTTCCCTTTATGAATCCGACCGGACATGGTGTCCCGCTGGGCCGCCCCGGAGGGGGACGCTTCGGCCAGGATCCAAGGGAGACGGGAGCCCGGTGCAAGGCGTGCGGGCGCCCCGGTACAGTTATTTGAAATTTTCAAGCTACGACGGTTGAACAGGTAGCTCTGGAACCCGTAGCAGGTGCGTGTTCGTCGCGTCCCGAGTGCAGCTTCGCCGCACCAAGTACAGTGGCTGTATACATGGGACCGGAGTGCCACGACCAGCCGCCCACTCCGCAGAGGCGACGGAAATGCACCTACCTTATCTGGCGCGGGAAGCGGGGGCCACGCCTCTACATACGAGCGTGGAAGGCGGCCGGCGTACCGTACCAGGACGTGCTGCAACGCTTGAACGCCCGTTCTTCAACTGCGCGGGCCCGCCCTTGCCACAGACGAGGCGTTTCTGCCCCGCCCGTGACCAACCCGCCCGCTACCGCCCGCCCGCTGGAGTCAGTTCGGCAATGCACGCTCCCGGCACAAGGGCGAATATTGTGGGGGAGCGATGGATGCAGCAGATTTCCGGTGGCCTGCTCTTCTTATCACGAGCGCGGGGCTGACCAGCGGGCGCGGCGGGGACCGTCTCCACCGCCCGGCGCCATGTACCCTATCGCTGTCGGAGCCCGTTGCACGCCGGCCCGCGGCCGTCTGGTCCTAAGACATAGCATGTATACATACATGATACGGTATCAGCCTTTGCCCGAGGCATGTCGCCCCACCATCGCGGTGCTCGCGGGGGCTCTCGCCCGAGCGTGACTTGGACGCGGTGCAGGTACATGGACAGGCGGAGGCGGGCGGAGTTAAGTGGGCGCGGTCGTGGGCGGCGTGGTGCCCGCCCGCAAAATTTATGGTTTCGGAAGGTGCGGGTTCGGCGGGCGATTGGCACGGTTGCATGGATTGTGGATGCGCCGCCCGTGGTTGCCAGGCCCGCTGCCTTGGCATGCGCAGCGACCGGCGCCTCCGGTTCGGCCGCTGGCCGTGGTACTTTGCCGTGCTCTCCGCCGCCTTCCCACAACTCCTTCTTCGCCCTCACGGCACCTGGCACAATCTTGCCCTGCCCGCTGCTGCGCCTGAATATCCTCCGCGCGGCGCCCCCCTTCTGTCTTCTGGAGGAGTGGCGGTTGCCTCTGCATTACAACCTATATCTCTGACGAGCGCCTTTGGACCCTTTGGCCATCCGCTTCCGGGCGTGCTGCCTTTCCGCACTGGCCTCTCCGTCAGCTATGTTGCCATGAATATATCTGAAGCGCACACGATAACAAACGCGACCTCTTCTTCCTCCACGCCAGCATGGCCGCCGCCGCCTTTTCTCCGCCGCCCTCCCGCTCTCACTACGGCCGCTCGCCAGGTCCGCCCCGTCCACTGCCACTCCAGACCCACGGCAAGCTCCACAAGCGCGGCCACTCTGCCTCATCAATGCACAGCCCCATGAGCCCACCCATCTCGGAGCACCGGCCCAGTTTCGACTTCGGCCGGCGCACCGGAACGCCCATCATGTCGACGCACGAGGAGGATGAATACAACGAAGGCGGCAGCAGCGGTGCCCGAAAGCCCCATCATCGCCGCATGCGACGCCACGGCAGCGCTCCCGAAGACGATCCTAATTACCTCCCGACCTCGCCGATCTCGCCCGTCACGTCGCCCGGCATGAAGATAAAGCCGTACCTGCGAAAGCTGTCGAGCAAGGATAGCGGCATGGCGAGCAACACGGTGGACCTGTCGCTGCCGGCGGCCGAGAACGCCAGTCTTGCTGGCTTGGGCATCCAGGACAGCGGTAACCGCTCCGCGTCGGACGTCACCTTCGCCCACGCCCCCGGGCGTCGCGGGACTTCATCTTCGTCCGCCGCCGCCGGAGGTGGCCATACCCGACATGGCCGGTCCGCAAGCAACACGTCGCAGTTTTCGACGTCGAGCCTTCAGCGCCCGACGGCGCCGTACGCGCATCCGATGCGTCCAACGCCACGCCCTTACACGCCGCCCATCGCGCCGCAGTCGTCGTACTCGAACTCTATCGGCGGCAGCGAGCATTCCGGCGAAGCCGGTGACCCCCTCACTGAAGATGAGCTACGCCTTCGCAGCCAGTTTCCCGTCAGACACTCCGGCGGCTCCGTGTCGTCAACGCCACCAAACGGCCGCGGCGTGCCCTTGTACATCCAGACGGGCGCAACGGCTACGGGCTCCTCGTCGCGCATCTTCGGTACGGCAAGTAACAGCTTCAACACCACGACGAACCGCTCGCAGACAAGCCTGTCCCTCACTCTCGGCTCGCCCGTCGCCACCGTCGCCACCGCCAGCGGCGGCAACACCAACACCAACCGGAACCGACGCGACACGGTGCGGTCCAACGAGACGGGCATAACCGCGGCAACGTCGCCGTCGTCGCGCACGTCGATGGACCGCGCCTTCGGCTTCCTACGCGGCACCGCGGGCCGCGGCGGCGACGACGACGCGCCTGAGGACCCTGCCGAGCGCGCGGCGAACATCCAGGCCGCGCGTCAGGCCTACCGCGAGCGCGAGGCAGCCAAGGAGCGCAAGGCCGAGAAGGAGGCCCTGCGCCAACTCGAGCGCGAGCACCAGCGGCACGCGCGCCAGCTCGAGCGCGAGCGCCGCCGCGAGGAGCTGCGCGAGAAGAAGCGCGCCGGGCAGGCTGCCGGCGGGGCCGCGGCGCGCGATCGGTCGAGGAGCGGCGGCAGCGGTGGCGGTGGCGGCGCCACGAACGAGAAGGCCCTGGTGGAGGAGTCGGACGCGGTCGCCGGAAGGGAGTACTCGCGCTTCGCGCCCGCGCACGCGCTCGCGTTGCCGTCGCTGTCGGCGCCGCCGTTGGCGGCGGACGAGGGGGTGCCGGTAGGGGCCGCGACGAGGCGGCAGCGCGAGCGCCACGGGAGCAGCGGCGGGAGGTGGATGGGGTTCGTGGCGTGGTTCAAGACGAGGTTGCTGAGGTTGAGCAGGCGGTTGCGGCTTTCTTAGTTTCTAAGAACCTCTTTTTTTTTTTTTTTTGCTCTTTTCAATTCGAGGGGATTTTTGCAAGAATCACGGCGTTCTTCTTTTGCTCTTTATGGGGCGTACTCCCTCTCCTGTGGATATGGCTCTTGGTTTTACGGGGGTTTCACGGGGGTTTCAGTTCGCCAACGACTACGGTCACGCTGCTCTTCAGCTTTGTTCATTTCTTGCTCTAGCACACGGCTCGTTTCGCGGCATAGAACTGCCTTGGGGCAGGTTGGCTCTACAGTTCATTATTTCTACGCTCCATTTGGCTTTTGCTTTTCCTTTTTGAGGCGCGGCTTGAGTGGCCGCTTTGGCTTATTTGCATCACTCTTCGAATTTACGAGATATGCCTTCGCACAAACATTTACTTTCTCTCTCCCGCCGGTCGTTGCTGAGCGCAGGGCTGAGGCTTCTTTTGATCTGCTCTTCTGGGTTTCGCGGCTAGCTTTGCGCTTCTTTTGGTGACGTTGGTTCTTTCGGTTTCGGGGGAAACTTGCTTTTCGGGGATTGGCGTCTTCATTTGAGACGGTGTTTTTTGATCATGTTCTTGGATTTTTCGACGACGAAGCGCGTCTACGGATTTCTTTGCCCCAGGCGCTTAGGTGGGATACGTTCGTCCTTGCGTTTGGATCATATGGGCATCCATATTTGGATCATTATTTTTCCAATCCTATGCTTTGCTTTGCTTGCTCGCTACGTCGCGCTGCGTTTTTCGTTCTCCAGCTCCGTCGTATCCTCGCCTTCTATATCGCTCGACGCAACTCAGATGATGAATTCCAAGCAATGAATCGAACTTTTCCGCCCATTTTGCGTTAGTCTCCGCTCTGCAAGAGGGCCGTGCGGACGTGAAATTATTTTTCGATAGGGAAGAGTCTTCATCTCTTGGCCTGCCTCCATGGCGTTCGTAAACATGAAGCATGGTGGTGTGACACAATATCCACCTCGATCACACTCGCTATCGCCCATGAAACTCCATGTGCTTGCCCAGCTTTTAAAAGAAGTCCAGGCCACTCATGGAATTTCGACATTCCTACGACAAGACCTCGGTGCCGTACCGGTAGCCAATCGTCCAGTCCCACTGCTCGCCAGGTCGCGCCTTGGCCCAATGATATCTACAACGAGTCTGCACTCTGCAGGCGGAGAGCCAGACCCTTCTCGCCGGGCGGTCCCCGCAGGACGCTGCTGCGGGCGTCGCGTTCCCCGATGAGGCATGGCGCTCGGCTGGCTCCGATCGCTCGGGGCGGTCGTCCGTGCGGGTTTGCTTCTGCGGGCAGTCCGGCGGAGATGGCTCGGGCCGAGTCTGCGGCGCTGGTTGGCTTCGTCGACGGGGCTTGCTGGGAAGCTCGTCTCCGCTTCTCATCGTGCCTACAACGTACATATACCCTCGGATCTCGTTCTCCCATCGCCCGGACCGCTGCCGCCATCGTCTCTACCTCGCGCCCTTCAATCATGCTGGGCCGCTAAGGGGCCTCTGGTCAAAGCTCTTTCCTTCAGCCCGTCGCAATTGATCGGGAGCGCGCGTCCGCCATCCGGCCGCCAGCACCCTGACGACACACGGCCATGTCGCGCCCCGTCGTATCCGCCTTCTCGCGACTCCCGGCGCCGCTCGCACGCGCGCGGCAGCAGCTCGGTCCGCGATGCGGCAGTAGCAATGCGGCGGCCCACGGGCTGCCGGGCGCGCGGCTAGCAGCGGTCGCGCAGCGCGGCGCGTCGCGGCCGTTCCTGCGCGAGTACGCGAGCGGGTCGAAGAACGGCGGCGAGGAGCCGGCGGGGCCGGCGGCCAAGAAGGGCCCGAACGAACCCCCCGAAGAGCCGACGTTCAGGGAGCAGCTGTTTACGAGCACGACGGAGCGGGTGAGGCGCGAGAAGGAGTTCCGGAGGCAGTTCAATCCGGAGGAGGGCGGGGCGGCGGAGTGGGCCGACTTTGACGGGCGGAAGAAGAGTCTGTCGACTATGATGGGTGCGTCCTTTCCAACGCCACGAGGGAAACGCTGTCCCTTCGAGTGGTAGGGGTCGAACTAACCGTCGACACTTCGCCAGGCCTCGTCGCCTTCATGTTCTTCGGCTGGTTCCTGGGCCGCGCGAACCCCTCGGACCCTAAGCCGGACTCCACGGCGCCCCTCGATACGGTCAAGCCGCCGCAGCATAACGTATCGCAGTCCAATATGCAGGCGGCCTGGGTCGACTTCTGCGACATCGTGGGCGCGGAGAACGTGTCGACGTCGGCCGACGACGCCCACGCCCACGCCGGTTCGGACTGGTCCTCGCACGACAACCCGGCCAGCGAGGTGCCCTTCGCCGTCGTGCGCCCGTCTACCACGGAGCAAGTCTCTAGGCTCATGAAGGTGTGCCATATCAGGCGGATCCCGGTGACGGCGTACTCTGGGGGCACGTCGCTGGAGGGCCACTTCGCGGCGACGCGTGGGGGCGTGTGCATCGACTTCTGCCACATGGACAAGGTGGTGGCGCTGCACAAGGAGGACCTGGACGTGGTGGTGCAGCCGGCGGTCGGCTGGGAGCACCTGAACGAGGAGCTGGCCGAGCACGGCCTCTTCTTCCCACCGGACCCGGGCCCCGGCGCCATGATCGGCGGAATGGTCGGCACGGGTTGCTCGGGCACCAACGCCTACCGCTACGGCACGATGCGCGAGTGGGTGCTCAGCCTCACCGTGGTGCTGGCCGACGGCACTGTCATCCGCACGCGCCAGCGGCCCCGCAAGAGCTCCGCCGGCTACGACCTCACGCGCGCCTTCATCGGCTCCGAGGGCACCCTCGGTCTTGTCACCGAGGCCACGCTCAAGGTGACGCCGCGGCCGGCCAGCACCAGCGTCGCTGTGTGCGCCTTCCCCTCGGTCCGCCACGCCGCCGACTGCGTCTACCGCGTCGTCGGCGCGGGGGTCCCCATCGCCGCCGTCGAGATCCTCGACGACGAGCAGATGCGCTGCATCAACCAGGCGGGCGCCACGCGGCGCCACTGGGCCCAGTCGCCCACGCTCTTCTTCAAGTTCGCCGGCACGCCGCAGAGCGTGAAGGAGCACGTGGCCATGGTGCAGCGGCTGGCGAAAGGGGCGGGCAGCAAGAGTTTCGAGTTCGCGAGGAGCGACGCGGAGGCGGAGGAGCTGTGGAGCGCCAGGAAGGACGCGCTGTGGAGTGTCATGGCGCAGAAGAGGAGCCATGAGGATCGCATGTGGACGACGGACGTGGCGGTGCCCATCAGCAAGTTGCCGACGATCGTAGAGGAGACGAAGAGGGATATGAAGGAGAGCGGACTGATGGGGACCATTGTAGGACATGTGGGGGATGGGAACTTTCACTGTGGGTTTTCCCCCCTTCGTCTGCTGTGCTTGCATAGATATGCTGGGGATCGGGTGCGCTGATGCAGCCCTGAACAGCGATCCTCATCTACAACGAAAAGGAACGCCACACGGCCGAAGAGGTCGTGCATCGCATGGTCAAGCGAGCCATAGAGCTCGAGGGCACGGCGACCGGTGAGCACGGCGTGGGCTTGGTCAAGCGCGACTATCTCGAGCATGAGGTCGGCTTGGCTACGGTGGACGCGATGCGCAAAGTGAGTGGAAAAACATCCCGTGCCCGAATTTAATTAGGGGGGACAATGCTGATATCGACCTCTGCTGGTTTTCTGCTAGCTTAAATTGGCGTTCGATCCTCTCTGCTTGCTTAACTGCGACAAGATTGTGCGAATGGAACCGCCGAAGAAAGGTGAGGTGCAGGAATGGTAGGTTGTAGGTCAGTTCGTAATTGTGTAGGAGCCCTAGAAGCTGTATATGGGACGTGATTGTGAGCATGGTGTACCCGGCAAATAGTTAGTACTTGGTCCAATCGAATAAACTTCGTACCCCGTCTACTATCTCGCTCATCGTGTGAAGGTTTCTATTATATGCGTTATAAGAAGTTGTATTTATTCTAGTATTTGTGGTGTCTTCTATCAGCTGAAGGGCATAACATGCTATGCGTGACAATAAAAGTAGTCAACTAGTCCACCGCCCTTTAAATCAGCGCACAAAGACCAAGGTTTCAGACCTCAGTTATACTCGTGGTCTGTGCCCTCACCACCTACTGGAGGATTTGCTGGCCATTTTAAATGACTAGACGAGCGGCTGGAACTCTTGCTGGCTAACCTAAAAGACAGAGCCTATCGATATCCTGGCCGACAAAGCTACAGACTGCTCGCATTATTCCTCTTTGGCAAGGAAACAGTGCAGCTAAACCAGAGTGTATAGGACGTAACTCCAGCAGAATCTGACTTTGAACCAGCTTCCGCACATAACAAGCTTCAGTGGCTCGAATATTCTAAAGCTACTTGACGGGGCTAGGAGTTCGAGGATGCCGAGAATAAGCGGTGCAACTACAACAATCCGAGTGTCACCATATACTGCAGGGTCCCGAAACATTTGATATCCAGCATCCTCTCCCTTGAAACATGCAAAGGTGTGCTATCCAACACGATCAGGTCATCACGGTTGAGAATTGGGTCCTTGCATACGAGCTGAAAGGACCTGATGATACCCAAGATAGCATCCATTGACACACGTCCAGCACCGCAGCCGCACCGACAAACAATCCATCTAGCACCGATCCACCATACACACAAGGCCTGTCACTCACTTTCCGTACGCAAGCTGCACGTATCAAATATGCACAAGAGGTGAAAGCACTTCATTTGAGCTAACCGGACAACGCAAGCCCATCCATCTCTCGCCATCCCAGCGCGCCCCCGGGCTCTCCATTCCCATACCTAACTAGCAAAAAGAAACAAGTGAAGTTTTTTGGTGGGTGTGCTTTTTTATCACGCCCTTCATTTTCTCAAGGGAATAAAACAAGAAGAAAGAAGGGAAAGGTAAAGGCCGAGAGATCGAGACAAAATGGAAAGAAGAGGAAAGACAAAAAATGACCGTTCCTATAGGCCAGTATTACCGCGCCTCTTTTCCCGCGCCCTTTCCTTGTAGTTACTCAAAAAAAAAAAAAAAAAAAAGAAAGAAGGGGAAAACACATTCAAACCAAGAAAAACAAAAGCCCTCAACACTTGGAACACCTGTCTATGGGGGTAGTAGTAGTGTAGTCTCGGCAACCGCTGTCGAAAAAAAGAATAAAAAGCACCAAACTTTTATATCTGCGCGCAACCAACAAGTTAATAAACAGTAGTGGGCAAACGAGGTAAACCCCAGTAACAGGGACCACGGATATAGAAAATAATGACAGAGAAACCAATAACAAAGTAGTTTAGGGTGACTTAGTTTTGAGAAGAGAGCAAATATAGGACCTACCAGCCCGCCTGAAAAGGTCGAGCAGCGGAAGTCGCCGTTGGCAGCCGCTCTGCTAGGGCAAGAAAGCGAGCACACCACCCCGTATGCATAATCGTATCGACAATCTCGAAAGATAAAGCAACGAAGGGACGCGACCAACAAAATCCAGGGTAAGGTGCATCGCGAGCCATAGCCCAGAACGACACGTGATCTCGCCACGCGCCATTACCGCGAGTCCCGATCCGATGGATGAGGTTCCCGTCCGCTTCCACTCCGAAGGGATGATAATATCACGTCCGTTAATGGTACGGCCGTCAGGGAAAAAGCCGGAAAGAAAGAACCTTTCAATACCAAAAAAGGATCAGAAAGCATTAAGGGCGAAAAAAGTAAAAAAAAAAAAAAAGGAAAAAGACAATCTACAAGTCCCAATGATTATCCGATCGCAAAGAAGCCCAACCCGAAGCAAAGGAAAAAGAAACAAAAATGGAAAGGGAACCGTTGAAAGAGGAACCGATCGGCCCCCTTGTATCGTCAAAAAACCCCAGGCGTATCCTGCAAATCGAGCAAGCCCGCGCCCGCAACGTTGATATTTGCCGGGTTGAGCTTCAAGTCCGGGTTGCACGGCGGCGAGTGCTGGCGGTGGTACTTGAGGCCGTTAAGGTTCTTGTAGCGCTTGCCGCAGACATCGCAGCGATAGGGCTTCTCCTTCTCCATGCCGACGGTGCCCGGGTACGGGATGGACGTGACGGGGTCCACGATGCTGAACGTGCCGTCCTCGTTCTCCTTGAGCTGCTGGTTCTGGTGGCCGTGCTGCTTGCCCCAAAGGAAAGAGGGGCTTAATTAGCATTTATTCGTCTTCTCCGCAGCAAGTGGAGGTTAGGGAAAGGGGAAGTAACTCACCTGCTTGTGATACTTCAGCCCGTTTTGATTCTTGTACGCCTTCTCGCACCCGATGACCGGACACCTGAATGGCTTGACCTCCTGCTGGAAGCCGCCCATGGCCAGCGCCGCATTGTGCATCTGCTGCAGCTGCAGCCTGCGGGCCAGATCCTGGTCGTTACCGGGAAGCTGCCCGCTCTGGATCGCTTGCTGGAGCTGCTGCTGATGCGTAAGGTTCCCGGCACCACCGGCGCGGGCGCCACCGCCGGCTCCACCACCTTGCCGCTGCGTCGGCGCCGTCTTGCTGTTGGCGAACAATCGCCGGCCCGGCTCGTCGATGGTCAGGTTCGCCATGTCGCCCGAAGTGCCCATGTCCATGTTCCATCGGCCCGCGCCACCCGGCCCGCCGCTGTCCTGCATCATTTGGTCCCCCATGTCCATCGAGAGGCCGTGCATGCCGCTCATGTCCTGGTCCATGCCCGCGCCAGCCGACGTAGGATCTCGCTGGCCGCTCACTGTCGTCTGGAGCGGCTGCGCGTTGAGTGTCGGCGTGTTGACGGAAGATACCATAGGGTTTTGGCTGAGGGTTTGGTGGCCGGCGGACGGCGTTGTCGGCGTCGATGTGCGGAGACCTTGGTGTTGCATAGCGGCGCTAACGTTGACATTGAGCGGAGTCATGCGTTGGCCCGGTTGCTGTGATGTCTGGTCGAACATGCTGCCGCTTGCACCACCAGCACCACCGCCCTGCTGGTTCGGGTATTGTTGCTGTTGCGGCGTCGGCGGCTCGTGGTCGTCGAGTTCCATGTCTTCGAGTGAGTCCATGTCCTGCACTGTCGGCAGTTGAGAACGGGTGTTGTTGCTGCCGTGCGCAGCATGGTGGCTGGTGGGAGCATTCATTTGCTGGAAAGGGTTGCTGCTGAAGCCTCGTTGCTGATGAGCCCCCGGGGCACCTTGGGCAAAGGCTTGAGGATCCATGCCGGAAGTTACGGATGGACCGGCGGCATTCTTGCCGGAGTTGGGGCCGAGGCCCCCCTGGCTGGACTGGGAGAGGCGTTGTAGTATCGACTGGGCGGGGGCTTGGGCGTGGGCTTCTTCGTAGTGTTGTAGCAAGGCGTGCAGGGATTCGAGGGTCATGCCACAACATGAAAAGTCTTTCATGAAGTTGGCTTCAAGTTTTGGGAGGTACGAGGACGAGTGGAAGGATGGTGACTGGTGGAAGGCGTATGGTGATGATCCGGTCATAATGATGCTGTCATTGGAGGTTAGGGCCCTACTTAGAAAAACACAAGATGAGACGAGACGAATCGGTTCCTGAACTAAAAAAAAAAAAAAAAAATGAGAAACCCAAATACTGTAGGCCAATTGGCCCACACTTGTGCACAACATAAAAAGCGAAAACAATGTGGACCGATATGAATTGTGAGCCACTAGACACTGAGCCTAAACTAAACGGTCGCCTACCAAAAGGAAGCGAGCTTGGGCGTTACACATGACGTTGTCGGTCAACATGCAGAACAGCTCACAAAACATATAGGACCGGCTGGGGGGGGATTTCAGACGAGATCAAAAAGATTGTTCCAGACACGCACAACAAACCCCACACCACTCACCGCGAAACAGATATCTGAAGCGAACAAAGGGGTATGAAAGCGAGAAAGGAGACGAGGAACAAAAAAAAAAAAAAAGGAAAGGCCCCACTTACTCATCTCGAACCCAACTCCCCACACTCACCCCACCCCAACTCATGCCGCCCATCATGCTCCCCGTATTACTCTCTCGCCGTTGCCTGCTATCCCTGCCCAGAATCGGGCGCGCGCCGGAGCCGTAAAACGAGCCCGTGAGGCCATTACTTATGGAGTCGTTCCTGCCGGAGCCGCTATTGCCGCCGGCGCCGAACGCGCCGCTCGCTCCTCCTCCTCCGCCGACGCTGAGCCGGCCCTCGCTGCCCGACTGGCCCCGCGAACCGATGCCGCCGCCGGCACCGCCGCCGGTAAAGTCGACGGCGGGCTGCAGGCCGGCTTCTTGGATGGCCGACGTCAGGTTCGAGCGCGGCGAGGCGGAGCTGATGCGCTGGGGCCCGCCCGAGGCCGACGACATGTCGATCGGGGACGGCGCGTTGGCGGCCATGCTGGAAGTCGTCGCCAAGGGGCCGCAGCCGAGCGCCCACCGGTGGTTGCGCACCGACGCGTGCGGCGACGGGATGCCCGGGCGTGGGTTATTTCGAGGCTGCGGCGGCGATGCAGAGCGGCGGCCGAGGCGCTCGCGATCCTCGTCCTTGTCGTAGGCGTCGACGGCAGTGTCGGCGTCCGGGAACAGGGGGAACGTGTCGATGGTGTCCAAGTAATTATCGTCGGCGACGACGACGGCGTCGGCGTCGTAGGGATGGTGGCGGTGGCGGTGGTGCTGGTGCTGGTTGTGGTGGGCGGCGGGACCTCCGACGACGAACAACGGCGCGCCGGTGTAGTCCGGCTCGGGGCAGTACCAGGAGGGCGACGTTACGGCCGAGGACGATGCCTCGTCGATGTTGGCGACGTGTAGCAACGTCGGTTTAGCGGGCGCTGCCTCGGCTGGCCTGCGCAGCCACGAGAAGAGGGCGGGATCCCTCTCGCCGCGCTTGGTGGTGGTGGCGGAGGTGGTGGCCGGCTGCTGGTGCTGGCGCCGGCCGGCGGTGGTGCTGGTGCTGGTGCTGGTGCTGGTGCTGGTGCTGGTGCTGGTGGTGCTGGTGGTGCCCTTCCTGCCGCTACTGTACTTCAGAGATATCGTCGGTGCTGCGGTCGGCGCTGCCGGTGCGAAGTGCGGCGCCGCGGCCGTCGTCGGCGTGTGCAGCGGGGTGCACTCAATGGTCGATTCGCGCTGCTCGCGGCTTGCGCTGCTGCTGCTGCCGCCGTCGGCGAGGGGCTGCTGCGGCGGCGAAGGGGACAGCTGCGGCGTCTGCGTCGGCTCGGATGGATCCAGCTTCGCGGCTTCTTTCGCTCCGGGCCCGTGGACGCTGGCGCGCTTCTTTTGGAGGGGTAGAGAGACTGGGGGCGCGCGCGTCCGTATGTGTGTGAGCGTAAGAGAGCGTTGTGAGCGATGTGGGCGGGAAGTAACGTGGGTTAGGTTCCCAGGCAGCCCCAGCACACTGCGGCGCGCGAGATCGGGGCGGGATGTGGGCAAGGCGGCGACCTCGGGGACGACTCGGCCGCGGGCAGGCGGCAAGCAGACGCGGGCCCGGGAGGCGGCGAGGGGAGAGCGCAACGAGCTGTGACGGGTCGACGTGACGGGGGACGGACTGCCGGGGCGTTTGTCACGATGCGCGGCTGCCCGAGAACGAAGGAGGTGTAGATGAAGGGGCAAAGGCGGTGACAAGGCGTAAGAGGAGAGAGTTCGCCGCCGTCGGATGCGGGCTGCTCGGGGCCTTGGCGCGCCGTGTACATGCACGGTTCGCCGTGCCTCCCAGCGGCGACCAGGTACGCAGTATGTGGCCAAACCGCCCGGGAGCCCGCCCACGGCTCGCCATCGTGTGCCTACATAGCTACATTGCCCGCCGGGCAATACACAGGTGACGCCTGGACCGTCGTCCCCGCGGGTCTGCGAGCCGGATGGCGGGGCTTACTCGAACCGTCCTCGCCCCGGCTCCGCGAGGCCCCGACGATGAGTCCAACCAAACATGCCCCCGGCGGGCAGTAATAACGCTGGGCCTAACATCATCGGCGCGGCAATGCATCGTAACGACAGACCAATTCCGCCCTCCCCACGCGACACATGTCACCACGCGCCGCCGACGAAACACAAGTGCCTTCTAGAACGCGACCGCAACGACCGCCCAGCGGGCCGTGGCACACGCGGCGCGCCGGCCGGCTGCTGCTCCACCCTCTGTTCCGCCCTGGGGATTTCAGCCCTGGCCAACCCTTCCTTTGCGCCCGCAACTCGGCATTGCCTTCCCGGAGCGGCGAGGCACATGCGACGTGTCGCTTCAGCTCGCGCACGAGCGCGGCGCGAGCCCCAGCGCCGCCGCAGCGAGGTACCTGCTGTACCTGCTTGTATGTACCTGCGGGCGACGGCAAAGCAGAGCAAAAGAGAAAGAGGCGCGGTCGGCGATGTTTGGGGCGCGCTCACTCGCCCGTCCACCGAGCCGCCCTCAGAGGGCAGAGGGAGGGTGTTCGTCATGGTGATGTTCGCGCGGGCGCGCATCCCGGATCGCGTGGCGCCGGGATCCGGCGGTTCTGGCTCTGCGACTAAGGCGGTGCAATCACACATACTACGCAGCGTGTACAATGCACACGCCCGCGCACACTGTAGCCAGCCCACACGCCTCACTTACTAACCCTCCGTCCCGGCCAGGGCGCGCCGTGGTTGGGGCCCGGCGATTCTCAGAGGGCGCCGGGCCGGGACCCAGGGCCCAACGGCCAAGAGTCCCAACCACGCACCCTCCCGGCACAGAGTACTACGTAGGTAACCTAGGTCCGCCCCTAGCGTCCACCCACCTCACCTCATCTCAGTACCTCCAAACTACTACCTGCTGTCCTGACCTCTCGCATTGCGCAGGCCACGCCAATCCGTAAAAATCGTCATGCCGAAACTTGCTATTACTGGGGTCGGAGGCCGCATGGACTTGCTGCACCCGCGCTGATATACCCGCTCTAATCTAAAGGAAAAAGCAACGCTAATATAAAACAAGAACGAACCAACGAAGCCAATCGTACAGCATGCTAGCTCGCCCTCATGAACGAGCGGGTTTTCCCGTGCTCGCGGAAAGGTCCGGTGCACGGCGCAGGCCGGGGAAGTTTCAAGCCCATTGCGAAAAGAAGCGCTCTCCCACACCTGCCCTCACGGCCACTCTTCTACAGCCCCGCGCTGCAATCCATGATGCCATCGCAAAGTCGTGAAAACACCAAATCAACAGCATACCCTCCTTTCATCCAAATACTTTCACGTGACTTGTGATTCGCTCAAATTCATTCCCACCGCCAGCATCCTTATGTATCAATCCCCCTCTCGCCCACCGTCTCCCCGCCCACTTCGTCTCCTCCCTTCTCCCTCGCCACCCTCACTGTACTCCCACAATACCCTCGGCTTCCCCTCAACAACCCTCCCACTCCTCCCATCTACTAGAGGTGAGAACGTGAGTCGTACAGGTCAGTGATAGCGCTAGCGGGAAGACCAACAAGGAGGAGGCAGAAGCGCTTATAAGAGCCGCCCTGATTTTTATTGAGTCATCGTAGTCGTTGGTCCGGCAAATGAGAGGGGTCTAAGGCCGTCAGTGGCGGTGAAAGGAAGCTCGAAGTTGGCCGCCGGGCTGGTCTCGGAAGCGCTTCCTGCTACATCGATAAGCCTAGCATGTCACGATATGAATGAGGACAGCTAATTGGGACGTTAGGTTCTATGCAGACGGGTCGTTTTACAGAAATTGCCAAGAAAATAAAAAGGGTGCTTGTACTGATGAGATCTATCCGTTTATATATGCTAATTGTTGTCTTTGTACTCGGGCCTGCGGCTGACAGTCCAAGAACGAAACCCCCATCTTACTCACATGCATAATCTATGCACAAGCAAGACTAAACATGTCGAACCCAGCCAGAAATATGTAGGGAGGAATCAAACATGTACTTCGACAGCATGAGACTAGGATGACTGGGCATGTGCTCATAATAACTCTTCAAAAGGAAACGATCTCATCATTCACCTTCAGGTAGCTAAACTTCGCCGCCAGCCCACCTCGAGAGCCCGACTCCTAGACTAAGCCGCCGAAGCCCGCTGCCGCTGGAGGACCGGAGCTTTTCCTTCCATCGTCAGCAGTGCAAACGCTGCCCCCATGACCGGCCGCGCCGTGAACATGATACCTGGGTATCTGCAGATATGATTAGCAACATCGGCACAAAAAAAAAAAAAAGTTACAGCGTAACCACGCCCTTCCGCATCGGGATTGAAAGGTGTGTCTGTGCTAGGAAAACATACCCGCCCAGTTTGGAGTCGTACAAGTCCGTCAGCGGGTGATCGGTCGTGGTCTCGTTGATCCACTTGGCAATGTCGCCGATGAGCATGTTGCGCGTTTCGAGGGAGGAGACCGCGGCGACGAAGATCTCCCAATCGGCTATTTTGGAAGCGGGGCGTCAGCAAGCGCACACCGAGCGAGTGGCATGCCGGTAAGGCGGGGCTTCAAGATGCGCGTTGGGTACCTGCCTTTGGTCCAGTCGTGGCGCGTGTCGAGCGCCACGCCATATCGCGCCTCCACGAAGGGGTAGAAGGAGCTCTGCATGTCGTAGACCCAGTCTGGGACGAGGTCGAGGCCGAGGGCGGCGTCTTCGTATATGTTGTACAGGAGTCCTAAACGGCGGGTATCAATTAGAACTCGATCGGCGGAGATAGAGTGCCAATTAATGATAGGGGGCACGATGGTAACGTACCATAAGTATCGTTCAGACCATAGCCGAGCGTCGTGTGCGGCGGACTTTCATCGTGCGCGATGCCGAGAGTCAACCACTGATCAATGTAGTCATGCGCAATCGCAGAGTAATCGTCCGCATCCTCGAGGTGCCCAGTTGCCGACGCAATGACGGACATTGCTTCTAGTCCAATCATTCCTTTCACGGCAAGATTTGTTTGATTCCTATTGAATTTGTTAGACACCCGATACGGTCTCCATGTGGCCATCTCCCCTTTGAGTCCAAGACCACTTACGCCATTTTTCCCGCAAAATCATCAGTCGACAATTGGTGCTCAGGGATCAAAGACTCGTCGACAAGAAACTCGGCCCACTGAACAAGCATTTCGTAGTGATCAGCCAGGAAGTCCCAATCGCCGGACTTTTGGGCGTAAGCCAGCATCATGATCAGCATGTTGCCGCACTCTTCGAGGGGCATATGCTCGTCATCCCCCTCCGGATGGCCGGTAGCGTTCGGATAGTGGGTCCCAAGATCATGAATCGCCCAATCGTGCGGGTACTTTCCGGCTTCCTGGTTCTCGAAATGGGGGATTAAAAGGAGCTTTAGGAGGTACGGATTGGTGTAGAGGAAGATGGGGTGCGCCGGAAATATGACGTCGACGGTCTGGGTGTTTCCGTTCGACGAGATTTCTTTGAGGAAGAGGTATGGCTGGCCGAGGCTGCCAACCAGTTGGGTGGCGGCGAATGACTGGCGCGTCGAAAGGGTCGTGATGATCATATAGTTTTCCCCTGCAGCGCTAATAGAATCCTCCTCGATCTTGCTGTCGAGGCTCGCTGCCATTGAAGATGCCGTTGAGTAATCGTGGTGGAAGAAATGAAGCTAGGAGTGCGCCAGTTAGCTTTTGAGAAAAATGAAGATTTGAAGTAAACAAAACACTTGCGTACCGCTTCAAGCTCGTTTCCAAAGTACTCCGTCCACAGTGATTTCAATGGACGAACGTCTCCTGCTCCGTTGAATTGTATCGCATCCGTCTGCGCCAGCCCAATGGAATAAAGAACGGATTGGCTATGGGTCCCGACCGCGCCTAGATCATGGGAGAATGCAAAGACAGGCCACTGCGCATTAATAGCACGAAAATTGTCGTCTGCGGAGCTCTCGAGGAACCCGGATGTCGCAAAAAGCCCGCGGACTACATTATCTTCACCAGACTGGTAAGACACTCCGTCCGCTGCTCCAGTAGCCCAGTACCAGTTGCCCCAATCAGCCTTGTCACCACTCTCGGAATATTTCAGCTCTGTTTGGCGGAAGATTTTATGGTACACCACGTCGTCAACTGCCCCATAGTCCCAATTAGCAAGGGCAGAAAGGTCTCCCGAAATCCACTCTAAGCACGTGTTAGCTCCTTTGAATCTTAAAGAGAGTTCTAAGCGGATCTAGCAGCCTACCTGCCGAAATGTCGGCGTAGAGTTGTACGTCATGTGTGGAACCGTCCGCAGCGGCAACTTCCACTTCTAGATATGAAAATACGAGAGATTGCCTCTTCATGTCGTCTGGAGCAATGGGCGAAAGGAATGAAATCCTCATTTCGACCATGTCGTTCACGTTCATGGTGAACACGCTTTTGGTTGAGGTGTATTCAACAGAGACCTGGGTCACTGGGTCTGGACCGGGTTGGCCCATCCAGCTGTATGTTTCTCCATCTACGCGGATCATGCCAACCCAGCCATTGATGCTGCCCCTATATTGCAATGCAAGATTATTATTTGAAAACACAAATTTGACTGGACAGATTACTAACGTATAGAACCGAGGCCACCTCTCCGCAAGGTGTCCTCCGGTGGCTTCATCTCCTCCCACAGCAAGCCAAGTGTTTAGGTAAGGCGACCTGACTGCTAGTGGGATAGAAGGAGGTCTCGCAGGAGAAAATGTGGATGAGGAAACGAATCCGAAAAAAAAAATTGCGAGGAAGCGTACTATATTTTGAAACATTTTGATTCAATGACTATTAACTTAGGTGCATCATTTGCAGATCGTTTTGATCTCACCTAGCTGGCCGGTCTTTATAGATGCCGCAAACGAGCGATTTGACGCTCCCAAAGCCCTACACCGTTACATATTTCTCAGTTTACGAGAGACAAGGTAAGGGATAAACTGAAGTTTGGGCCCTCATGACGCCAAATGGAGAAATGCGGTAGGATCCGACGTCTTAAGGACAAACCCCATGGCTAGAAAATGCCTGGCGGGTGCTGGAAAAGGAAAGTGAACGTAGTTGTAGCAAGCGTAACACCCCGCAAAATGTGAGACAGAAACGACTGAACGTGGACGGAAGGTGTGGAGATCGGAGGAATAACCAGTAGTGAATGCTTGGCACTTGGGATTTCGCATGACATTATGCCCATAATACGTCCTCGTTTGATCATGCGTCCAATGGAATAGCGGAAGGAATCGTAGACATGAAGCTCACTCACATATTAAACGATGGAAGACAGGCCAGCTTAGGCCCTGAGCGAGGAAAAGCAAAATTCGTGCCTCAGCAAGCGCAAAGTGCGGGCCGGCCATATCTTCAACTCAACGGAACAGCGCCGTAGTCTACCCTGCTTTTGCAACCAGGCAACCAGTGAAGGCCGAAGGGATGAGTGAGACACGGCCTATGGCTATGTCCGGCGTAAGAGCGCCAGCACCACACCACACTGTCGATCCACCGCTCCGCTCACTCGCCAAGGCGACATCATGCATCGTGGACCTAGAGGCAGTCGCGTGGCTTAGAGATTCCGAGTGTGACCTTGCTCTTCTGGCGCCGAGACGTTGTCGGTAGGGTCTGGTGGACTGGAGGAAGGCATCCGCATGATCAGTGGATAAGCGCGGCTCTCCCTAACCCGGGCCGAGATGTATGTGCCCCGGGGCCCGAGGTTAAGTGAACCGAAGCAGAGCGAGCAACGTCGACTGGTCAAATAGTGCACATACTAAACGTGCATCCATTCGAACAGGCAAAGCCAAGCGCAGATAGACTGGAATCTCTTTTCTGGGAATAAATACAACCGAAAAGGATGGGCTCTCACTCGCAAGGGGCCAAAATACTCAGTGCGGAGTACAAATTTCCGAGGGCAAGAGTGAAGATCCTTCCGCACAACTTACAAGTAGTGACGTCAGGCTGCTCTACTGGATGATCGCCCGTGCATGACTTCTAAGCCCGATGCAGTCTGAAATAGGCTGCTTACCATTTAGGAACACTTCAGCCGAGTGAATAGGTAGCAGAGGGTTTGCGTCGGGTCTCCATGTTCCATGGATGAGGTGGTTCATGTGTGTGCGATCTTTCTGAGACAAGTACCTCGGCACCTTGGATGTGGGCAAAAATGCAAATGCTGCAAACATTGTTCATTGAAACCCACAACGGAGAAAGCTACTGTGGGACACAAGCAAAACGACCTCACATGCCCTCAACAGAGCTAAGTATTATGCTATGCATTATGCGCCACTTGCTTATTCTGTGGCGCTATTCATATTTCCACAGAACATGCAACAGACATCCACTTTTCAGCACCCTATTACTCTGCATTGCAGTCTCAGGTGCGGCGGATTGACCAATGGAGGCATACAAGACAATCGCCAACAAGCCTAGACCTTTGCTAACCTCGTCTCCGCCTTCACTCTACCGTCCCCCCAATAGCCCTACGCTCAATGCTCGGTGCCGAAACCCATGCTGTCCAGAATAAAAGAAGCAGAAAAATAAAAAACAACTAACACACGCATCTCGACCAACTCAGATCAAGCCCTCCGTTTCTACCCACGCCTTCGCCATCTCCCGCGCCAAGCTCAGCCTCAACATCCTCACGACTTCGTCTTTACCAGCGTCCTTCCCAAACCCTTTGCGCCAATCCCACCCGCGTTTGCGCGACTCAGTGTCCTTGAAGCTGTCAACTAGCACGCTACTACCGCTCGTGCCTGTGCCACCCGAGGTCACCGAGCCTAGCATGGAGCTTCCCACAAGGGAGAACTGCGTCGAAGCAGAGAGGCCTGACGTCGACTTTTGAAGGGCGGCTGGGAATGCGGCGCCGTTGGGTGCCGAACCACGTGCCTCCGACGAGGCGTGCGCGTTCTTTAGAGCCGTGCGGAGGCAGTCCACGTTGGCAGCGCGGATACTAGACGGGGCGGTGGAGAAGTCCTCCATAGCGCGTAGGAGTGTAGTAAGCTGCTTGGAGGTGAAAGCCGAATTTTCTTCTGTGAAAGGTATCAGTCATGTTCTTTTGGTCACAAAAATGTGAGACCTACGATTTAGAAGCGGCAACGCCTCCCCTAGCAGCACGAGGACGTTATCCACCTGGACGACCACATCAACGCTAGGGTCATATAAGCCGCCCTTAATACAGTCCGAGGCGCTTTCGACTACCCCCACTAGCGCAGCCCCAGCCTCCCGTCGACGCCTCTTTAGGCCCCGTTTTGGCTGCTCATCTCTTGCTTCCCGCTTCCTCTTTGACCCTGCTTCGCTGCCGTGCTTGCCTCCGCTATCACCACCTGGCTTAATACCCTCGTCTCGCAGTGCATAGAACCGTCTCAGAGTTGCGTAGCCAGAAATATACGTCGCCAAAAGCTGCGCTGCGGACATGTCCTGCTCGGCCAGATCGGTGAGGCCCTCTCGCGGTGATGCGCACAAGCGCGCAAGGTTGGCATCGAGATTCGGCTGTGCTGGGAAAGGGGTTGAATGGACGAGGGAGACGGCGGTCAAGAAGTCGATGACGTCACGAACCTTGTCACGACGATGCGCACGGGCGAAGAAGAAGAGGGCATCGCCGTAAGGCGCGGGCGTAGACGATGGCACATCGAGCAATTTAGTCGCGTAGCGCTATCAAAATGTTAGCATTCACAAGTACGTAGGATGGGTTTTCTCGGGATTCGCGCGGACTAACCTCTGCCATACTTTCCCCAAGTTCTCCCAGGCCCATCCGTGCACAAGCACTCAGAATCTTCTCTACATCCTGGACCGTGTCGAGCGGAAGCCCGTCCAGCAAACTCGCAATTTTCTCTTTCGCAACTTTCTCGTCTCCAATCCGACCAAGCACTTGCATGGCGACCTCCCACCCTGCTCTAAAGATCTTCCCATCCTCACTCCTCAACTGTTTGCGCTTAGCCACCAACTCCGCATACTCGCACAGAATGTTGTCCTTCATCCCCCCTGCACCATTTGCAGCAGCGCCACCATTCTTGCTAGCCTGATTCCGCCCAAAACTCAACACCATCAAATCGCTCTTATCAAAAGCTCCCATGACTCCGTTGCCATTGCCACCGCCTGCCGTTCCGCTAGCGCCCTGTGCGCCAATCCAATCCGCTGCCTCCGCAACTTCGACAATCGCTGCCGCCACAGCCGGGGACCACATGCGCAACACGTGTATCGTGGATTCCACATCGCCCACAAGCGCGCACGCCGCGCCGACGTCCAAGGCTTTCGAGGTGTTGAGAACCATGTCGCCAACGGCACTAGCATCAACGTCACTATCCAACCCGTTCGCCATGACTTCGTTAAACGAACGTGCTAACTTGCGCTGGTATGCATCCAGGGGCGTGACATCGACAGGCCGAGCGCGGGGTCTATGTGAATGGTGCACCATCGAGCGACGGTAATTCGGGTTGCCGCTTTGAGATTCTTCGTCCTCCTCTTCTTCTTCGCCATCCCACCAGAGTGCCAGGGCAAGACTCGCCTCGAGCCAGTCGCAAGCCGTCTGCTCAATCTCCTCATGTTCGCCCAGTAGCTGGTTGTACATGCTCCGCAGATTCTGGTAAATGGTCCAGGGGATCCTACTACCAGCCTTACGGGCTTCCGTTCCCAGAAAGCTGGTCTGAGCCCCGCTTCGTTTCGATGATAACCCAAAGTTCGACGCCTCGAATTCGTCATGATCGTACTCGTCTGGAACACCTTCGGCAAACGTGCGTAGTTCGTGCAGCGCCTGACGAACGCGCCGCCTGAATAGACGCCAGGGATCGCCGGCGACGTCCCAGTCGTCCTCTGCGACAGCGGGACACGACTCGAGCAGTGAGATCGCGCGGTCCACTGCATAGTTGACGTGACTCAGCTGGGGCCCGGTATATCCCGGCGAGGATTTTCCGTCATCCATCGCAGTTTGCGCAACCTCGAACCGGCCGTTCTTCAGCAGCGACAGCACAGCTGGAAACTGGCCTCTAATGAGCCTCTGGAAGAGGATATCCCAAAACTCTGGTGCGGCAGAAAGTCCGCCAGAATTGCTGTAACGTCTAAGCAAAGCCTCATAATCAGGCTTAAGCGGGTCGTGAAAAGTCGTAAGGTAGTAGGCAATAGCTCGAGGGATCGGAACTAGGTTAGGAGAAGGTGGAGAAAGAACACCGTAAGTTGAAGAGGAGAGTGAGGGATTGGCATCGTAGGGAGCCGGATGGTGCAGCTGTAGAAGTAGGTTGCCGAGGAAGCTAGCCTTGGAAAGACCGGTTGAGTCTGCGTGTGACGGTCCAATGCCATCATAGTAGGAGGCATCGGCATCGTCAAAATTACCCGTAGCCCTTCCATATGTCCGCAAAATTGATTTCAGATCTTGCACAGTCCGGTGTATTGTGTTTTGTGCCGCGGCAGGGTATTCTGCAAGGCGCGTAGGAAATGGGCCCATGAGCTGTTCCAGCTTGAGTATGAAGCCATCCGGCTCGTTTGAGAGAGGCCGTTTGCCCGTATACAGGTCCTTCGCCAGCTTAGTTACGTCAAGCACTTTCGCCGGCGCCCGCTTCTTGGGCGACGGTGCTTCATAAGCACTTAAAAACGAGTTGTCAAAGCCAGCAGCTTCTTCAAACGCGCCGGTTCGCGGTGGGTCCTCGAGGTCCAAATCATCATCTTCGTCTCCTTCGGCATCCATGTCTTCATCCTCGTCGCCCATGGCGTCGTCTTCCTCATATTCTCCGTCATCGTCATTGCCCTGTCCATCATCGTCGCTTCCAGGAGGGCTGCTGCTCGGCGCACGGAACGAACCTCCAATGCGCTGCGTATGCCTAGGGCTCTTCTCGCCCGCTGGAAATGGGGTAAATGCGCTGCTTGCGAAGCCTGGCGTTTGACTATTTGCTCCAGCATCGATTTTGCCAAACGAAAACGGCGCATCGAACCGACCTTTCTGAGACGCACTGGTTGATGGAGGGTCAAATAGCTTCGGCTTACTAGATCCTCCCGCAGACACTGGAATCCCAAACAGGTTGTTGCCTTTGCTAGAACCATTCGCTCTTCCAGCATTTATTGACGACGGGAAGCCAGTCGCACCAGACTGCGGCAGCTGAGAGCTGCCAAAAACAGATGATGGCGGAGGTCCTGCCGGAGTGAACGAAGCGGATGTGTTGATCGTGTCGGGAGGGGGTCCTGCTGGTGTCGTGGAAGGATTGCTAAGGTTCCCACGGCTGACCTGGCGGGAGTCGGGCGTAGAAGGGGGAGAGGAGGAATCAGGAGGACGGAACATTTTGGCGAGCGAGAGTCTGCCTGCCGAAAAGGAAGTAGAATCGTCGACGGGAAATCGATCGCAATCCAGCTAATGGGCAGAATTATGTTTATCTCATAGCTCGTGACCGATTATAGGTCAGCTATGAAAGGTGGATACGGCGAGTAGTACGGTCGAGGAAAGAGAAGGCTGACGAAGAAATTCAGAGGGCACTAGCTGCGAGGACAGGCGCGCAATAAGGGAGTCGTGGCGGACGAGCGCTCCAGACGGCGCGTGGAATGCTTGTCGCGAACAAACAAGCAGGCAGGCCTGCGCGATGCCCCAAGAATATTCTGCCACCGCTTTCGCTTATATAATCACTGTACAAGGATTTCATGGTGGCAGCCAACTTTGCTCGAATTCCAATCGCTTCAGAAAAATCTCCGTGAAATTTTCAGTCCGCAAAATACTCCGCACAACTGGTGGGCAAAATGTCACTGCCTTCAATAACACTTGGGGACTTTGTTGTCCTGCCACTTACATTCCCTCCTTTGCCGTCATTTCCCCGTGCTGTGAAACATAACCTTTACCTCCGTCCATATGTCCCCCACACGGAAGATCCTAACTCCTCCGAGCAAAAAACTCTCTTCGTGACGAACCTACCGATTGATGCAACCGAGGTATCTCTCCGGAAATTGTTTAAAGATCAGTTAGGGGGATACCTTCTCAATAGCGTACGATTCGACGACGATATCCGTAGTGGCAATTCGATCGCCGATACCAACTCAAGCACCGCAAGAGCGCAAGCTACTAAGGGCAAGAAACGAAAACATCCCGGCATGGTTGATGCGGCAAGTGTTGAGCGTGCGGAGATTATGACACTGCCACGAACTTGGGATACCATACCTCTGAAAAGTGGGAGTTCAGCCGTCCTTGTGTTCGTAGATATCGCTAGTGCAGAAGGAGCACTCAGGGCAGCAAAAAAGGCGGCAAAGTCGCAAACGGAAATCATGTGGAGCCAAGCTATGGACCCAGATGAAAGCTCAACAGGAGAGCTTCGTACGTAACCTATCCTTAATCTCGAATGCGAGGCGTTTAAGATTGCTAACCAATTCTCAGGCTATCGTCGACACCAGCTCGCGTCCTTCCCGCCCGCTCATGTCCTTCAGCGCAGTGTCAATGCATTCCTCACTCATTTCAACTCGCTTGAAGCTTTGCGGGAGAGACTGCGTACCCAGCAACGCAATGTTCCTGACGAAGAAGGGTTTGTGACAGTCACGCGGGGGGGGCGCATGGGACCTGCCCGACAGGAGGAAGCCGAACAGGCACTGCAGAAGGTCCGCGAGAAGGAGGAGGCGAGGAGAAAGGAGATGGGTGATTTTTACCGATTCCAGTGGCGAGAAAAGAGGAAGGAAAAAGAGTTGAACCTAAGAAAGAAGTTTCAGGAGGACGTGAGAAAGGTAGAGGGAATGAGGAAACGAAAACGGGCCATTAAGGTGAGTTAACAACGTCCTAAATAAATCGGAGTGCTGTAACACTGCTAACGTCAAGCAGCCTGAGCGAATTTAGGTTTTGCTGCTATGACTATGGACTACTCTAGCAGGGTTTTCCTGCAAGCAAGACGGAAGTTTCAAGCGCCTACCGTTTTTGCCGTGCAGCACAAAGCGTTGAGTATAAACATTTCTGTACTAGTGTCTGCAAGGCTTAGCTGCAAACGTCAACCCTGAATGCAGTATTCGGGATGACTAGTCATCAAACCTATTGGTTAGGAAGTATCAAGGTAAAAGCGCCTGGCAGCTAGCCTACACATACGTCCTCACGATAGGCCTCCTTGCTTCTATTGTCCGCAATTCTATTAGTGGTACGATATATGTCGGGCATCACGAACCGACTCTTCAGCACTCGCCTCGAGAAGGCACGAGTGTCTGCGCTCTCCGTGTAGGGTGGCGGCAAGCGTACTTTGTACGGGGAGACCGTGTATGACGAAGGCATCCATTGGTATAATCATAACTAAAGATCTCAGCGGTTTAAATAGGCCAATACTGCTACAATGGTGGTGTTGTGGAGACGCCCCTTGTAGTGTACATGCCCTACTTCTCAATTAGACTTTCACATGCTAACGTGAGTTTAACTATGGTCTCCTGTCATCGTTCTCTATGATCAAATCAATATGAGTTCCATGCAGCTTCTAGCTATCTATTCGTTGAAGTATCATTGGCAGTGTCACCGTCCATATGTGGTACGAGGTAAATGTTTCCCTAGGGCTATCCTAGTCTTCGACTGCGGGTGTGCGATCCGACCCGGGGGCCAGGCCAGTGGCGGATGACCGTGTTACACCGGCCTGCTTATCTGGGCTCATGATCCGCGCTCCTCCAGCGTGACACGATGCAACGCACGTTTGACGCAGCTAGCCGAAGGTCTGCTACTTCAACAATATCAGGACATCCGAGAACACCGACGGGCATTAAGTTCTTGTCTGTATGTGAAATGTCGCTAGCGCTGATGTTGCGATACTTATTTCGTTTGACTCATCGTCAGCATAGACACATGTTTCTATCGTCTAGAAAATGGGCCGCCTGGAAGTTTGCATTTGATTATGGCAAGCCTACCTAGATCGAAATCAAGAACGCAAGGTAGACTACCTAGTGCCCAATCATCATTGGATGACTTTGGAGAATGTTATTTCCGTTCTGGGATATCCATCTATCCACGAACTGTATGCATAGCACTTAAAGTTATTAGCTCATGCGAGTGGTACATGCTCGATTTGAGTACAAAAGGCCAATGAATCGCCATCGTTGGTTGACACCTAACGCAGGATACGCTTAGTTCTAAATCCGACATTATGTTTGAACGTTTGTCCGCATCGGGTTCTAGGAACTTCTGAGAATCGCCACTCTACTCGATTCTCTCATTCGATTACCGATATATGTCTTTAGGTCACCACTCTTTTGCCACTGTTGTTCCGGGAAGGGATCAACATTCACCCACAATAGTACTCATAATGGTGTCCAGGAATTCAGTATCACCGACTCTTTGCAACCTGATAGCAGAACTTGCCGCTTGGTTATTATGATTTCGGATTTCCTTATATTCTTCTGCACAATCTTAATATCTTTTAGTTCAAATAACCTAAACCAGTGACCGTGGATATATGAGTTATTCTTCTCTTCGGTTTCTACAGTGGGCTATTGTTTGTTTGGCGATTTGTGGTCTGATTTGTCGCCGTCAGTTTTCATGAGCTAGTAAAGGTATTATGACAAAAGTTTCTGCTAAGATCGGATACCCTCGGAAATGCGCTTCGCTCCTCAAACCTATCAAAATTATAATATGTTCCGTGTAGCAGAACAGTGCTCCTATTTTACACAAATATGATTTACTGCAACAGGGCGCGATGCGATCGCCTGTGATGTTCGACGTTCGCCATATATGCTTCGAATCCTGGCAAAACCAAAATACTCTGGAGCGCTCAGGTTGAATAGTACAACTAACCTCAAAGTTCGGAAGAGTTCCAAGTCCCACATTAGGAGGCAAGCATCATACTATTGTTGAACGTGGATCGAAATGCTCCGAGATGATAGAAACTCTCCGGACTGGCTTGAACCAACCACCTGGCGACTGTATTCTTGGCATGTGTTCTCGGGCCTATCTCGGATAGTTTTTCCTGCAATTCGTGTGGAATGTTTATCAAGAGCAGTTGACATCCTATCGTGGTGAATTTTATAATTGTAATATTGCTTAGAACAAAATCATACTAAAGGCGCGAGAGACTAGGCTTTCCTGCTTCTTGTTCTCTATCACTGTATCGAACGTTGCCGAATAACTTCAATCCTACCATAGGTTAAACTATAATGTTCCACTTTTTTGCTCAATAGATTGAGCACGAGTATTCTATGACGAACACCATATGTTTGGGTGTCTGCGAGAGCTCGTACTAGAAATATCTCGAGATATGCGCTGCAAATCTACGGATGTTAGAGTGAACATATTTTCTTATAACTACATTATATGGGGATTAGCTCTAAAGCTTGAGTAAAAATCTAGAATAAAGCTTCGTTTCTCACTTTGCACGCTGTGAAACTAGATTATCCTATTCGAGCGCAAAGGAAGTATTGTGATATTAAAGCCTCCCCCGAGCGCAAAGAATAGTACAAAATGAACTAGGTGAGATGGCTTCATCGTCTGAAATTACTACAAAACGGGTCTTCAAATTGAAGTTTATGCGCTTTGTGCAATTGTATCTCATCGGAATTGACAGTGCATTCGTCGTCTTGGCAAGTAGAAGGATGACAGCATCAAGGATGAAGCTCATGCTAAGAACTTTCACGTCTACAAATCCTGATCAGCAGATGCCGAGATGCTTCACTCTTCGTACAATCTGCCGTCAGCAGGGCTGCTTTTGGAGTCGGCTCATTCGATTCACCGCTTTTCGTAGTTTTCTCCGTTTTAGCGGTGAATCGCCACTCTCACTTAGTAAATAGTCGTCATTGAAGTTGATTTTTATTGTGCGCCATAATCTGTGAGAATCCTGGGGGGCCGAAAACGCCATGTTTAGGCATGCGGGCAATTCACGTCTTGGCTCAAAATATGTATTGACGCTCGTTGGACTCAAGGACGGGGCCTCCGCGTGTTGGTACGTTCTTGAAACAGAAGTACATGGTCAAGCCCAAGGTTGGATTGCATGTTAATCACAACATTCCGGTCCTGCCATTAAATCTACACAGTCGTTTGCTTCTTCTACGCGGGAAGCAAATGTCGAGTTTTTTGGCGGGCACTGCGGTGTTCCGTCCGGCTTCAGGCCACCACGCCGATCCCCGTATCGCCCACCTTCAGACGGATGCTAAGAGTGTCGGTTGGAACGCCAGGTCTTGTGCCAAGATGAGTGGTTGTGGTGGAAAAGTGGCAGAGTGTTAAAGAAATATGCATCTACGAACCTTAATCCGGGACGTGGAGGTAAATTTGTCCAGCCACGCGATGCTAGAGACATGCCAAGAAAAAGAAAAGAAAAACAACCACGAAGCGCCTGCAGGGATTGGAAACGCACAGTGGTGGGAGAATTTCACAGTGGCGCAAAGCTTTCTGCGTTCAAGGGCAAGATACGCGTCGTGACGTCCGATGTAGGCGCCCTGTACCCCAAAAATTTCGGACTGGAGATCATCGCCAGGCCTAGAACCTACCAGTTAGGACATAGAGCTCCCCAGATTAACCTTAGGATGCTGGCAACACGCATGTACATACGTAGTACGTAGTAAATCTCCCTCGTATCCCTGCTAGTGAAGTTGTAAACGCCACAATCGTAACTGAGCTAGCCCGTGCTCCGGGGCTGTGCGTTTAGTCAGGGCAAAGCTTAACTTCCGTATCGTGTTTGTGATGTTGTGAAAAAGTGCAGGAAGAGTCATGTTTGAGGGGAAAAGGAACACGGCTCCATGCTCCCTTGCTTATAACCAACTAGCAAGGATCTCAAGTGGATCGAGTACATATATGCGCTTGGTTAGGTAATGATGAGCCTTGGAATGTGTAATATCGGCGGAAAGGCCGTGTCCGGGGCCGGCTCCGGAGTATAGAGCCGACTGTTTAAGGCGGACTCGGCAGGCCGATACCGGTCGCCCGATCAGGGACCAGGCTAAAGACTCGGCATGCCGAGCCGCCTGCGAGTGAGAGGCGGCAGATCAAAACAAGAGACGCGGAACCGAGGCGGCCCCAAAGCCGAGAGAGGGCGGGAAGGTCGGCCAGGACGCAACATTGGGCGTGGGGAACGGAAAAAGCAAACAGTCCCCGCGAGGGGAGAAGACGCCACGTGTCGCGCGCTCCTTGACCGACATGCAACACTGTCAACGACCTGTTGGGCCGAAGCAAGGGCCGAAAATGCAACGTTTGCTTGAAATGGTAGCGGGACAAGGCGACTGGAGGGGCAATTCAGTTGCAAAATTGGGCGCAAGCTACTGCTAGACAACTGCCTAGGCAATCCTTCCCTGCCGAGGTCGGGCATCGCCGAGGCATCACGACAACGAAGGCAGGAAGAAAAAGTAAATCAATGTTGGGAAAAAGGGCCATGGCGGGTGGTGACGGCCTCCGCAGAAGCGGTTTTCGTAAAACGGCGGCCCCTACGAGCGGGCCCAGCACAGACCCGGGCGGGTGGTTGTAAATTCTGAGCATTACCGCTGCCTCGGGTCTCGATCTCGCACGAACCTCGTCGACACCGGCGCCATCCTGGTCGATCTGCTGGACCGTCGTATAATTGCTGTGTCGAAAGATGCGACTAGCGACGCGTCCAGGCACACTTGGAAGTGCGGCAGAGCGGAGAATGTCACCTCTCCTCAGCCTTGCATATTCGCGGCGCCGAACCGTGTCACAAGACCAGCAAATCGAAGGGGGCTTTTGTGCTGGTTCGCCCATGCTGGAAAAGAAGCAATTCTGTGGTGAAGACTAATGGGATTGTGGCGTATGTAGGTTTCGCCCACTCCCACACCATGCGTCCAGTTTGAGTGACAAGCCACGAGGCTAACCCTGTTGCTGATAGCTCTGCGTTAGCACCCTGGTAAAACGGTAGTGGTCGGCATGCCATGCACCCTTGGCCACTAGCAATACCGAGAAGGTGCCTGCCCACTCCCCCTCTCGGTGCGGAATGCGCTGTGCTCCATTTAGAGGATTTTGTAGTCGCCCACCGGATGAAGGAGAGTGCATCTTACAACGTTGCGACGACCCCGCCCAGATAAGATTGCTTCACCATATATGTGGATTTTCTCGCAACTCGTATGATCAGCTTGGACAATCTGAGTATGTGGTGCCGTGCGAACTGAAAGCTAACAGAAATATTCCTTAGTAGTTCGGTGAAAGAGAACTGGAGCGCCACTCGCACGACTATCAGTTTCTTGGAGCGGAGTGACGCCATGATGCAGCTCTCAGAGCTTGGCATGGTTAAATGGCTACGTTTCGTACAGTTGTCGGGAATCACATGTGGCCGTGCAGACTACAATGGGCTTCAGTCTCAGTGCGGGAATTTCTGTTGTAAGGCTCCATTGCATGTCTCGTTAAGGGGTATGGACACTGCGGCATTTCTATGTTCCCTAAATCTGGTCGTTGAAGGACGGTTCGAGGAATGTCAATAACAATGTCTTAGAGTACCCACATACTATGAAGCGACTCAGGCACCATAGATTGCAATCCCATTCTTAGCAAACGATCGAGCTTGGGTGGCAGGAACAATTGTGCCATTTCTGTAATGCACGTGGTTTCGGGTGGGTGCAACTCCTGGAATGCAGGTAGACGCAAGAGTCACAAGCGGTGACTTCAGCAAGATGGCTGTCAAGTAAGGACGCGCAGAGGACCGGCGCGCGAGTGGCTTTGCGAGAATCCCGAACAAAGACGGTTCAACTCGGATGTGGAGCGGATCCCGCACTAAAATTCCTAAGCCGAACAACTTTTCCACGACTGGTTTACGGAGCCCACTCCGCAAGCACCTCGGATAATACTGTACGTTGCGGACAAAGCAGAGGGAAGCGGGGAAGTCGTTAGTACGAATGCACCTGGAACAAAGGATATGTGTCCTGGTCCCCCATGTTGAACAGGAATTCGTACAGTTGTCGGCGGTGTAGCCTCACTGTTGCTAATATTTCCGTTGGGTTCCGGGACTTGGGGCTCAGTGCGAGTTGCTACGGCTGGATGTGGAACGAATCGGTTTAGGGATCATCGTTCACGGCGTGATTCTGTCGCGGACCTAGCATTGAAGAGCCAAAAATTTCGGATGCGGAGATGATGTTGTGACATTTTGTATACATTTTGCGGGAGCCGCCGCAGGCGCACTGGATGGTGGGGACCCTGATTGGCGACGTTCCAGGCTCCGACGCCGCGGACGTTCGGCTCCGGCCCTGCGGTACTCCATACATAGTTAAGGCCGGCCTTGATCTCTTGACAACGGCGGTGAAGGGTCGGCATGAATCGCGACAGACCTTTGCAGTGGAAAACTCCGCGTAGAAATCCAGCGGCTTGCGCCTTGTCGATCAAACTCCGGAAACCGGCAGTAGCACATACATACTGTGGTAGCCGCTGACGGAAAAATCCCCGCAAAATTCGAGACGGCTGCGGTTAGCGTGTGCTGCGCGCGCGGGAGCGCGGGAGCCAGCATACACGTTTGGCGCACATGAAATTGGATGGAAAAGCTCACTGGATCGCATTGGCGCGCATCTGCAAGCCTGGCAAGGTTTACAACGACTCTACAAGTCTTGTAACTGGGTGCAATGCGGGCCATTTCGGAAACAGTGACGGAGTTGGACGCGTAAAGTGCTTGCTTTTTGCCGTATCGATATGTAGCTGCTGGAAGGGCGCTATGTATGTACCTATGTTTGCGAGGTCTAGTGCGCGGACCCAAACGGAGTTCCAACGTTCGCCCATCCCTTTTTGGTGCATCGGTATCTAGTACCTCTACCCGGCTCCGCGAGCATGTGACCATAGCCACAATGCCGTTGTGGTTAATCTGCATATGGGTCCTGCTGCTAATGCCGGCTCGGTACCTTCCATACGACGATGAAGACGCCTAATGAAGAATATCGTCGATGGTCGCTATTCTGATCAGGTGAGAAGTGTTGGTGGTCAAGGTCCCCCGGCTTGGTGAAGGCGACGCTCCCACACCATGAAGCGGGGTTCGCCGGGCGAACTGCACGTCCATTTGGGTTGAGAGACGCCATCGTCGAATAATAGACGAAAGATGCACTCCCAACGCCCTGTTCGCAGATACCTAGGTGCGGCTGCTCCCTGCAAGTGGGCCTCCAGGAATACTGCCAATGAGCTTAAGTGCAAATTCAAGTGTCAAGGACAGGGATCCAGTCCGTCGGTTCGCATCGCGCTGATTTGCTTAAGTTTGGGCACACTGCTGTACCCATTAGCTCCTTTTAGTGCCTCGGACTCGACTATCGTGGGATCACTTCAGACAGGATTTAGTCAGCCGTCGATCTCGGTCTCCTATTACAAATTTCCAGAGGGCTGGACCATTATTATCTTTTCCTTGAGTAGATCACAGCTCGGACTCCAGAAGTGGCACTTCGGTAGTACATACGTAGTAGGTTGCGACCCTTCCATTCGGTGTGTCTTAGTACTGGTGGGAAACTGACGATGTATATAGATTTAGTCGAGAACATGTCGTCAACTGCAGACTAGAACGAAAAGGAGTCTCGCAAGTCTCTGCGTGTTTTCAACGTGACTGTAGATATAGCTATTGTATTTCAATGGTACACAGTGTACCTCTCACCGCTCTTTGTACGTATGAGAAGACTAGCAGGGAGTGCATGGTACGCTGAACTACGAGAAGACGCTTACTTTTTAGGAGACCGAGACTAAGTGTAATTCCCTACTCAACATTGTACGTACAAGGAAGGAGGCTAGGCTTCGTCAAACGTGGGGGTCGTGGCAGGATATACGTAGTATGTACAGCGTGCGTAGGTGAGCAATGCCTTGATTAAATTCCTACCGCTTGGCTCCGACTACCCAACAGAGCGGCACGCTTGCGGAAAAATGCGCAAGGGTACCGCTACTCCTCGGACTCATTGCTGTTTCCAAACGTACGACGTACTGGTCTAGCCCATATGCGGTGGTATTACTAGATTGATCATGGCCGGAACCTTTTTGCTGAAAAGCTAGCCCTTATCTGATATTGGATTCTGGTTCCTTGCATCTAGTTCCCTGCAAGGTCCCAGATGTGATTGGGGCCGTTCGTCCTTGAATTGGTGGGAGGCTCGGTGATTAGTTTCGATGCAAGTTACGACCTTGGACTTCGCGAACATTGGGTGGTTCCACGATTCGGATGCCTTATTGGCTTGGCCGGAGATTTTCGAAACTTTCGGCAACCCTGATGCTAGGCTATGTTGTGACGACATGGCATAAGTGAGAGGTGCCTGCTGATGCAGATGAGACGACCGTGAATCTAGAAATCAGGCATTACTCATCTTTGACTGATGTTCTAAAAGGATTGCAGAAGTCTGTGCGCGCAAGCTTTCTGGGTTATCGGCCTAAATTCGGATGGCTCTGCCACGTGGTTTAGCTATGTATGTACCGTGGGACGTCTTTTTTTTTTTTTCATTCCGCTCCAACGTCTCGCATTATAAATTCTGGCGGCCGTTTTTGAGGCAACTATCGACCACGTTGTAAACCAACCGTATTGATCGACCGGCCGATTACTGTTCCTATTAATGTGGCTGAGGTCTAATTGTTGGTCATCGAAGGCACGAGCTTCCCAAAGGACCAGAACGTCAAGCGGACCAGCCTCAGACAGAGCTCCGACCAGCCCCTTTGGATCACAAGCCTGGGTTATCTTGCAACCTTTCCTATTTTAGGCATGCAGAGAGCGGAAACAAACTAGGATGGTTGTTGTGGCGTCCAACGAGGAGCTTGGAGTCAAGCACCAGCGACGCACGAGAAGCGTTGTGGTGACCTGGGACGCCATGGGCCACAACCATGCGAGCGCACAAAAAATGACCTGTCACATTTTGTTCGGTTGGAGGAGTACGCAGTAAAGCCTCGGCGTGGCTTGGAACACCGCTCATTTGTTGGTGGTGGGGACAGCTAGCTGGGATCGTATTGTCTCAACAATTGGTTAGTACGTAGTATGTACACGCCGTGCTATCTGCCACGCGACCTGGGTGCTCTTCATTATGGCCCTGCCGTGTGCCGTTGGGGCCATATCATGCGTGGTGTGCGGTGGTCTTTTTGCGGGGAGACTGTTTGGGTCCCAGGGGGGAGTGTGCGTTATTTAGTAGGGCTGAAAAAACCGTGAGCCACCGGATCCCTCCTCCTGCTCCAAGCCCAGCCTGGGCCGCAAGGTAATTGAGCCAGACCGCCGGGCGCAATCACCCTATCTGCGCAATCTGCACCGTCGATACGAGGGGCAACGACCATCGCACAGACAGGAGATAGCCGCTGGACGGTAGCAAAGAGGGACGAGAGCCGCAGCAATCGTCGCCCAGAGTTTGCTGATGAGTTGCTGCAGCTGGTGATGGCAGTGATCCTCGTCGGTAAGGCATGCAGGAATGATGGGTTGCGTTTGCCGATCATTACCTCGAATTCTGCCTAGTAGGTTGGTGCATGTCCTTCCCTGCCCACAGCCAATCCCACAAGGAAGCACTCTGAATTGCACCATTACTATGTTGCTAGCCGAGCAATTGACCCGTCGGACTCGAGGTACGACCAAGTTGCCGGTTGCAATCTTCTCTAAAACTTTGCCGCGTAACGCTGCAACCGAATTCGCCTCTCGTTCCCGTGTGTTGAACTATTGCACGTCGCTGCCCCTACCTCCCTCATCAAAATCTACTTCCCACAGCTGGCCCGAGATTGAGGGTGTTCCCACAGGCTACCGGTCGCTTTCCAGGGGCGACGGACCACAAAATGCAAGATTGGCTTCGTGACAACACGCGGTGCGGCGAAACAAGGGCCACTCTGTTCGGGATAACTCTTTGGTTGAGGCTAGCGGATTCGGGACAGATAGTAATTGGGCCCGAAGCAACCACGGGTTGAGTTCGGCGCTTCATCGTCGACACGTTGCTGGTGATTAGGTGCTGCTCCCTACCAAGGTATAGGCTTTAACCCGTTGGGCTCAAATGCCGACAGGTGCCATTGCCGCCCTCGCAGTAGTCATCTGCAACTGAATGCACTTCACCGGGCCGGCGCCGTGTACATACACTGCACACCCAAGGCATGCGAGCGGGGCGCGCCGCCAAAGTCTGTTCGCTATAGAAGCCCTGCGATAATTTCGAAGCAAAGTTTTGCTTGGCTTACTTGGCTCGCTTGCAGCAGCGATGCACGCAATGAGGCGCCGTCATGGGCCGTGCCAAACATCCGTTATGCAAAAAAGGGGACGCAGCCCCGAGGGCAGTGCGTCCGATTTGGTTTCTCGGACGCGGGACCCCGTCTCTCTTCCTGAATCCTGCGCGCTTAAGCATGATGCACGGTGCGCAATCGACAAGTGGCGTGGGTGCGGGGATGGAAAGTCAAAAGATCGATCTCCACTGCACGGCTCCCCCGTCTGGGACGTGGCTAAAGCTAGGCCGTCGGCTCGGCATGATCGCCTTCATCACGACTGCAACGGGAGCGAACAAGGACTGTGGTTTGCTTCTTGCACAGCCAATAGCATCCACGGTGGTGCGTCCCGTGTTTCAAGTAGGCGGTCCGCCGTGATGCGTCTTCGTATTGGCGGGCCATCGAGGGGCGAAGGACCCTGGCAAAGTTCCTCTGGGGGCGGTGCGCTGTGTACGTAGGTAGGTACGGGTAGCCGCGTTGCCCATGATAAGGCAGAGGGAGCTTGACACCGCTGGCTGGCGCAGCTGTCACGATGCGCGGGCGCCCCGGGCGCACCCCGTCGGCGGGCTGGCCGTTTCAGCGTGGGCCTGCGTGCGGAGCATCGGGCCCAGGGTCCCAGCCAATGAGTCACGGCGGCCGCCTGTGGTTCCTTTTTAGCAGGCTCTCCCGTGGATCTGGAAACTCGCTCTGCCCGACCGCTCTCCCGGGTCTTGCGGCCGAGCGCGCCGCCCAATCCCGCCGCAATCCGCCGTCGCCTGGCAGGTCTGGCCGGCCCGCACCAAGGCCGGACGCGGCCTCGGCTCCACCCGTGAGTTCCCGCTCCCTTTGAGTTACACACATGCCTAGGCGGGATTGCGGCTGGCGCTGGCTGGTCCGCCCGCTCCCGCTGCTGTCTGGCATGCACGCCGCGATTCAGCTTCACCGATGTCCGCAGCGCCTTCCCCACGTCTTGATGTCGGCCTTTCTGTCGGCGCCTCCAACACGGCTCACTCTACGGCGAGTATTGCCCTTGTCGCTGGCCTGGCGATTTATTTTGCGCCGCCCAGACGCCTCGCGGTGCACATGGACGGGATGCCCCGTTCGAAATTTCCGGGGCCCGCGCTTGTGCTGGGTGCGCCGTTTTGCGCGTGCGCGCGTCGCTCGTCCAGGTCCTGCTCTCCCGACGGCGGAACGGCTCGCCCTGACTGAGACATGCCTACGCGAATGGGGCGTCGGGCCCGAAGGCCGCCGTTGGGCTGGCTAGGCTCTCTGCGCGTCGGGGTCCCGCTGATCCGTACTCTTGCCCGGGTAGGGCGCTGCGTACGCAAAATGGCATGTGTTCCAAGCGCGGATGGTGCCGGTCAAGTGCTCTGTCAAGAGTGGAAGCCCGTGGGAAAAAGTTCTGCGGACTAGATGGCCAGATAGGGAAGTGAATTCGGAATACATACATAACAGCGTGCATTGCTCTGCTAGAGCAGGGTCCAAACCCAAAGCGGGGCTCGTGGCAGCGCTTTCAAACCAGGGTCGGGTAACTGGCTAGTGAAGTGGTCTTAATTCAGGAGCATTATAGGCCGGGTCGGCAGGGAGTGAGTGACGGTCTAGTGGCTTGGGTGTTTCTGAGAGGACCGAACGGTTTTCGGCTACTGGTCAGCCACGCCCCGCGGAAGAAAATCGGCGCGTGTGATGTTGCAGGCCCCAGCTACAGACCTATGTACTATGTACGAAGGGAGTCCATTCTTCTCTCGGACGACCTGCAAATGGGTACTGCGGAATTGGGAAAGCGTGAGATACGTTCTTTCCTCGTAGTGCCGTAATTACACAGCTAGCCGAGTCCGTACTAAAGCTCCGCTGGGCGCCATCTCAACGTGAGCGATGGTATCGTGCACGCGTGCCTCTCTTTGCTGGCCCAGGGTTACTCATCAATGCTGTCAGCGTACTTTCTGACAACTGCTAGGCCTGCCGTTGAGCCCTATGACTCGGGGAAGCGGGTACGTACGTAGTAGACCACGCCGCGCGATGGTTCCTACCTCTCGGGCGCCCTTGCAGTGCCAAGGATGATGAGGTTGCGGCCGGTGTGGACGTATCCACTTCGTTCAATTTGATGCTGTTATTTTGATGGTAGTAATTTGCGTGCTGGGCAAATTAGTCGCAAAAAAAAAGTGACCGCATACGAAAAGGATGAGCCTTTGGAAGATAATCACACACTGGTAGAACGGCGACTCAGGCGGCGGGCACCAATGAATTCGGACAGCAGCTCTTTGTGTACGCGCTTCAAACAGCAACGGTTGTGCAGAAGCACAGGCAAGTTAAGAATGAGGGCAGCTGTTAGTATGTGATCGTGTGCGCAGAGAATTGCAAAACGCTTACAATATCCTTTGGTGGGGCTTCATTTTTTGAGTCCTACTACGTAGAATGACGGGCAGGCAAATCCTTGATGGCCGCTCGGAGACCTCGAGACTGAAGCGGGGCAAAGAGGTAAGCGAAGGCATTCGAGGGAAGCATCAAAGGGAGCGCCGAGAAAACACCGCATGGAAACGACAAATTGAAACCCAGTCGCAAGGTTGAGATCCAGGAGAACATCGACTCCGGACATGAATTTCTTTGTACGTAAGTGTCCACTCATTGCGCCACCGAGACAACGTCTGAAAGCGATTGAATAATAAAGTAACAACACCATGACAGGCATTTTGGATGGTGGACTGACTCAGTCGACATGAACGTTTAAGCTCCGGTTGATACCTTGTACCTTGGCTCAATTGCGGGCGGGCCGATAGGATAGAGGAGGCGGGATGTACAAAGTTTGACTCTTTGGATGTTTGAATTGCGGCTGAGATGGATAAAGGGACACAAGCCTGGAATGGCATCGGGCTAGCTGGTGGTGGATACTACGTATGTAGTACATAGTAGCAGCAGCAGCAGCAGCGGGAGCGAGGGAAGCGGGCGGCCGGCGGCGGCGGCGGCGGCGGCGGCGGCGGCGGCGGCGGCGGGCGTGGTTGGTGAGAGCAAGGTTCAAGGCATACGGGTGCCTTGTAGCCTGCGCGGCGGGTTGCCCCGTGCCTCGTGCCCCGTGAGGTGGCCCACTAGCCGGCAAGCTAGGTTGTGCCCGACAGGGCCGGGGACCGGGATCCCCTGCCAGCCTGCTGCCGGCCTTGGCGCGGCGGCGCTAACCGCGCTCCCACCGCCTCCTGGAACAGGGCGCGGAGCGGTGCGGTTTGGGCCAAACAGCAGGCCGCTCGCGCCCCGGCCGTTCCGACTGTCTGGTCGATGGAATCTTCTGCCCTTCTCGCCCGCGGCCCACCCGCTGCGACCCTGCCCGGCCTTGGGATCGCCCGCCGCACTTGCCTGCACCAGGAGGCATGCGCTAGGCTCGGGTGGGGACTGCTGCCGCTGGTGAGTTGTTGCCGCCACAGCCAGCAGCGACGCCGCTGCATCATTACACCAACTGAAAAGAAAAGTGACAATTGCAGATAATAAATCCCCTGCGAGCCGGCCGCCGTCCTGCATCCTGCGCCTGCGTTTGCCGTGCGCGCGCGCGGCGAGCGCTGCGCCGGCTTGCCGCCTCCCGGTCGCGAAACCGGCAGGCTGGCACTGCGCGGGTGCGGCTGCTGCCAGGCAAGGCCTTGCCCGTGACGCGGCCCTGGCCGGCATGCCGGGGTCAGGACCGCATCACCGCGCTGCAGGCTGCAGAGCGTCCGAGGCCCAAGGGTCGCACTGCCCGTCAGCGTCATCGCCCGCGGCGGCGCCCGCCGATGCGCACGCACTTTCCCACGAGATGGAACGCTACGCACCCGCCGCGGTCCACATCGCGTCGAAGGTGGTGCGTTAGTGCAGTGCATAGGTAAAGGTAAAACGTTGGCACGATACGTATAAAAATACTGCCTTGGTACCATACAAGGCACACACGGCGGCCTCGCTTCCCTACTACTACGTACGTATGTATGTATGTGCACAAGGGGGCCCCAGTGGACTGACTTGGCCGCTAAACCCAGCCATGCACGTAGCGCTCCGTCGCGGTTGCAGCGCCGGCACCGTGGGCCCTTCCTCCCCGAACCCCCCGCCCTGTTGGCGTTTGCTCCCGCCAACGCCGCCTCTGCACAGGCCGGACGGGCAAGGCTCGCAGTCGCACCTTAACCCCACCCCTTGGCCCGAGGGCCCCTAGGGTCGTGAGATATATTATTTTCTTAGACAGCTACCCGTCGTTGCTGGGTGTACATAGGCAACCTAGGCTTGTACCTACACAGGTACTTGGTCCGGTGTGCCCACTACGTAGACACTCAAGGCGAGCGAGCCGATCCCCGCCCGGCGCGGCACCCTCGGCGGGTACGTTCCCTTGGGTAAGGCAACCAGGGTCCCGGCCGCCTGGCTGTTTGGTCCCGTAACCGTGGCAGTAACCGGAGATGGTAGGCGGAGCGCCGCGAGCGCATCGTGCCGGACTCCCAGGCGGGCAGGTCTCCGGGCTTTGTCGCCCTCGAGAGCCCCCTCGGATGGCAGGCGCCGGCCGGCGTCAGCAGAAGGGGAGCCACTCCTGCCGGGCGCGCCGCGGGCCAGCAAGGATGGATGCTTGCAAGTTGCAAGCGTGGTGGGCTTGCTGGTGGATGCGGCAGGCCCCATTGTTTTTTGCGGTCCGCCTGCACCGCCCGGGGGTGTTGCTGGCTTCGCGCGGCCGGCCCTTGAGCGCAGCGCCCGCGTCCACACCCACCCCTAAGCGCCTTGCACCGAAAGCCCTCGTCCCTAGGCCGCCATCCCCTCGCTCGTGCTCGGTGTCACGTCCTGCGCGTCTTTCTTGGGGCACCCCGCCCAATGCCACCCGCCGCGCCGCTGCGCTCGAAAAGCCCGCTTCCCCAAGCAGCTTGCCCCCCGCCCCTGCTCCCCCCTCCCCCCCATTCCCTCCCCGGCTGGCTGGCGCACCCACACTCAGGCCTCCTAAATAAAACCTCTCGCCCGCTGTCCCGGCAATATCTCTCTCCCCATTGCCCTCCTCGTCCCGACCTCCCCGTTGCTGTCGCCAACCGTCTGCCTTCGCGCCCTCCACGAATCCACCGCCGTTCAACCAATCAGCACCGTTTCGTCTCATGTTGCGTCGCTGCCTTCTGCCGCTGCTAGAACGACTGCTCCCCTAAACACATAAAGTTGCCAGCGTCACGCCGTGACCTGACTGCGTCCGAGTCCCGTTCATGAAAGCGAACGCTGGTCCGATGCTTACGATGACCTCGAACGGGTACGTTCTAGGCTGCCGTGCTGCCTCCAGCCCTCCCCTCCCAAAAGCGTTTGCACTTCACTTTGTAGTTGTAGCGGATCGGGCCCCCTCACTGAACTCACTCGTCGAGCTCCTCCGCTAACCACTCAGCCCGCTGTCCAGTGTTCCGGTGCCACTTCCCCAGAACTATCTGGAGAATGGCCGCCTCTATCACGGATTTCGGAGAGGCATTTACTTGTTCCCGTGCGATGAGGTATGCGCAACGCCCCAGTTCCGGCGCCCTTCGAGCCCTGCTGTTTCCTGGGCCCGCCTGTTCTGCGCGTTCCCGCCCGGCTGCATGATGCGGCCCACCGTGCAGTGCAAGGACCGCCACGAGAAGAACAATATTGACTAACGCGGCTGCTGCGCGCACAGGCGGAGAAAGACCGTATGGACATCTACCACAAGCTTTTCCTCGTCGCGCGCCGCGAGCAACTGCACCAAGCGCCCATCACGCGCGTTCCGTGGGACCACAACCGAATACTGGACCTGGGTTGCGGGACCGGGATCTGGGCGATAGACATGGCCGAGTAAGTGCGGACTTCCCGAGGCAGAAGAGAAGCCGCGCCGCGAGTCCGCGGGCGGTTTGTGCGCCCTTCCTTAGCTGACCTGGTGCCCCACCGTCTTGCAGCAAGTATCAAGAAGCAGAGGTACGCAACCCCGGTCCCAATCGCATGTGCGCGCTCAACAGAAACCTCCCCCGCCCTGTCTGTGCACTTTGCGGGCACACGCAGCAGCGAACGTTATGCGAGGCTAACTCACTTCCCGCGCACAGGTAGTCGGTCTCGATCTAGTCAACATCCAACCGGAAAAGTATGATGCTTCCTCTGCCAAAATTAGAAGGGGCGGTGTGCTGACAGGGGTGCAATGGCTAGAATACCACCTAACCTCCGCTTCCGAATCCCGCGCGACATTGAAGGCCCGTGGTCTCTGGGCGAAGATTCCTGGGACATGATCCACCTTCGCATGGCATGCGGCAGCATCACCAGCTGGCCCGAGCTGTACCAGAAGATTTTCTTGTACGTCGCTAACATCTGCCCCCTCGCCCCTTCCAAATACCACACTTCGCCCTATCCGGGCACAAATACCATATTGCCGATAAACCATTACGGCATAATTTTTTGTTGAAAAGGAATCGGCAAAGCGGGCGAGCATTGAACTGACGCGTGACCTCGGCTTTAAACTTCTGCAGGCACCTCAAACCTGGATATGGCTGGATTGAGCAGGTCGAAATTGACCTAGAACCGCGCTGCGACGACCAAACCCTGGACCCGAATTCGCCGCTGGTGCAGTGGTACAGCTATATCGCGGATGCCACGGCGCGTGCGAATCGGCCCATTGCGTATCAGCACAACACACGGCAAATGCTGCAACAAGCCGGATTCATCGATATCCAGGAAACAATTGTCCGCTGTCCGATCAACTCGTGGCCTGCCGACCACCACCAGAAGGCGATTGGCCGGTGGTACAACATCGGATTGGTTGAGGGTTTAGAAGCGCTCAGCCTCGCTCCGCTGTGTCGGATGTATGGCTGGACGTACCCGGAGCACATCAAACCGTTCCTTGAGCAAGTGAAGGCTCAACTCATGAGCCGAAAAGTCCATGCATACAATAATATGTATGTGCATTTGCCTCTTTTCTCACCCTGCATTTTTGATATAAGCTCCTATGTCTTCAATATCTTTTAAGTAGACTGCGATGCAGGTGGTTTGCTGACAGCAATGATCGTAGGCATATCTGGATAGCCAGGAGACCACAGCAATAGCAACCCACGTTTCTCGAGCGATAAGTGACGACACCAGGCAACTTCTAATTAATATTTAATGCAACCCGCTTCGGAATTTGTAGAAGGCCTAGTTCCCTTCTACCGGGGGAACGCACGAGAGTTCAACCAGGACATGCTTCGTCATAGCCTATACTCACTCTCAAAAGTGGATCCAATGAGGCGACTCCAATTTTGGGCTATTCGATTTGGTCTTCGACTCTCCATGGTGCAAGGGGCGGAATGGTCTCAAATGGCCAGCTATGGTAGTGAATTCTATGGGGACGGTTAATAAAAAGAGCATGAGTAAATATCGACGGGCTTGGGGTAGACGTTGTAGAACGTCGGCGACAGTGGCACCCGCGTTTGTGCGAAAAGGAAGGGTCGAAGGAAATGGGCGGGCGGATGAATTGAAGTGTGTCGCGTTAATACTCTAATGCCTACTCGTCCGAAGTCGATTTTGGCAATCACGGGCGGCTTTGCATCAAAAAAAAAAAAAAGCGTCCCGCGGTACGAACTGATTATCGCATCATAGCGTTGGGCATCGACCGATAACGGGAAGACTTCCGGCCAAATCTACATCTATTTCCGCCTTGTCGATGAGAGCAAACCGGGGGCTCTTACGCGGGCTATTCGCATTTCGTCGTTTCTGGTTCTCATGCAAAAAAAAAGGGGGTTTGCTGTGTTTGTAAAGAGTGAGTTCATTCTAGCCTTCCGCGAACTTGGGCCGTTGGTCGTCAGGGTTTTCTTGTTCACGTATCGCGTTTCAAACTCTTTCACCAATCGTCTTTACGCGGTGTATACAAGATGGAATGGGTAGGCTTTTGCATCGTCGGTATGACAGGTCTTTCAGTGTTTTCTTGAAGCGCTTTGCGACACTGGGCATTTCCTGCGCGTAAGGTCTCTGGATTGGGTGCTTTTTTAGGTGATCTGACTCCTTTGGCCTATTCATCTCATTCTGTCACTATGGCGGAGACGAGTTTCTCCGACTGTTTGTGGTGCATTTGTCAAGACCCTATATATTTTGAGGGCTATCTCTTTCACTTTTAGGTTTTCTGGTCTGATTATTCCCTGCACTTGAAATATATGCGTTGATTGTATCGAACAACTAGCTAGAGAGAGGTACTGCTCGACTCATTACTGGAATTTTATACTGGAAAAGCCTTACCGTCCCGATATGTTAGTGGTGTTCTCTTTGCTTCGATACCACGTGCTTCAAACGCTTTCTTTAAAGTGTGTTTGTCAGTTGACACCGCTTTCGTGTCCATGTATCGTGGCGGAGTCAGCAGGCGGAATTAACGCCACGCCACGCTCGCCTCATCGCTGTAGTGAGCTCAGTAAGCGCCAACATGCACCGTACCGTTGGTCCTAGGCCATGCCGAATCAGGGATTTCCAATGCCAACGTCCCACAGTAGAAGCAGGCACAATGCTCTGATTTTTATTGTTTCAGATCTGGCAGAATTTTGTTATGTTTGATTTGATGGTCCAGATCGGCGCGCCACGCAGCAATTTCCAGATTGATGCCCACGTCTATTTTTGTGTGGTCCCGTTCTTCAGAAGTGTACTACATATCAGGCCTCGCGTCTCACGGCCCCCATTGAAAGGGTTGCTTCCAAGTTTTTCTGGGATTTACATCCATGCTCAGCCCTATCATATCCCTTGCTCAATTGTATGCAACTTGTACCTCCCCAGTACGTACGTGTGGCCTTGGGCGTTAGGGTCTGCGCGATTTCTCCGTTGCCATGTTTCGGAAGGGATGGAGCTCACCTCCATGCGCACATGACCTTACAGAACTCTCCGCTGCTTCTCGACATCATTCTCTCCCATTATACCGTTTTCATTGGCTCCTCATCTGCTCTTGGTGGCAGCGTATGCGGCCGCTCGTTCGACCGTAATTATTAATGTGCGGGCCGAAATCTCCGGTCCTTGCAGAGAGTTGGTTCGTGGACGCAGATCTCCCTATGCGCCAACGGCCCCAGCTGGTTCCTTCAGTCAATACATTATTTTTCTCCGCACGCACCACCCAGCTCGCCCAGACATTCCAGGCTCCCTCCCTCCGAACAAGCTTCACCGCAACGGGCAAGCCCGCCTTCCGACCCAGTAATTCGATCCCCGATATGAAGGGCAGCGCGCTCGCGTCCCCGGGGTCGTCAAGCGCTATTTCGCATGCGAACGCCGGAGAGGAGCGCCACCAATCGCAGGGCGTCCTTGCCGAGGGGTCCAAGCTCTATTCTCCCCGTTCCTGCGGTGCTGACCGGCATCCTAGGGGGGCACCCGAGCGTCTGTCACCCGGGGCTTGTCCATCCTATACCCAAGAGGGTAGGTGTTTGGGAAAACGGCCTTCAGTGGCACGGAGGCCCAGCATGCAAAACAATGCTTCGCTGGCCGAGACTTTTGTTTTGTTTCTGCACTGATCACCGCGGAGCACAGTCACTTACTACGTACATAGGGAGCTTGCATGCTGGCGCTGCTGATCGCCATGAATTAGGCACTTCCTCAGGTGTTGGCTTTCCGGATGTGGAATGGGCTGGAATATATGTTTGAACGTCGCGCGCACTGAATTTTTGTCACTTTTTCTTTTCTCAGCTGCATGATTTTTTATGCGCCGCCTGGTGAGTGATGTAGGCTATGTCTAACCTTATTCTGATATCGAGCCTGCTAAGAACTGCCTATGTTGTCTTCACTACCTTCTCAATATGTTAGCTGTCATAACATCTAGCTACAGACCCATATCTCGCTCTATCATAGTTTAGTGTACCGAATCCTTTCGACTAGCGAGTATATTCCATAAAAGCAATTGAGGCATGCAGCTAATTTGGATCCATAGAGCAGCAGCAGCTCTTCATGCGAGTTAATTGTCGGCCTCCCGCTCGCAGATGTTACGAGGGGCACCCATGGTATGAACTAGGCGCGGAACTAATTTGATGCTGAAACAACGGCACCAATTGCTACAAGAGATATCATCCGACGCTTTCTTGCGCATTGATCGGGATAGCTGGTTCAGCTCCATTCAGCGCCTCGGCCTCTGCCGTTTCAAGGCCTGACCCCGCAGAAGGAGCGACGTTCAGCTGCATTTGGCTGGCAACCGTGTCCTGTACACTGATCCGAACTTCGGCGAAGACCGCATCTAAATTCCCTGAGAACCAAGCTAGACTCACGAAGTCGCTGATGTCGGATGCTACCCGGACCGCTATTGAAGTTCCAACGAACGTACCTGTCTTCCGCGTAGGCATAGCATGTGAGAACGGTCCGAATGCACTCGCCACGTGACGTTTGCATGAAGAACGGCTAGATGCGGTTCGGGGAAGTGCGGCAAATATACCGATGGGTTCACAGGAAGTCAGTCGTACATGTGCACGCATAAGGTCGCTGCTGGTTTAAGAATCGGGTGCGTACATCTTCGTGCCATGGCCAACTGGGTCTGGCGATGTGCATCGGTCGTGTATCAGATTTAGAGCCGTTTGCGCGCACGAGGCTTCTTATTGGTGGGTGGTTCCGACAACATCTTCCTGGAAGAGCGACTTTATAATTCCAAGCAATGCAACTTCTAGGGAGAATCTGATGAAGCATGGCTGGCTGAGCTCAAAAGTTTCTAGCTACGTCTGCAGGAGGGTGGTATTGGACTTAGGGGTGGGAGCCTTGATGCTTGCAAAACTGATTCCAGGGTTGGATGAATCGCCGACCAATCTAGGACAGGCGACATCTTCGAGTCAACTTTAAGTTCTTCTAGAACAGTGGTTCTAATTAGCTTAGAAGCTATGTTTAGAGCTCTACACCTCTATCGATTTGGTACCACCACGCTTTCGATATATTGCTACCCGGTGAGTTCCCCGCATTGGCGTGTTGGCGTATGTAGGCGCATGAAATCAACACTATTGAATGTGAGAGTGTGGTAGTACATTGACGTAATGGCACAGAGCGAGGGCATCAAATCCAACGCATTGAAACAGTAGTACAGCTATAATGGGGGTTCTCTTTAAACTTCATTGATTGGCATTCGTTGACAGAGATCGATATCAGTTCATCGGCTGCATTGGTACGTGGTCTTTCCTTTTTCTCATTTCTCGGAATGGGAGCATATCACGTGCATTGTGTCAACCTTCCACACCCCTCACTTCAGACACTGGTCGGTTTGGATCGTCTGCAATCAGCACAGATCATCATACCAATCCAGTCCATCGGGCCGGTATTACCGGGCCAAGCCTACCCCGAGAGGCTCGGAGTGGTCGCGGTTTCTTCATTCCTCTTACGATCTATCAATTGTCCGGCGCCCATGGTCCGACCGCAACAGGCTTGCGTGGGTTGGCCGTAGACCTGGGGGACCCGGCCAGCCAGCCACACCCACCAGCAACCAACTTCCGCAAACAGCGAGCTCTTCGAAGGCGTCACCGACCGCGACTGTGGCAACGGGCCTGCTTACCCGCAGAGGCAACTTCTAGGACTCCGGGGGAGGGGGGGGGGGGAAGCGCCGCCCTTGGATTAATCCTCGTCCATGCAGATGCACTGGGTCGCCGACGAAAGTGGTCTCGGATAGGCACTCTATCCTGGGCCCCTGGAGAAAAAAGGCGTTCGCTGTTGGGCGGGGAGCCCAACGACCCCTCGCTGCTGCGCGGCGAGGTCGCGGTGCAGGTGATGGAGGCAGGGCCCGAGGGGATGCATCACAGCCTGCGGGCCCAAACCCGAGGCCACGGCCATTGGCCCGGGCCGGCTACAAGGGTGATATCCGCGTGTGGGGTCCCTCTTCTTTCTTTTTTTCTTGGGTTTTTCCTCGCCGTCTCCCGCGCTCTCGTCGTCGCCACCGGCACGTGGGGTTCCCGGCGCTCGGGGACCGGTCGGTCGGCACGAGTGGCGCCTTGCAACGCGCCCTCCACGGCCCATAAAAGTCGAATGCCGGCGAAGTAAGGCCGGCTTGGGTTTCAAGGCGGTCCGTAAGGTGCGAACCCGTTCGACACGGCCGTAACGCGCGCGTTCCTCACCACCGACAAGGTTTAGCAGACAATGCCCGCTATAGGCGCTGGAAGAGGCGCAAGACAATTTTGCACGTCACGGGTCATCAGTCATGGATCAGTCAGCGATAGGGATCGTCCTTGATGCTCCTAAACGATACCGGCGTTTAGCACTTCTGGAAGGAGGTGGAAGGGACGTCTATGCGCTCAGCTGCATGAGGCGGCCGCGGGAGTTTAAATTTAAAGTGGCGCTATGCAAGAGGGCGTGTGATAAATCGAAGCTCGCTCTCTCCGGGGTGGTTGCGTCGGCTTGCTGTCGTGGGTTCGTAAGTGGCATGTACAGCCGGCGGGCAAAACGCGAAACAAGGCAGTCCTGGAGGGCAAACGCGCTAAACTACATCAGGTCGGAGGCGCAATCGCTGATCGCCCAAACGGGACACAATGGGCTTAGTTCGGTTGACATTGAACAACCGTCGTATGGGAACACTTCCTTAAAGCTGCGATGTCGTGTACTATATAGCCCAAGCGGTGCTTCACACGTTGTGACTGGCGAGGAAGGATACGGCATTATTTGACGTGTCCTGCTGCTCGGGACCAGCACAGCAAGCTCGCCACCATGATGTATTGCAACACAAGGCATTTACGAAGACACAGGGGCCGGGGTTTGTTCAACTCAAATTGAATAGACTAAAACGTCACTTGCCAATTGGCACAATTAAATCATGATGCTGCTCTATTCGGCGAGTGTTGCCGCAATGATGATTTCTGCCTTGGGTAGCCCTTACCTATGTACTTCATACTTTTTTCTTTTATTATTTTTTTAAAAAAAAATAGAAAAGAAAAGAAAAGGGCCCTACTCTAAACGGCTTTATTCAAACCCTCCTAAAGAATGACGCATATTGTAATATTATTTTTCTAGTCTTTTGACTTTGACGAGCGACCTGTGCTACTCACTGTGGTTGGTGGTTGCCAAGCTTTTGACGAAGACCGCTGATTGGGTTAGACTGACAGCCCACGATTGTGCGCTTCTCAGAACGTCCGCTCGTTGTCCCCCTCACTCCGTACAAGAATCTGCGAATAAGCATCAAAGGCAGGCCCCTACCAAGCCAGGATTTCCTCGGATCCAAAAGTATACTTGTGTGCGGTTAGACGAGATATTTCGACAAAGGCGGGACGTTTCGCTGCCATACCCTGTGACTCATATGCCCAGGATAGCATTTCGGTACAGGATGGCTAACTCGAAGTCAGTAATTTCCGGTTGGCCCGGTTATATCAAAATTTGCGTGTACTCCTTTCTTGACGCTGATGAGTATTTATCAGATACGAGTACGTGAAGGCGTTCGAGCGTTCGAATTATTTACTACCGAACAGCTGGATAGTCGTGAGGCTCGATGGCAGAGGTTTCCACAAGTTCCGTAACCCATTTGGTCCAGAGGTTTGCTCAGAACTATAGATAGCTAGCTTTACTCGATAGGGGCTTTCGAGAATGTTCTTCTTGCGTTGAGATCGCGAAATAGCTAATGCCTAGACTACTGTAGGTTTTCCGCTAAGCACCGTTTTGAAAAGCCCAACGATAAGAGAGCGCTCGATCTCATGAATGCTGCGGCGATCGGGGTCATGAAGGAACTCCCTGACTTGATACTCGGATATGGTGTGAGCGATGAGTTTAGGTGAGCCTACGAGTCTCAGTTGGTAGGCGAAGCGCTCTGTCTCAAGATGCTAGATATATCAAATATCTTAGTTTTGGGATGGGGGGGAAGGGGGGAGGGATGGAAGGGGTAAACTTATTGGAGAAGACGTATCGCTTACTGATTCGTCATCTCTAGCTTTGTCTTTCACAAAGACTGCTCATTATTCGAGCGACGAGAAAGGTGGAGTAGCTGCGTTTTCTCTACCTCCTTCACACGCAAGCTAAACACTTTCGGTCTCTTTAGCAAGCTTTCTACCACCGTCGTGTCAACATTTACTTCATACTACGTCCATCTTTGGTCAACATTCTTCCCCGACACACCGTTATCACCACCCTTGCCAAGTTTCGATGGGCGAGCAGTTGTTTACCCGAGCGTGAGCAACCTTAGGGACTATATTTCGTGGAGGCAAGTTGATTGTAAGTGAGGTGCAACGTTTCGTTTTCTTGGCTATTGATCCTCAATGGCCGACGGGCAAAACACGTGTCGAGTCTCTAAACCACTAGTAAAATTGATCTATGACAGGTCATATCAACAACTTATACAACACCACGTTTTGGGCTCTGATTCAGCACGGCGGCATGGATGGGAAAGAAGCTGAAAAGGCATTGATGATAAGTACTTTCCAAAAGCCCTCCTGGGGAAATTGTGAAAATACATTCTGACTATTTAGCAGGGAACCGTGTCATCGGACAAGAATGAGATCCTGTTTTCTCGTTTCGGTATCAACTACAACAACGAGCCCGAAATGTTCAAGAAAGGGAGTGTTGTCTTTCGCGAAGTACGTCTAGTCCCATCCTATGGGAGTAAAGGGGGCTTAGTGTAAATATTATTTATGGGCGTGTTCTAGACCTAACCAACAATATATAGTACGAGCAAGTTCTTGGCCCGATGTCGGCTTCTAGGTCGTCTACACCTGCCACAGAGGGAACTGGCCAAGCGGAACCCCTTTCCAAAACAGCGGCGGAGCGGGAGCGGAAGACACGTGCGAGGGCGCGCATCGCAGTTGAGCACATTGATGTTATTAAAGACGACTTCTGGGTCCGAAGGCCGTGGATTTTAAGCGGGAAAGCCGGAAAGCTCCCTAAAGAGAACTGAATGCGCGCGGGATATCTGAATGGTGCTCGGAATAGGATTTATTATATTAACTAGATTAAGATGACATTTTCCCACTACCAGCCGTCATGAGTGTGGCTAACTGAAGATTATGCTGAGATGCCCGACGTCATCCAAAGGGTGAGGAAGTCGAAGTATCAATGCTCCAGCCTTTGCTGATAGAGATCTCATGAACATTTATATTCTATGGCTCCGTCAATGTTGGAGCTACAACTGGTGATCTCTTTCCTAGAGACATGATGCTGCACAGAATCGAGCGCATGAATGCAGCCATCTAGTCTATTGAGAGCCAAAGGGATGCCATTTAAGGGAATCATTGGTCAAATTCGAACGCCGAACCCTATGACCGGAAATAACAGCCATGCACATCAGTTTTGATCAAACCATGAACCGCAACATCATCACCAGCCATGGGGCTCGGCGCGGGTTTGCGGACCATGCGTGATAGCCCGGCGCTGATTCTTGATATTGGCCCTCGGTCCGAACCTGGCTTGACGACCGGCTGTTCCATCCCAGGAAATAAAAGTCACCCATGTAAGATCTCAGTATCAGTTGTGTCCTGTCCGTATCCCAACCCAACCCAAGCCGACCTAACCGCCCATGTTCCCTCCAAAAAAAAAGCGCTGCCTCGGCGGCGCAGCACACGCTACACCATCTATCAAGCATGTCGCCCGCTGCTCAGATCTCATCCACGTCAATCTCGCCGGAGCTCTCCTCGTCGCGGTCCTCGTCGAACTCGAAGCCGATGCCCTCGTCGCCCTGGTCGCCGAAGGTGTCCGTCTCGTTGATCTTGGCCGTGTCGGGGAGCTCGCCGTAGGCTTTGAGCGAGCGGGCCTCGTCAGCCGAGTACTTGAGGATCACGTCGCCCTTGTCCGGCTGGTAGTCGCGCAGTGCTAGCAGGATGATGTCGCCCTGGTTGATCCACACTTTCTTGCGCAGCTTGCCGCGGATGTGGCCCAGGCGCTTCTGGCCGTCGAAGCACTGTAGGTCGACGCGGCCGTTGCCGAGCATCTTGACGACTTGGGCATATTCTGTAGAAGGCGTAGCACTCTTGTTAGCATGTCAAACTTTTTTTTTGGCCGTGGCAAATGCATGTCGTGTGCGCCCAGCTCTGGGCAGCCACAAGACAGACGGAGGTGACTCAACATACCTTGATCATCGGTTTTGAAAGTCAACTCGCGCTTCTCGTTGTCGTTCTCATTCTTTCCCCTGCGGCGGTTCTTCCCACCCTGTTTGCGGAAGACGTGTTAGCAGACCGTCCTCGAGAGGGGCCTGCACCAGAGCAAGCCCTTGTAGAAGGCGGGGCTGACTTCACCTAACGTACCTTTCCCTTATTCTTAGGCATAGCGGTCTTTCAGAGGCACACAGGCTTGCTGAAATGGTCCGTATATTAGTGTCCCTAGTTCTTTCGGCCTGCGGGCATGCAGGGGAAGCTTTTGAAGAAGAATGTGGAGTTGAGTTGTGTGCGTGGCGGGCTGTGACGAAGTGCGGGCAGGTCATGGATTTGCGAAGAGGTTAGTCATGCCATCGTGGGGCAAATTGCCCGCCTTTCTAATTTCGGTTAGCGCACACTGACACCAGTCGTTCACCAGGCGAGTCGCTCTTTGTGTAGCCGAATTATTGTCTACAATTGTCCATACCTAGTAATCTGTTGGAGCTGGGGCTACTGATTCGGAATCCTGTATTTATTTTATTTAGCTAAGCCAATCATGGCTTCTGAAGTACTACGTATTGGTCCCAAGTGTTCAACTACAGCAAACATTTTCTGACGTTGATTTTGCAGGTAACGTGGTCCACCCCCAGGCTGCGTTGAACCCCTGGCTGCGTTGGTTTCGCCACTACCTCAACCCAATCCACCATATCTCTGCCAATTCTTAAT
>MU001678.1:253665-265285 GCA_010093515.1 Lineolata rhizophorae | reverse complement strand
TGGTGAAGAAATTGAGGTGTAAAGCTAGCGGACGCGTCATGACGCGTGTCAACGCAGCCAGGGGGTCAACGCAGCCAGGGGGTGGACCACGTTATCAGGTCATTTTACTTATGAGTAATGATAGCAAAGGATGTCGATAGATATATTTGTTTAGGGAAGTAGCTGCCTCTTTGCTTAGAAGATGTGTTCTTCACACACCACCATTCATTCGTGCAAGACCTAATGTCACCAGTAATCCACACAAAGTTCCGTCTAGATATCGGGACTGAATATCATTGTGAATGAAGTAGCGTCTTCTCTTCCTAACATTTCAGCACAGAACTTCTTTATGATCGCACATTCGACCCTAAACGACTGCCTGCTTAGTAACTAGCACTAGAAGAACTACGAATGAAATAGGCGCGATAGCGCGACAGCGCAACAGTGCGATAGAAGCCTCCAACAAAAAAAAGTGGGGTATCCATTCTGCATAAAAGCATCAAGCAACAACTCAAGGAAAGGGTATAGAACACCGTCGGAACAGACCTCAAGGTATTGAAACTAGAAAACAGAATACAGGCGTTGCTCCTAACAATGCAAAAGACGGACAGGCTTAAAAGCTAGGCGCGAAGCGCGAAGCAGACATTAGTAAATAACCAAACAAAGCGATATGAAACGTGCAAAAGCAGATTAAGCGTATAGCCACCGTTCCTGATCTAATAGAAAAGCAAAACACCCAACCAAACCTCTGAAGAAAGAGGCACTGGCAATACCCAAAACAGAAGTTTTCGTAGATGTATATTAGTGATGCGCCACTTCATTACGGATATACCCACCCAATAACTCTCATGATTACTCGTATCGTTGGACGGTTTCACGGAGAACTTGAAACCCATTATTCTCCTATCGCCTCTCGCAAAGCGTTCTCGTCCAACTCCTCCACAACAACCTTGAAAGGCGCGCTCGGCTCGGGGCCTAGCCCCAGAATGGGACCAGGCTGATTAATTCCCGGTGGTCTCATCCGCCGCAGTGGTTGCTGATGCGAGATGCTCCGCTTCGCGACAGCCGAAGGCGTTACTGGTGACGCCGTTGATATCGTCGTGCTACCTGTGCTGCTGCTCCCGCTGGAAGACAACGAAGGAGAAGGTGGCATGGACGGCGTGCCAGGTGACGTCGCGCCCCACTTTTCAAGCATCCAGCCGCCCAGCGATCCGACTTTCCACGATAGAATCGTCTCGCGAGAAGCACGGTGGCGCGGCTGGCGGTCTGTGTGGTGGAGGGGCGGGTCGAGAAGAGAGGCGACTTGGCTGGTTGCCGATGAAGAAAGCCCGCCACTAATGAGGCGAGCGGCAGTCGCGTTCGTTGTCGAGAGTATGGGTTGGGTTGCTCCCGTAGGGGAAGAGCCGTATGCCGAGAGAAAGTCGTTGTGGAAGCTCGGTTTGGGAGTGTGAGGTGAAAGACTTCTAGGAACGGAAAGGAAGTTGTTCTCGCTGCCGGGAGGGGACAGACTTCGGGGTACACTCGCCGAAGCCTCGGAGAGACTGACGCTGGCAGGCGAGGGGGATGGCGTTGATGGTATGAGTTTGGGCGCGCTAGTGGTCCGCGGCGCGATGTCATCGTAGGATGGTGGTGGTTGAACGTGCATCTGTGTCAGAGCGGCGGCACCTCGGCCTGGACGCGTTCGTGCGCGTCGTGGAACTAGAGGCCTTGTCCTCCGGGGTCCATGTTCCGGCGTTGGGGATGGAGACGGAGAAGCGTGGTAGTGATGATGAATATGCAACTCCCTGTTAAGCAAGTTTTCGGCAGATAGTTCCTTCCGCAGAGATGGTGCGGATAGCTCGCTGTCGTGCTTGATAGGTTGATGAACCTCAAGCTGCTCCCTCAACTTCTCAATCTCCTCGTTGGAACTTTGCAGAATCTCGCGCAGTTCGACGATGCTAAGTTGCAGGTTGGCATTGTCCTGCATGATATCCTTCACGAAATGCGAGAGAACGCTCGTCGCATTTCTGTCTCTCGATCCCACCGATCTAGCCAACGCTGCACTCTTTAGTCTCCCTGCGGCACTTTCTAATTCCTTCTCCACCGCTCGCCTCCGTTCCATGCGACCGACAATAGCAACGTGGCGCTCCTGCTCTTCCCTCGCCTCGCGCTCAATCCTGTCGATCTGATCATTCAAGTCTGCAATCACCCGTTCCGCCTTACGCCACCGGTACACCGCACCCTTGCCATCCTCCACGCTCGTCTCGTAATTAGTCTGCAACAGCGCCTGCTCACGTTCTAGCTGCGCCACTTGCCGCTCCAGCGACTCGGTACGGCTGGCCAGAACAGTCAGGCGTTGCACATCCTGCTGCGCCGAGTGTAGAGAAGCCGTCAGACTTTGAACTTTGACATCCGACTCCGCGACGGCAGAATTAAGGCCTTCTAGTTGGTCTAGAAGCGCTCGGTTTTCGGCGACGGTTTGCGAGTTGCGGGCTTCGAGGGAACGCTTCTCGTGCTCGAGCCGTTCGATGCAGGTACTCATGCGAACACGCTCAGCTTCGGCGTCTGCCATGTACGACTCGTGACGGACGAGGAGAGCCTGAAGGGCAAAGGTGAGTGAAGGGGACACGGCGGCATCGGGGGAGTCGGGATCGGGAGTGTCGGGGCGGATGATAAAATGGTGAGTAGAATGGGGGAGCGACTGGTGGTGCAGCACGCAGCCAAAGTCCATGGCGTGCAGCTGCGGAGAACAGAGGCTGCGCGTGGGACATAGGAGTGCTAGGTACATAGGTACTTGGACGCTTCACTAACGAGATGCCAGGAAGCACCCGACTGTCACACTTACCTGGCCGAGATGGGCAGCAGTCTTCACGTCGCGCTCTAGCCCTTCGAGAATCTTGCAGGAATGCGCCAGGTACGGGCAGTCGTCTCTGCCGCAGCAACAGCGCGGAATGTCGGATGCGTCACCATCACCACTGCCACCACTGCCACCGCCGTCCACATGGGTGCTTCCGCCCTCGGCAGCGTCGGCCATGGCTGCTACGCCGGGCGGAGTTCGGATCGAGTTTCGCGGTCGCGGCAGCCGTGACTCATGCCTGGGGACACGTAGGGAGGTGCGTCGAGCAAATAACGGCGAAGGACGTTGGAGCGAGGAACTTGGGGGAAGAGGGCGCGGAAAGTAGGGTCCGGGTCGGGTACCTTAACTAGGGCGATGACGGCGTTGGCGGTGCGCGCGACCGCGCCGCGGCCACGAGGCCCGAGGGCCACTCCCGGACCAGCGCCTGCCCTGTTTCGGCGCGGCGCGCGAGCGCGACAGTTCCCCGCCACCGGCTTGGCGCGCATCACGGGTCCCTTGTCCGAATCCCTGCCTCCGCAAACCGCCTGGGCCTGCCCATTGGCCGCCGGCCGGCCCTGCCCGCATCATCGCGCGTTCGCTACGTCGACGTGTTCGTGCCGCTGGTCTGCAATGGCATGTGACTCCCGCTCCACTCTGCCTACGCCTACGGAGCAGTCCGTACTATTCCGACCGGCAAAAGCGCCAAAGGCTCGACGTTTGATGGAGGAGGCATCTCGGGGCATTCACCGCCAGTTCCCCTGTCCTCGACCGCCATAGTCTGGAAATCAGCTAAACCGCCAGGTAGTTTCAAGCAATGAGGACCACATCCGTCCATACGCTCGACCCACGCGAACCGCGTCAATGTAGATCCCGCGCTGCATCGTGGACCCACAGCCCAACAACGGGAAAAGGCTCTGAATAAGGCAACGCAGTCCAGAGCAAGACCTTGCCCGTGCTGTTATACCCCAGTAAATCGCAGCGCGAGGATCTCGAAGCGATGAGCGCGGCGGCAAACAGAACAGGAGCACTAGCTGCAGCAGCCCTTTCCTACCAGCAGCCCTTAGACGGAAGTCGCCATATCACGCCAGCCTCGGCAAGCCTCCATGACACTACATTGGGAGAAGATTTTGTTATTCCAGATTACGGTCTGGTGGTAATAGCGGGAACTATCTTTCGTCTTCACGGTCGACCGCCGTTGAGATGTTACGGAACTGGTAACGTAGTACTATAATCAACATCCGTCGAATACCATCTGGCAGGATACAGAGCAGTGGAGGTCGCGGTTGGTACAGGTACAGGCCTAGGGCAAACTGTCGAATGTAGATGGCAGGCGTTTGGAATAGTGTGTAAGACATCTAGTCCCTTGACTGTTGGCACAAAACGAGGACACATAGAATTTGATTCTGGAAAGCGGACACTTCCCCTAAGCTCCTTGGTGCTCCTTGTTTACTTAATTTGAAGCATGAAGTTTTCTATTCTTCCTTCGGCGTGAGTACGAGTCTCACGATTTAAACAAACTCGAAGTGTATGACTCTACATGCGATTCTGCATGGCAAGTTGTTAAGGAAATTAGCCATAGGGGTCTAATCAAAGAATGCTTCGGCAGTGAATTCTCTTGCTGCAAACGTAGTGCACGCCACGATCTTTTCCCAATGAGCACTTTGATGCTGCCAATCCCAACAAATGTAGAAATCTTTTAGCATGATAATACACAAAAATTTCGCCTGCTGAAACATGCTGAGAAGGACTCGAGGAAGGTTTGACTACCACGAAATTGTATACGGTAGGGCTTTAGAAGGTCGTGAATGCAACTTTGGTTGAGATAGTAACTCCATGGACGCATGGCTGAGGCACATGGAGTGGTACACAGAACACTTTGCCGGGTATGAGCTTTTTGCTTGATCACCTATTTAATTGCTTCCAACAACCATTAATGGTGCCCGCTTGGCTTCTCCCAAGAAAAAAATTGGAAATGCCTAACCTGAGCTACCTGGTTGACCCAGCCATTGAGGGGCCCCTGACTCTGCTTCGGAATGATATCCACGTTTCCAGCCAAATTTCTCGCATCAACAAAAACATTTGACTTCCTTGTATCTTACAAGGCAGTCCCCGCACCAGCCCCAGTCCCCGTATCAACTCCAGTTCTCGTATCAGTCCCATTCCCTGTACCAGTCCACCTTGCTGTCATTGCGCTCCTTCCATCATAATTAACGTCGCGGCGAGACGGACTAGTACTTGTGCTTTTTTGGCATCGATCCCATTCCGCGGCTCGAACCTATTCCGAACTCTTGGCCGGCCATGTCCGCAGCGAGCTGGTCGTCCGATTCGATCTCGGAGTCCTCAACGTTAATGGTAGGGACGACCGTCTTGGAGCCCCGGCTCGCGACGCTCCGACTACGCTTGCGGCCAAAGGGCTGCGAATCCGATGGCATTTCTTCATCATGGGCCTCGGCCATCATAGCCGCCGCGATTGCAACGTCCGATTCGCTCTCGCCTCCAGTAGTCGGAACGTTATCGTCATGCAGCGCGCTGCGAACCATACTTGAACTCGCGGCATACCCATGCAGGTGACGCTGCTCCATGTTGGGCTGCTTCAGTTCCTGGCGGTCTTCCTCTTGGGCCACACCCATCATAACCTTGCAGTGTTTCTTCAGGACCTTTGGATCGCGTTCTGGGTCACGGTCCGCAGTATAGTGGCCGTTGAACGTGTCGAGTTCAAGCTGTTGGGCTCGACAGTCGGCCCAATACCAACGCTTGCCATCAGGAATGCGCGGGTCCCTCTTCGTCGAGTGATGGCGACCATACCGAACCGCGGCTACGCCGGTGGATATGTCTGGAGTAGATTCTGACGAGTTTGCATCGGCGCACCAGAGAAGCATAGCCTCGCCATCGTAGCAACGTCCTAGGACACGATTGAAAGGGACATCGACGAACTTGGATGGGTCGTGTGTGTAGTACCAGTCATCGTATTGGTGCAGAACCTCTGGACATTGGTGAGGGCTGAGCGGAGCGTAGCCGGTGGCCTTGTCAGGGTCGAGGGTATAACGTCTGCCGCCGAGGCGGATCGCTAGATTGTACGGGCGTCCGTCATCGTAGTCGTTGGCGCTTGCCTTGTCTAAATCCGAAAGCTCTAGCCGAATCGACGTAAGCTGGATAACATCTGTGACTTTGGCCGGATCATGGCCTGGCTCTGGGCCCGGAAAGAGTCGGATTGTATCGCCCACTAGCAATAGTTCGGCGCCGAGATAGACTCCCTTGCAAAGGATCGTGCCTTTCGGCCATGTGCCGCGGAAGTGGAACTTCTCAAGTAGCGAGACCGAGCTCATGTATTTCATCGCAATGATAATGCTGGCGTGATAGAGGCGGATGTCCAGGCCTTTAAGAAGGCGCTCCCAGAGGAAAAAGGGTCGGATTTGATGAAGAGGGACATATTTGTGCTGGGGACCAGCCGCAAATGCCTCTATACGGAATCCGGAGTAGTTACGCCCCATAGACTTCTTTGTCTCCATGACCAAGTCATTAAGAGAAACGTCCTCCTCAGCCAGCTCCGACACGTAACCCGCTTCCCAACTAGGAAACCGGCCAGAGGCGTTCGTGGTTTTGTCGAAGATTTTGTATTCTCCAGTCTCGTGGTCCATACTGATTTCTTGCCAATCTTCGATCGTACGGACAAAGAGCACGATTTCGCCTATGCGCGGGATCCAGTTGGGTTGTGTCATCGCCTTGGCGATCATCGCCTCCGTTCCTTCCCGGGTCGCACGCCAGTCCATGCTCATGGGCTCCCGGATTTCGATATCCAGGGAGCCATCTTTCCGCAGCCCGTCGATCAGCTCGCGGTAGACATCCGGCGTTCCCTCCTCATCCGTCCGGACACTGTCGGCCAGTTTCGGGCGCCCCAGCTTTCCAGAGGACTTGTTGGTGTCCTTTCGGCCTCCACAGACGACGCAGTCGCAGCCAGTCGGGTTACCGCCATTCTCCATCAAAGCCCTGAAGTGGGGCCAGAACTTTAATGGAGAATCGTAGGTTGAGTGCTTCGGGTGGCCGTAAAGCCATTTGTCGCTCAGCTTTGGATTTTGCAAGCGAGCTTTGCCGAAGCATCGGTAACCCGATGGCAAGCGATCGAAACGGTACCGGACATTCTCCGCCTTTTGGCCCCGATGTCTCATCCACCAGTCCGCCAGCTTCTCGAGGTAGATGGTTGGCGGATCCACCAGGTAAGTGCCGTGCTTACCTGGCTGGTGGTTGGGATCCCCATCCGAGAAGCTGGACGGTAGTGGGATGATGACAGGTTGTGCCATCTTGTTCTTTGACGTGCTGGCCTTTGTGGTGTTGGGAGGTCTGAGTGTTGCAGACGCTCCAGGCCAGAGATGGTGGGTGGCGGATGAAAAGAGGAAGAATGGTGGGAGGTGGGTGAGAGAAGGTCGAAATTCGTGTGGGGCGGGAGTAATAAAGCCGCATCAAAGGCGGCTCGGCGGCGGCGAGTCCGTGTTATTGAGTAAAGCCGCATCGACGGCGGCTCGGCGACGACGAGCTCGTGCCGTTCTATCGTCATATAGTCCACGTCTTTGGACAACAACCCACAAATAAGGCGGGCTTTCGGGAGCCCCGGGCTGAAACACCCATTGGGGTCCACTTAGAGTATTCCGATTTATGCTGGAATGTGCGTGATGCTGCCACCGATATGTCAAGGACGAGGTGTTTTGTGTATTGTCTCTTTCGTTCGAAGAGGTGGTGTTCGCGGATGTGCTTGCGGCTGTGCACGTGATACATCGCCTAAGCTCCACCAAACAGCATCACATTTTGGTTTCACCCTTTGCCCGTAGATCAAGCTGCCACTCTCCTTATTTAACAAGATCTTGTGTACTTTGCAATAGCTCAGCTGACTGCAGTTATGGGTGGATGATGTCCTTTGTAATTGCAATAAGGCCTAGGCTTCTTGTGTCATGCTACACTTCCCTCAACCTCCTATTGCGACAACCTCAGTACCAAGCAATCTCTCAGCGGAACCTTGTTTATGTTTCGAAGTGGCGACAACAGTTAATACGGCCCGAGCATACTAATCTTCTTGTTCACCAAATATCTAGGCGCACTATCTTCCAAGATGTCGTCCCGGCGTTCCTCTTTCCACCGGCGGTCTTTGTCGGGTTGGTGTTCACGCTATGGTTTTACAAATGCTGTATGATGATCTTATTTCAGAATAAGATCATTTACATGCCATCAATGCCACCGTTTTCGAGGCAGGAAAAGTTATTGGATTATGCAAATACGTGCTTTCCGGTTGTGTGGAAGGAAGAGCAAATCCTGTCTACAGATGGCACGAAGCTTGTCCTATGCGTGGGGCAAATGAGGGCTGAGGATAAGCAGCCCTTAGCAGGCGGCCAACAGAGGATAATTGTGCTCTATCTTCAAGGGTTAGGCGGTTCAACCGTGCGCTTGAATCGCCGCGTTCTCCGCTAACGTTACTGCTAGGAATGCGTCGTCAACTCCTCCTAGACTTCCCGGTATTTCTCGCGTCATCCAGTCCGCTACGCCGTCTCTAAAAGATGGACCAAGAGCATTCGAGTTTGAGGTTGTCGCTCTTTCCTACCGTGGCTTCTGGAAGTCGCGTGGTCATGCCTCACAAAAGGGTATCGAGCGAGATACCGAAGCGCTCATGGAATGGGTCCAATACACGTATGCTGGGAGGGACAGAAATATGACGGTACCAGTAGTGCTCTGGGGTCAAAGTATTGGGGCTGGCATTGCTGTCAATGCAGCTGCTAGGTACTTGTCGCGGTCTCAGCCTCCCGGCCTACGCGGCCTATTGCAGATACATGGCATGATCCTTGAAACGCCTTTTTGCAGCATTCGCACCATGCTGACTGCGCTTTACCCGCAAAATTGGCTACCGTACCGCTATCTATGGCCATTTCTACGCAACTGGTGGGAGAGTGAGGAAGCGTTCCGGACAATTGCGACGGTGAACAAAGCACGGAGCAAATTTCCTGTATATGTCGTAGTTGCAGGGAAAGATGAGGTAGTACCGCGGGAACAGCCTGAGCGATTGATGGCATTGTGCCGAGAACTTGGGTTTCACTCCACGTGGAAGGAGATCCCCGGCGCCTTGCATACTGAAGTCATGATAAGGGCTGATGGGCGAAAGGCGTTGGCGGATGCATTGAGGGGTATTGCAGTAACCAAAAGGCAAGAAACCCATATTTGAGCCTTGACGAGGCCATTTCTATCTCGTACAAAACATTCGACAAAAATGTGCTCTCTTAAAGCTCACAAAAGGCGGCAGATTTTGGATTAACCCGTTACATGTTAGATACGTCCTTGTTTGAGAAGCCTGGTTCTCCCTGCTGGGCGAAGGTTGAATAGCGCGAAATTAAGAAAAAAAAAAGACTAAAGTAACATGGCAGCCGTTAATGGAGAAGTTGTTATGCGGACGGGCATTTTGTTCGTCGCTCCATGTTACACCCTTTTGATCCTCCATTTGGACAATACCGGAAGGGTGAGCTGCTCTAGTTTTGCGCCACTTAAAACTTCACGTCGGGTGTGGTTCCTACTGCCTAGACAAAGAGTGCGGACGGGCATTTTGTTCGTCGCTCCATGTTACACCCTTTTGATCCTCCATTTGGACAATACCGGAAGGGTGAGCTGCTCTAGTTTTGCGCCACTTAAAACTTCACGTCGGGTGTGGTTCCTACTGCCTAGACAAAGAGTTATGATGGGATATCGTCTGACATTCATGCATTTCAGACACTTTCTGCAAACGTTGAATCCAAAACAGGAATAAGTTGGGACGTATGATTCTTTGTTCTCGCCTTTACATGTTTCGTTCGAATAGCCTTAAAAAGGACAAAAGGACATTTATGTGAGCTGACAACAACATTGTCGATTGTTATCTAGATTACGTGCCTAATGTTTTAGGCTGCTTAAAACCCGGGCTTTATGCTTGCTGTCGCATGCTTGAGCCCATACCTACGGGAAAGTCCGCTATACGGTTTTGTCACTTAAAAGAGATTGAGTAAGTAGCCTTCTGCACCAAGCATGGAAAAGATGCCTCTTCCTAAACACTCCCGGGCAGGCCCCGACGGATCCAAAGAACCTATTATGGTCCCAGCGCATGTGCAAAACTTCCCAGACTCACCAAGACCGTCCCCTCGATTGCGACGGAGAGGCGGCAGTTCAAGTCTCCGAAGCGTTTCGATGTCGGCGAACGTAACAGAGAAACCTCTCGCTGTGCGACATTATGGCCTACCTCCGATCTACGGAAGCAAGGCATCGCCAGTGCATTGGCAACCATTAGAATATGGATCGGTAAAAATGAAGTCTGAAGAATCATTTGTAATCGATCGCCTATGCTCGCGGATAATGGGATCTACTACAATCCAATCAGCGGCTTCATCCGAGTTTGCATTACCCCATATTTCCCTCTCTTTGGCCGAAGTTGTGCGCAAGGCACGTTCGGCAAAAGATCCTCCTACAGTTCTTAGATCTGTTTGTCTTTGTGATTGGAAGGTCTCCGGTAACCCTATCAAGTTCGCTAGCGAGCCTGACATTATCGTCGGCGCGCGAGGTCTGCGGGTTGGGTCATGCAAATACCTCAACCTCCCGTTTGGCGGAAAGTCTGGTTCGTCTTTGTCGGACATTATGGGCACCGACGGCCGTATTCACTTTCTCTTCGAGGTCGCAACTCCGGTTGTGTCCATAGAGGGTCCCAGAGCACTTGAACACGTGGTCGCCGTTCAGCTGGACGTGACTGACCAGGCGAGACGACTGGCCGTTGAAATATTGTCCGGCGCTGGCGAAAGGGACCTCGGCCGTGGCGAAAACGCGGGACTCCGAACGGATTCTGTGATGTCGTTCAAGGATACTTCCGTCGACTGGGATGAAATCGCTCGCGAGGTAGAGCGAAGTTCTGTTAGTCTAGTCGACATAGTCCCGAAAGACGACCCCAACATACGCACTTTTAATAGTATGCTTGCAAATCTCCGCTTCTCGCACTCCAATTGCTTCGTCATTACGCGCCATAATAGCAAGAAAGGCAAGGGTGGCGTGCCGTTGCGCATGAGCTGGAGCAGCACTGGCTCTGGCCTTGTCGAATCCCAGGCGCGTTGGGATATCACTTACATCTCTCCGAGCTTGCATGAATCAGTATCAGAAGTCGCAACAAATCTAAGCCCTCACACACCTAAGACAGTGCAAGAGTTCATCGGTGGTAATCTTGCGTGGGACGGAAAGTTTGAGGTCACGGTCTGGTGGGGCGAGAATGGAGTAGAGAAGAGACTCTCGTTTGTTCCCATTTCGGACGGCTTGCGGCGAGAGCAAGAGGGCTGCTGGTGGATTTGCTTTTTGCTTGATTGAAAGATCCAGCAATGGCTCTCCATGATATTTCCTAGTCTATAATAGATGCATCTCTTTCTCCGAGTTACGGGTCGTTGTATTGCCGTGTTAAGTGTATAATGTGCCGTTATCTTCTAAAATGCGTACTGAACTATTAAGTTGCGACTGGTGACATAACGTAATCCACAAGCGAGTGGCATTCCCAAGCGAGTGGCACTCCCACCAACCTGACGCGTCCATCCACCCTACACCTCAATTTTCTCAACCACCCATCGCTGGGGAGCTCTCATATGAAGCCAGAGTCAATTTGGCTATGGAAGCCATCAGAAGCAGTCAGTTTCCATCCAAAAAAGCAGCCACTGGCGCGTTTTCAGTCTCCTACAACACCGTCAAGCGCAGAATGGCCGGAACCACTTCTCGACGCGACACCATCCCCAACTCTCGAAAACTCAGCCCAATTGAAGAGGAGGTGATTGAGAAGAGGATACTAGACATGGA